>BGPR01000017.1:2658756-2786665 GCA_013235015.1 Araneus ventricosus | reverse complement strand
TATAATAATAATCCAAAGTATTATAATAATAAGCATATAATTTCCAAAGTATTTTACGTCATATTATAATGAAACAGTGAAATCGAAAACAATATTTAGCTGATGATAGTAAACTATGGACTTTGAGTACACATTATTATATGTTAGATATTTGTTTCTGCTCTGACCAATACATTCCATTATAATTGCTTATAACTTCGTCTAATACTTGTGTAACATAATAATTTTTCCTAGTTTATGATTCATTTTTAACCTTAATTATACCATAGTGAAATAACTTTTTATAAATAAGCTTTTAACTGAAACTAAACTTTTGGGAGTGGTATGTGTAAAAATTTATAATATCTTCCCAGTTGTGTTATCGTTTTCCGTTGTGCCAAAGATTATAAACGCAGGATGAGGATCATATAGAAGCGAACATTTCGACTGAAAAAACTTTTTAAATCATCATACATACGTACAAAAAACAGAATTTTTATACCATGAAATAAGAATTTGGTTGCGAAGTGTCTATTTAGCTGAGATCTTGAATATTCATAAGAAAAAAAATCCACAATTTTTCTTACTTAGTGAATTTCTAATATTATTCCACAACTCAGTGAATTTCTTAAATTTACTTTTTAAATTCTTAAACACAGTGCACTGAAATAAACAAATTGAATATATAATTTCCCACTTAATTTATTTTTACATCGACATGTTCCAACTAAAGCTATAAATAAATATAACTAACTTATTCATTTATTAATATACAACAAAAGAATCAAAATGATATGACGATGCAATAAAGGCGATCGGAGCAAAACTCCTGAAAGGTTGATAAGATTCGGGGCTTCGTGAAAACAGAATATTGCTGTATTTTGAGAGGATACTTAACTTAAAACATAACGATCCTATAAAAGATCTGCATTTATAGCGCTAATTCCAAAACGCTATAAAAGGCTCCCGTTTTGATAATACATTGTCTGTGATCAAATATTAAACACGCGTAAAATGTTTATTTAGTTTGCTACCATAAATATGCTAAATATAGTCGACGCGCATTCATCATCTAAAAGAAAATAAATACCAACAATCTCTTTTGACAAATACTACTGTTCAAATACTCTTGTTGCTTTGGTAGCAATCTTTGAAATACAGAATATAAAGCATATGAATGATACTAATGAATGGTTTATGTAATTAATGGCTGCGTGTCTCAATGTATAATTAATGATTTGCTGGATTAAAAATTGCTCATAGAACTTTGCTTTTACAAGCCATCAAATGCATAATTCCGAGATTCATATTGGAAAGCACAATCCATCAAACACTGCCGTTGTATTTATTATGTTTGAAATTAATATTAATAGTTTCTATGTGCTGAATTTATTATTTATAAAACTTGTGATTTATCTTAAAACGTTATAAACTCTTGTTATGGCGGATTTTCCCGCTCTTCCTATAGTTTATACGAAACAGAAGACGGATTTATAATTAACAATTCAAAATGACATAAATTTGCCTGGTAAGGAATTTTTAGTTTAACGATAATTCATAAATTAATTTGAAGCCGTTTGTTGTGGACACTCACAGGAAGTTTTAAAAAGTTATGCAATTAGTAATCGGAGTTTAGATTAAGGCTTTAGATTGTCGAAAATAAAAGACAATTAAATTTTTAAAGAAAATAACACGAAAAATTAAGTATTAACTCTTCGAATTTAAATAGTTTTTTTTATTTTTTGTTAAAATTATTTATTAACAAAAATAGTTCATAAACCAGTGTATTGAAAGAAAAGTTTAATTTCTTTAATAACTAGTAACTAATATAAAAACATTGAACAAAACCATCATGAATTTGTTGGTTTTATAATGAACACAAAATTTGTATTTGTTTCGAATGTTATTAAAGTTGTTTTTATTCGTATCCAATTACATAATATAAACATTCACACATATGTCAATAAATAAAAAATGGTTGTATTATGTTACTACTACGCCACCTCACATCCCAGTTCCTAGAGCAGAGAACGCTTCTCATCAGTTTGGAATAGATGCGAGGGAGAATGGAGAGGTCTGGGTTGGTTCTTTTTTATATTTATAAGAAAAAAACTATATAAAAATTATTTGAATGGGTGGGATTGTTTTTAAAGCATGCGAATTCTGGAAAAAGCAACACCAAAATTATTGGTGAACTAGCATTGCACAACATTTTCTTTATCTTTTGATAAATTGCACCATTAATGGGTTGGAATGAAAGTTTATAGCCATCAGTTTGAATCTTACAAACGAGGTTTTAACTAACAAAGGTAGCAGAAGAGAAAAAATAATCCTAATATACAAATATATACAGACACAAAAACAACACGCATTGGTTAAATTCTTTTTCTAGAATAGGGTGACAAAGATTTTAAGTTGATACTGAATTTCAATGAATTCAAACACCGATTACGAAGGTATTTTCTATAAAGAGAGAGTAACTATTGCCGAGAATGATCAAACATAATAAAGATTTCGAAACATAAACTGGTGTAAAAAATAATGCACAGTTTTGAAGATGCTACAAAATTGGAGTTAATATAGATACTATGGTTCGCAATCAGTTGCTGAGATTCATGCGGCATACTATCGTCTGAACTCACATTCTACAGTGAAGATTCGGTTACGAGAGGATTTAGGCGGACGACCAGAAAGCGATGAAGACTAATATGGAGTTTGACCCATCCTATTTCACAGAAAGCTGATAACAAGATGTAACGTACATCATTGGTTACGCTTGATGTGCATAATATTTGCATGCATTTTCGTAAACACAGCACAAGTATTCGGGAAGATGAAGGTTTTTTAAAAAATCCCAAATTTTTCCGCAAGTGTTTTGCTTATAATAAGCAGAGTTTTGTACCAAATTGTACGAAACTTGCAGAATACTTAAAAGAAGCATTTCATTAAAATTTGAATTAAAAAATTTAAATATTGCAGGAACTATGAGCATTTGCAGTAAATATTTTTTTGCTGCGAATGTGCGAAACGTAGCGCAATTTTGTTTCACAACTTAAGAACCAGATTTATAGGTGAACTAATATAAAAATTCCAGTTAAATAGTATTAGTATTCAGAAAGATATCGGCATTGTAACTTGGTGAATTTCAGTACTCTCTAAGAGAAGGTAAATGATGAGGGTTCTTGCACAAACTGACATTTTTAAACTTGAATCTCCGAACAATAATCGTCGAACTGCAACTTAAATTATGTATTTAACTTATAAGTATACATGAGTATTCAAGATATTCAACTTCCATAAAATTCAATATTAGTATTCGAAGATTCAAGCGTAAAAAATATCGATTTGTGCAAGAACCCTCATCATTTACCTTCTCTTACAGTGAAACGAAATTCACCAAGTTGCAATGCCGACATCTTTCTGAATACTAATGTTATTTAACTGGAATATTTATATAATTTGCCCTATATATCCATCTCTGAAGTTATGAAAAAACATTTACGCTACGTTTCGCACATGCACAGTAAAAAATTATTTACCACAAATGCTCATATTTCCTGGAATATTAACTTTTTTAAATTCAAATTTTAATACAAAGTTTCTTTCACGCATTGTCAGCGTTTGCTACAATTTGGTGGAAAACTCTGCATATTATAAGCAAAAAATATGCGGAAAATTTGGGATTTTGTAAGAAAACTTCTGTATCTTCCCGAATATTTGCGCTGTGTTTACGAAAACGCATGTAAATATTATGCACAACAAAAATAGCTATTGGTGAAAGTTACATCTCGTTATCAGCTTTCTGTGAAACAAAATGGGTTAAACTCCATTTTTGTCTTCATCCTTTTCTGGTCGCCCTCCCCCCAAATGCCCTCGTGACCGAATCTTCACTGTAAAATATGAGTTCCGACGATAGTATGACGCATGAATCTCAGCAACTGGTTGCGAACCATAGTATCCATATTCACTCCAATTTTGTAGCATCTTCAAAATTGTGCATTATTTTTGGGACACCAGTGTAACAGTACCTACATTCATGCAGAACTATCATTTTTAAATCTATATAAGCCCAAAATGATTGTCATAATTGCAAGAAATTTTTAATAAGTCTCATGAGTTTAGTTATTATAACAATTTTAATTTTTTAGTCAAAGCTAATATTTAACAAGAATTTTAATGCTTCATTCAAGAATGAAATTGAAATTAGATATCGGAAAATAAGAGATGTTTTATTTGTTTTATATAAAATGAAAACGAATGATTAAACTAGAAATCTGTATGGGATAAAAACATTTATTTCGGATCACATTTTATTTTGTGTCTATTAGTATAGATTCTTGTGTAAAAATATTGAATCGACAAGATAATAGATGAGTTATTGTGTACAAGTAACTTGAATTATTTTAATGAGGGAAGCTAAATTTATAGTGAAAAACAAATTATTTCAATTCAGAGAGATAACTCAATTTGTAAGTAAGTATTTTTATGAATTTAATACCAAACTGATAGCTTTCATTTTATTTCCACTTAGATTAAAAAGAAATCAATTAATAAACACAAGAGACTCAACATCCGCTTATATTATAGTGATACTATTTATAATGTAAGTAGATCTTTAATATTATAAGTAATAGACGCAAGAGATGGTAGTGATTATTTTTGATGAAAAACAAATATTTTTTAAGAAGGAATCATGACTTAATCTTAAAATTTTCATTAACGACACGGGATCGAAGATAACGTCAGCATTACTTCCAGCTGACGTAGAACAAATAATGGAAACTTATTTTTTAGCTATGTACGGCCGATGCGGTAGAAATAATCAAAAATTGATAATCGCATTTGGGGGCGAAAATTGCATTTCCTGCGTTTATAACTACTTTAAATCACGCGTAATTAATGTAGTCGTTTCCGGTAAAGTAATTTTTTCCCCTTAAATATCCTCTCTGCTCCAACGAATTATTATTCTGCTCTGCGAGGTCAAACTGAAATCCTGCCTTTGACAAATTGTAGCGTGCTCTGGAGTCAACATTTCACTGAATTTTCTTTTCTTTCGTATTGACTCTCTGTTATTAGGGCGAAGAAAGAAATAGGCGGTAATTTTGGAGCGTACATTTTCTTAATTAGCTGTCATTTTCAATGTACAAATCGATATACAGATTTTCCAATAATTGTTCCCAATTTCCTTACTTAGAGGGGTCCCTAAATGAAGAGAGGATAGAAGGGGTTTCTTATTCGTTTTGTGTCCTTGCCTTATCTACTGATTTTTCCCTCGTTCGCCCTCTTTAAATATCCTTGAAGGGTATTAATTATGCTGCAAATTAAAGCTATTCATTTTCCAGTTTAAGTATCGTTAACATTTTCAAACCGCTTCACTATCAAGAATTGCGATAGAACTAAAAGAAGGAAGTTTGATGAATTTCCAAACAGTTCGCATTTCTGTAATGCATAACATTGATTATGTAACTGGTAAGTATGCATCAGAAATTGGCAATAATCCTTTTATAACATGCGTCGTAATTTCTAGGCTAATTTCTACAAGGCGCATTTTTCTTCCTTGTGGTTTATATCTTCCATTAATAACATCTATTTGGTTACAAAGTTTCATTTTTAGTCAAATTTCTCACCATAATGTATAATTTTTAATTAAGCACCTGTTTAATTTAATATGCCCCGAGTCTGACACTTCCCAACAAATTTCATTTTCTACCACTTCCTTAAGAAAAGGTGGCATTGTCGTTCCATCCCATCTACGCAGTAACGTTCGATATGTAGAAATAAAAGTAGTTTATTAAATCAATATATCCTTCCTTCACCTTTGCAATATTTGTCAAACTATCAACGTCACGAGCAAATACAGAGAATGGCTTGTTTTGAGAACGCTTCTTTATCCGATATATTTTTTCTATAGATTCATTATCTAGGATATTAGGTCACCTAAAACTGCTGAGGAAATTAAAGATGCGCTGAAGGCAGCTGAACCTACAACAATTATCGTGACACATGACCTGCTCTTACATGATCAAAAATTTGAAGACCAAAATGCTAAGTTGTGGATTAGTGTTGTGTTACTCTTTTGAAGTTTTTTAGAGTCTTTCTTCAATTTTTTCTATAGAGTCTTTGGCAGTATAAACAACGAAACTGTCGGAAGCCCAGTAGGAAGACACTCATTTCTTCTTATAAGACACAAAGGAGGTATTCCGCCCAATAGGTGGAAGAAGAAGGAAGAAGTGGTAACTGTAGTCCAGTTGGAGGAAGGAGAATTCTCACCTGTTAGTAAACTTCACAAGGGTCAATAATTCAATTTTTTGCTGACCATGGGGGGAAATTAAGTATTTTTCCAACTACAGTAGAGTCCTGGTAATCCGGCCCCCTGCTTGTCCGGACATCCATTAATCCGGACAAGAATTTTTTTTAAAAAAATAAAGATATACTAATTTTAGTGAGAGGATAGCACAAAAATAATAATGCGTCAGTACGAAAATAAAAATGTGTGTGCGAAGATAAAAATAGTATGCGAAAATAATAAAGTTGTACGTATTTATGAAAAACACCTCATCGACTTTTATAGTTTTACCCAATAAAACTTGATTGCGTGTATTTTAAGGCAAATTCCGTTTAATCCGGACTTTCGGTGATCCGGACAGTGTCCAGTCAAATCTAGTCCGTATTAGCGGGACTCTACTGTACAGTAAAGCAACCGTTGTAAAGCCATACAATGGCTCCCAAAATTGAGTATACACCATTCATATGCTTAATTAAACGTCTGAAATAGCAATTTAAAATATTCATTTGATATTAATACTTTCAGGAAAATTAAAATGCCCATTATAGAATGTATTAAGCAAGGAAACAAAAATGAGGAAATAACTTATTTGGCAAAATTTTTATGTTGAAGTTTCAAATTTGAGAGTCACAAAATTGAGTATACACTTCTTAAAAATTTGAATTTGGCCACCAGTATTTTTCTTTAAATGAATCAATGTAATATATTTAATGCTGCAATTCACCAGGAATTGATATCCATGAGAGAAATAACTTTTTATATTTTTTTTAATTCTCAAAATTAGCTCCAGAACTGAAACAAGTGTTGATACCCGAAAACTTGTAATTCGGATATCTGAATAAAGAAAATCTCGATATGAAATTTCAATGAATTCTTGGAGTAGTCATGGATACATACAAAAGTATAAAAAGTCTGAACTAACAAAAAATAAACCTGGTAGAGTAAGAAGAGAAATTCTCAGTTCGACGACTAAGAGAAACATTTTTATACAAATGCGAAAAAATTCTAAATTGATTGCTGTAGAAATTGTTACATCGTCGTCTACAGCAATATAAAGGAGTGTTTCAG
The DNA here is from genome assembly GCA_013235015.1 of Araneus ventricosus. Taxonomy (NCBI): domain Eukaryota; kingdom Metazoa; phylum Arthropoda; class Arachnida; order Araneae; family Araneidae; genus Araneus; species Araneus ventricosus. Next base: position 2,779,332 of record BGPR01000017.1, on the reverse strand, counting down.
CAGAAACATTTAGAAGGGTACTCAGGAAAGCTAATTATAATGGAATTGTAGCTGTAAAATAACCTTTCATTTCCAAAGTCAATAGAGAAAAAGAATGGCTTTTGCTAAAATGTATATTTCTGAGCCTGAAGAATTTTGGAATAAAGTCATATTCAGAGACAAACTTAAATTTAATATTTTTGGAAGTAATGGTCGAATCTATGCTTGGTTAATGCCTGATTCTGAACTATTTGCCCCAAACACCATTCCTACAGTCAAGCATGAGGGGAGCTCAGTCCTTGTATGGGGTTCTACGTCTGCAAATGAAGTGGGGAATTCGGTTTTTATCGATGGCGTAATGTATAAAATGAAATATTTGGATATACTGAATAAAAATTTAAAACGAAGTGCAGAGAAACTGAGTTTAGGATCAAATTCTATTTCTCAACAAGACAACGACCTCAAACATACAGCAGAAATTGTGAAATTACGATTATTATACAAGTATAAAATGCGATTGCAATCTCCACCTCAGCCCCCAGATCTCAATGTTATTGAAACTTTGTGATATAATTGGAAATATCTGCTCAGAAACTCAGTATTAGGAATAAAGAACACTTAAAAACTGTGCTAGAAGAAGAATGTGCAAAAATAACCCCTCATGCGACACAAACTTTTGTTAACTAAATCCCGTGCCGTTTAGAAGCTCTTTTGAAAGAATAAATGTAAGCAACGAAATATTAGTTCAAGTAATTTTTTCTTTTTATTAACGAATTCGGCTAACTGTATACTCAGTTTTGTGGCTAAGAAATTTGTAACTTTGACATAAAGTTTATGTTAATAAAAATATTATCAATCCTTTATTCTTGTTTATACGTTTCTATATTTCCTAATGTGTCTTTTATTATTCTTTCAGCTCTTAAGCTTAAACGTGAATTTATTATAACATTTAAACACTTTTAATGAAAAGAGAGTAGTGTTTACTCAATTTTGGGAGCCACTGTACGTTTGCTTATCAATTACCTAATTGAAGAATGTTAGGAGTATGGCAAATAAAAAAACTCACGATAATCTCGTTAAATTGATGAGAGTTACCACTGTCATACTGAAAGCCATGTGGGAATGGTTCTGTCTGAACATGATTGTTTGGAAGAGTTTTGCTATCGTATACCATATTGAGTGAGACTTCTTGCTATATAATTATATAACTCAAACTCAAGAGGGAGTATAACTCATCTCAGACCATGAGGTATGTATATGAAGACGTTCTTTTATTTCATTTTGTTGCTTTGTGAGCTTCTTCTTATACGTTTTGTGTGGTCTTTTGCTATAAAAGAAAAAAAAATAATGAAAATTTTGCCGATTTGTTGTTTATAAAAGCTATCTAAATATAAAGCAAAATGCTTTATTTTTTAGTGATATTCCATAAATGTTTAAAAATTTTAAGGAAGAAGTGGATGAAATTTCGAAGAATATATTTACTTTTGAGCTATAATAAAAGAAGTTTAACTCTTTTGGATCCATTAACTTTCCGAAACGGGAGAGTTGGTTGATCCGCAAAGCATTTTAAGAGCAAGAACTCTTCACTGCAAAGGCAACTAACTCAGTCTGATGCAAACTGTGCAATGAAAGTACGAACTTCTGCTGCTTGCAAACAAGTAAACATTAAAATGTGTTTAAATTTAAATTACATGCAATTTCAGAAAATTAAGGTTTTAAAAGAATACTGAAAAGTTTTCAAAGAGAATTAGTGAAGCAAAATTCTTCGAAACTTCTTTAAAAGAGTAAATCACCATCGAGTGTGGTGCTTAGGAGTTTCTGCGGACATACTAGACTGTTTTCGGAGAGCATTTATCTCCCTCTTAATTGTTCTAAAGCATGCCATAATACTCATTTCTCCTCTCTATTAAAAGAAGAATATACAACGGTTCTATCTTGATCGACTACTTCGAAATAGTAGTCAGAGCAAACCAGAGAAAAATATTTGAATTAAGATTCACCGTAAATTTTAATGCCAATACCAAGATTTACAGGAAATTTCGATTCAAACATTGGAATGTTTTTAGGTAAATTAATAATTGGCTATGAGGAAAAACAGATGTAAAGGGAAATATGCATAGACTGAAATATAAGAGAAAGAACTGAAGCATTGTTTCAGAGGATAAGTTCATTAAATTTCGAGACTCAAAGTAAGAAGAACATGTTCTTCTCTGAAATAAGTAATTGTCAAATATCAGAAGCGATTAATCTATCAACTCCTGGTTAACGAAAAGCGACAAGCTTGAATGGATTTTTATGTGATAACAAATCATTAAATTAAAAGTTGCAAGAGAGAAATCAGTGGCATTATAAGCATCTTCGGATTAATTCATCTAATAAATGGTTATATATTGATCAACCCTGCCTGACGGCTAACCATTTATTTTCCACAATTTTAGAGCAACGGCTTGGACAACACTATTTAACAGTAAACACCTTTAAAATTCCAAATACCTACGATAGAAGACTGAGCTTGTGAAGGAAACAATATCAATGCCAATGCCTTGACCAAATTACGATTTTTGTACACAGGTGTTATTTCTGTGTTCAACACTATATGAAAAAGTTCATCATTAATTGAAATATACCTATATGAAAGGAGGCAAGACTGTTTGTTGAGAAATCAGCAAAAATACATGAAAGGAATTCTTTTGAGATATATTTTCTTTAATAAACAGAATCAGATTATGAAGCCCGTCTAAGCGAGAATATTTTAAACTCAGATCTCGATATTAGTACACTGAGTATTAATAGAAGCTTTCATTCATATAGATATTCAGAAAAAAATTTATAAAACTTTAAGTAAATGGTATTCTTAATTTTATAGATTTGTGGGTTTTTTATCATGAGCATAAATATGTGAATTAAAAAAATATTAATTTGAATTTCGATAAAAATATTCTTCTAAATAATATTCTTCAATCTAATAACAACTGATTCGATAATTTGTTTTAAAGTAAAGTCCCGATTCCCTTTCAGTATGCTCCTTTCACCTTTCTCCATTTACGAAATCGAAGCTCAGGATTTTGCTCTAAGTACAATCAAACTCAGTCGCCATCCATTCCTGAAAGTCTCGCGATTGAAAACTGACCATTAGAGGAAACAATCCCTAAGATTATTCATGTTTCGAAATTTGAAATGGTCGCTAACGTCTGGAGGAATTTTAGCATTTCCGATGTAATTGCGATTGAGATATGTTTATATATTATGCGCGCTTGCTACAAGAATCCATTTTGCAATCAAAAGTATCTCAATTATTTATATATTTCTCATAAAAAACTGAGATTACATTTATTAAATATCACGAGTAAGTTGTAAATCACTTATTTAATTGGCTTAAATTAGTGAATTATCCTTTTTTGTAGCAACACGAGCTATTTGAGATGGACCTCTTTATATTTGGAATAAGATCATACGAAGAGGAGGACACCTGAGGCACCGGTGTAGTGGAGCCGGAACGACGTTCCGGCACTGCTTTTTTTACGAGAAATAAGAAAAAATTGGGAAAATGTCCTTAAAACAGCGCGATTTTTGTCACCCAGGTTAGAGAATTCCGGCACTACTTATTTTGTGACTACCCCAACTGACCACAGGCGATATTACTTTCTTCAAACTTTCATACCACACTAGCGAGAAAACGTTTGACAAGATGAATTTAGAGTTCACCACGCCCCGGCACACGAAGGGTCTTTGGTAGAGCCCACTCTCGAATCTGCGATCCTCTAGTCCCGAAATCGAAACTTTTCCATCAGGCCACTGAGATCCATATCCGGTAATTATAATGGATAAGTTTTCCTATCTAGTCAATTTGCAAATCAATTTCAGAAACTTAATCCTTTGCACTCCGAAAGATAATAAGATGCATAATTATACACGTGTTGGTATAAGGATTGATTTTTCGCTTTAGGAAGCTCAAAAATGTTATTAATTTGTTCCAAATCCTAAAAATTAATCTGTTTTTTCTGTAATATGTTTTTTATAAAAAGCGCTAGCCAACAAGAATATGCATCATTCAGAATGTACAGTTTGACTCGACATAAGAGTGCATAGGGTTAACTCTTTAATCTCGAGGCGACTTTTTTTTCTAGCTCCTTTAAAACCGGGAGTGTTTGGGAGGAAACGACATGAATTGGACTCTCCCAACCAGTGGTCAATTTCCGCATTACCCCACCCCCTGCTATAACCTTCTCATAAGGAGCACGGAAATGGGCGGTTGGCAAGGATAACTGGACCCCCTACCGCGCTTATTTCCTAAGCGATCTCAGAACCTCATCTCCTCTCAAAAGAAGCCAACCGCCTGAGACCTGCCTCCGTCGTTGTTAAAGGGAAATTTTTAAACCGCCCTGGACAGCCTCACTTGGTATGAGAGGGTTAAATCTGATATTAGATTGAATGTACAGCGTTGTGATAGCAAGTTGTATTCGCTTACTAGTAAATCTATTAGCATAACCAAAACTTTCTTAAAAAGCCAACGACGTTATAGGGAAATTATGGAACTAAAGGGCAGAAATCAAAACGTTTTGTGGTTTCTTCTTGGCTTCAATAACTATAAATGATCCAGATGGTGCTGAATTTTTGTTTCGGATGCTTAAATACCTGAAAGTGATTACCTATATCTTCTGGTTGGATCCCGTAATACCGAACAATGATCATGAAAGAGCCAGCTTCGTTTTAGTCATAAATATCAGTCTATGTGAAGATTAAAGAAAACAGTAATAAATTTAATAATAACATTTCATTAAACACACTTTAATTAGTGTTCTAAAAAGTGGAATTTTTGATTTTAATAGTTTCTACTATTTGGTCTTTAGTTTATAAATCATTATTATTTATATTTCGGAATCTTGAAATCATTTTTTTTTTCAAATTGACTACCAGGTGCCGTTACTCGTATAGAAACAATTTTGATTAAGTCAATCGATTAACTGATAATTATGTTTTAAAAATATTAAAATAGTGTATTATCATAGATAGTACTCGAGTGTGCAAAATATCTTAACTCGGGAACTCGAGTCAAAAATCGATTACAAAATTCCATCTTTCAAAATATGAAAGAAGTTAAATAAAAGTGTATAGAAATGGTTATTTTTTAAGAATAAAGATTCAAAGGGTGACCATTGTGACTTTAAATATACGGGAATGCCGACCTGCTAACACTCCCAAATAAACTTGATCACATTTTGGTGACTTATTAGGAACTTCCGGAAAACTTTCTCAAACACAACTTAATCATCGGGTAACAGTTTTTCTGAGTCACGCAGGAAAGCAATGAATTTTCTAAATGACGTTGATTAAGAACATTCGCCATAGTCAGTGACAGCTCAAGTTAACAGTGCGTAGAGAGATATGGCCGGCAACACCACTAGTGAGTCTCGTATTACGTACTACTCCTGTTAGAGATGTAGAAAAAGCGCCATGATATCACTCTTTTGTTTCAAATATGGAGATTATTGCCTGAAATTAAATTCTGTTCGATCGATAATTTTAGCCCTTAAATGTCCAGTGTTGCCTTTAAACAACATACCCAATTTTGCCCTCTAAAATCTTGACAATAAGATTGAAGCTCTAATACTTGTTGTTGTCAATAGGGATACTTGCTGGAAATGTTATTAAATCAATTTACAGCATATAGATGGTAGCCTGAGTGCTGATGAAAAAATAAAAATAGATTAATGATTTTCCACTTGAAGCTGCATCTTTTTTGCTTTGTTTGTGTGCTTGAGAATACCATATTTTATTCTATAGTGTTGAAGGAAATTCTTTGTCCATATTATTAGTTCTTAAAATTCATCTGTGTTTAATATTATAGAATTTCATCAAAGGGATTTTTTCTAATTAAAATCCAGTGGTGTTGTTTGGTAACAAACTGATTTTTAGCCGTAAACCATACTTAACCTTCCAGCGGGCGCGTCTACGCAAATTTTGCGACATATCGTGCATCGTATTACATATATATATCGCGTAGTTTTTCAAAAATAAATGCAACTTTTATTTATGTTCTGTATTTATTAGCTTAATAGTAAACGAAGATTTTATAAATAAAAATTACACTTAAATTTATAAAAAACGATATAAATATCTAATACGATGCACAATGCAAGTATCTCTTACATACGCGCTCCCGCTGGATGGTTTAAACAAAGTAGGATTTTTTAAAGTATTTTTCCCATGTTTTACACAAGAAATGAAAGTCAAAAAACAATTTTAAATCAATTTTTACAAAATAGGGCATTTAAGAGTAATATTTATTAAAATTATATGTAGGGCTGTAAACTTGGCGTAGTGACGCATTGAATAAATTGCTCTATTTGATCAACTTGAGTTTTAAAATGATTCCAGATTTTTAACTCAATTATCTTCGAGTCGATTGGAGTTCTGGTCTCCTCTTAAACCGAAAACGATAGTATCCCAAATCAAGACTTTAGTTAAATTAATTTAATATTACCGAAATAGTTTGAAAGAAAAAATATAACTTTGATTTGTTTGAAATATTTTAGATACAAAACTATCAAAAAACGCTGAAAATTTTATTATCTTTTATTTATTGATTTTCGAACTCATAGCGAACCTTTATCAGATTTTTAATTTATTTTTAAGTATCAGATTAACAACCAATTTTTAATAAAAGACACGAATAACTGAAACCTTGAAGGCCATTTTTTATAGTTTCGAAGTAGATTATATGTTCATCCAAGAAAAGTTATTTAACTTTTTTTACTTTTAACGTGAATAAAACTGACTTAAAATAGAGATTTAACCCTTTATTTCTCGGCGGTACTTAAAAGTACTGCTTAAATCACGCTTCAACTTCGTAATTTGACCATTTTCATGACAGTATTCACATGAACACGATGAATGTAGTTCTGACAGCTAGCAATAGATCGCAGATAAAGACAAAAATTATTTTTTAAATTATTAATCAAATTAATTAAATTGTTTTATCTAAGTAAAAAAGTTTTTTCATCTTTCCTGGGGTTATTCTTCATTAAAACGCATCTAATGGTGCCAAAATAAAATTGAAAATTTGCTGCCAAGTTAATTCGGTAAATAAAGGGTTAAATAGAAAATAACCTTTAATGATGTAAAATTTCTTTGCTATTTATTAAAAAAATATTTCTCTAGTTAAAATATATTTATTATAATGAAGCACAATCTCAAAACTCTTCGCCTTTTAAACTTTGAGATAGATTCAAAGCAAGTGCTAACGTTCTAACTGGGTTCCAAGTGCGTTTCAAAAATCCGAAATTTCAAATTCTACCAATTTCTCACTTATTTTATAGCGCGATTTAAAAAGGAGAAAAAAAGGCGATAAAAAAGTCACTGTTAAATAGTAAAATAGTTATTGATTCTGTGACCAAAACATTTACAGACAACTCAAGGTTATAGTTTTTTTTCCAGAGTTTTCATTGATACAAATTCACTTTAAATTATATCTTCAGCCAAAAAATACTTGTTAGAATAAAGTTGTGAGTGTTTAGAATTTAAGAATACCTTTTCAAAGCACTGGAGGGAGTAATAGAGTTCTCATACGAAAGGCAGATCTCGGTAATAAGCATTTCAGAAACCAGGGGAACAAATGACACAAAAAAATTCCAAGAACAATTGATAGAGGAAGATAGCAATGCCTCATCTAAACATAATTCCGTCGCCGTCATCTAATAATTCAATCATAGAGGCAATGCATATTAATTGCGAATTATAAGTGGTGTAAAAGGTTAATATATATTATCAATGGTCGTAAACACTAAAATTTTCGGTTTGATCCGTACATATGAGGCAAATATTACTGGATTAAAAATGGTGATTTTAACCAGATGCTTCATTTCTTAATTCACGCGTTTACTACATTTGGAAATACACGCCACAAAGATTTGTCTCTCTTCAATTTTTCTCTACCGTGCTGAGAACAAGGACACGCTCATTCTACCCATCCTGTTCATTGTGAAAAGGCATTTCACAATTATTCACCCTTTAAACAATGAGATAGCTTGAAAGCAAGTGCAAACATTTCAACCGGATTTGAAACGTCAGGATACGAATTCTGAATTGAATCGAATGGACTGGCCTTAATCTCATCCATAACAGCTCCCACGAATACAATGTCCAACTATTCGTTTCCATTCTGCGAAATATTGGAGGAAATTCTGTGGAATTCTATTTTATTAGAGTCAAATATCGATACGACGGCTGCTGAGAAGGATATCTACTTGTTCGAAGATTTTCAGTTATATCATGGAATATTGAATTATCGAATGGCTGCATTGTGTTAAAGGATTTGAATCGTCCGTGCATAAGTTTGGAGTCGATAAGAACGGAAAAATCGATTTCATCGTATCTCCCACAATACAGAGCAGTTGCCTTTCGATTATGGTGGTTAAGCTCAGTAAACTTTACAAGGAGGAGGATTCAGAGTTTGTTTTCAGAAACTTCTGCTTGTTTGTATTTAATGATAAAATATGGATGTTTAAGCGAAGTGTTACATAGACTGCTTCAGTGACGTTTGATCAATGCCACATTTTGGTTTCACATGCTGTAAAACATGTGATTTATGACGTGAAACTATATTCACTGAAGTTTATTCAGCATAAGCACTTGATTGATATTCGTAAGAGTTAGTATATTTACATCTTTTTCTAAATTAAACGAGGAATAGTTTTGGACAGATTGGTTATTTGGAATTGTGATTAGATGCCAAGGAGGATAATTTAGCCACCAAGCTAATTTCCACTCCACACCGACGCGAGGACATTTGATTCATGATAGTAGATTGAATTTACACCAGGCCCTCATACTTAGCGTACGTTTATTGAATCGGCTCCCGAATTCCCTACCCTCCAATTTTTCCCAATAAAACAACGCGTTCTTGTAGATATTTCTGAATACATGCTCTTAAGAGATTGAATTTATTTTGAATAAAAATCTAAGTAAAAATAATTTTTAAGAGCTGAATGTAAGAGACAATTTTATTGTAAAAGTAGTAGTTCATAAATTACCTTAAGCCAAAATGTATTTTAATTCCTTCGAGAACAGAAACAGAGTACGATAACGTTATTAAGTACTTATTATTAAGTTCATGAACAAATACTGGTGCATAATATTGATTAATTGATCTATTATATTAAACTGAGATATAATAACTTATTTATTTAACGAATACTAATGAACTGCAGATTATTTTCAATAGAATAATATAAAATAATTTATGAGGCATTAAGTATTATTAACAAAATATTATTTAGAATTTTTAACTATATATTATTTAACGATTTATATTGAAGAATTAAAAAATAAATGGAAAATGTTATGTTTGATTGAAGAAAAAGCAAACGAAATTCAAGTTCCAATTTTTTGTGATTTTTGTTAATTTTTTTTCATGACGCACAATTACTGCATCCCTCTGGATGCAATTAGGGAAATTAAGAAGAACCATGACGCAAAAAATACAACAAAACCTATCACATCTTGGGAAAAAGTGCAAAAATGTATTCAGACATTGTTTCAAATTCTTTCAGTACTTTACTCGATTAATCCTGTTAAAGATAATATCCAAGCTACTTTAACTGAAACCAGAATAAGAAAGTTTCAGAGTGTTCCCATAACATTGTGGACATGCGTTTAAACATTCGAATAACACGCATGAAAAACGTTCAGTTTATTTATTAAAAACGAATTTATTCTAAGTTATTTTCTTATCATAATGAATTATTTTGGTGTACCTTTTCGTGCGAAACCTTCAGAGATCATACGAGATGAAAATATTTGGTTCAAAACGTTTTATTAGGTATTTCTCCGCTTCTGTGCTATATTATTGGAACATGTTGGTAAATCAACTGTCAAATGTTTTATTTTTTAAAATAATAATACTTTCTTGAGATATTAATTAACGAAAAGGTTTATCTCTGGTACGAACTAGCAAAAACAGTATTTTAGAATTTTACTTCTTATGTAATCTCAATGACAGTAAAAATTCATCAACGGCTTAGGACTTTTGAAATTTAGAAGTATTTGCTCTGTGTATAGCATTAAATTAAGCTCAAAGTCTATTTGGCTTTCTCAGGAAGACCATTGAGAGGCAAGAAGAACAACAAGATTCTGAGAAGTCTCGACTGCAATTTTAAAGCGTCTGATCAGTTCCTGATTACTTCTGTCTGGACTTCGAAATGAATCTAAAGTTGGCTGGTTGGTTGATGCGCAAGACTAAATCAGAAAAATCTAGAAACTAAGCGAAATTCGAATCCTTGAAGAAATCTAGATATTTTTATTTATTTATTTGAAGTTTGAAAATAGTGTGGAGTAAAAAAAATTGTTACAGACTCTTATTACAAATATATGCAATATCTCTCGGATATTTTCTGCCGAACTTTAACAACAAATTACAATGAGAATGATGTTTCCCAATCCTTCGCTGATTTCCTTCGATTTAATTCACCTTATAGGAAGTAGGTTATTCTAATCAGCGTTTCTTTCCTTAACAGAATTATCTTACTTAATAAATATTTAGGTAGGACTGATTTGAATTTGAATAATATGCGTTACGAGATGTATATGTCACAAGTATAACAAATCGGATGTCTCAATGAAACATTTATGTACATTTTAAGGCAACCAAGTAGTAAGTAAATTTTTTTCCCAGAAATCTAGATTGGAATTGTAACCTGTGTCGCAATAGAATGAACGATGAACAATACAAAGTAAATAGTTTATTAAACATCGTTAATTAAACATAAGTAAGTACTTTTAATCTTTAAATCAATTGTATTTGTGATATGTCTCTGCCTATAAATTTCCGTCGTTAAACGAAGAACCTGTGGCAACATCCTGAATTGCGATTTTATGCAGATCGGATCCGCCCTCTTTGTGATGTCGCCTATCAACCAATAGCGTCGAGCCTGTTGCTGTATATAAGCACTGATTGCTACTGTTCACTCTCTGCTCTGCTCTTCCTTGTTTGTATTATTTGATTAGCTAGCTGTATAATGATTTTAGTATTTTGATTTAATTAATTTAATTGTTTCATTAAATTTGTTATTTTATTAACGAGTAGTCTTGATTCGACTTCATCACCAGTCACAAGCGATGGAATACTTCTGATTTTGTGAATACAGGATGATAGATCGGAAGCCGAGTAAGGCAATATCGTGCAGGTTAACATGTCGCACTTGATCGTCAATAGTTGTATGTGCCGACTGCCTCAGCATCTACATAAATAAATATCGCCTCTATCAATCCTGGGAAGTTAACTTGACCTAGACATAGGCCCTCTAGAAGTTACAAACCTGACTTACTAAATGTAATAAGATAATCCAAGACTAATCTTTTATATCACAACAATAAATATTTATATTAGGCTATATAAATATATATCGTTGTGATATAAAAGATTTCGATACTAAGTAACAATAAAATTTTTTATTCGCATTTCAACCTTAGGGACCTTATTCTCGTCAATTAACCTGTTAACCGAGTATGACGAAATATTTGATGATAATTTCGCATTGTAAAACGAGTAAAACTAAATTTGATTCTCCGCTTGATAGGATATTGATAGAATAATTTTTTAATGGCAGAAAGCAAATAAGATTGAAATGCATTTCTACAGCTATATACATTGAAAAAATTTTAATTTTGAAGAAAATATTCAAATACATTTGACTTTAAAAGCATAATAAAATGTAATCATCTGGAAGTTACCAGTACTTGCACTACATACAATCTAAAGTAAACACGTTAAATGCAAATTTAAATAAAAATAGTTATTGACTAAGAGTTTATCAACACATATGCCAGTTGTAAAAGCATGTTTTTTTTGTTGAAGTAATTAACACTTCAACCTAAGATAATATAACTAAAATTGCATGTTGTTCAAATTTATTTTCTTTAAAAGTTTAAACTGTATATAAAATTGTATTAATTTCTGATTACAAACTATACTAAGATGAAAAGATATTACAGCCGTCTCAAAGATTTTTTAATCTTCAGTAGTGAGAATATAGCAAGGTATTCTGATAGCACTGTTAGCAGATATGCGTACATACCATAACGGATAAATTACGAATCGCCTTTTTCAATATAAAATCAAAAATTAGAACACTTTGTTCTTTTAATTTAAATACATGCGTAATATTTTTCATTTATTATTAAAAGTTGTTGATCAAAATTTAAACATTTCATTCTTCGTAAGGATCGTTACTTATCCTCCGTGACTTAATTTCACAAATACGACTTTTTTCCTATCGATTTCTTTTGGCTGAAGCTCATCTAGTAAGTTGATCAATGAAAAAGATATAGATACCATTCACATTGGTTCGAATATAATTCTCTTGTCAAAAAAGATTGCATATCATAGATTCATCATGTATCATTATTATGGATTCATATCAAACAGTTACCGACAAACTGTCGGCTGACCTCAAAGAAAATATCTCGCGTGAAATTGGATTCTGCCACTGTAAATCTCTTTTTCATAATAAATGATTTTAGAAGCAACAACAGATACTTCTTTTTAAACTAAAGTATCTTCCGTGAATGGATGCACTAATATAAAAAACATAGTTTAAGTCGTATTGCTTTTATATTCGTTCCGGTACATGTATTCAAATGATATTTTGTGAATTCAACATGTTTCTCGTAATGGGAAACACAGACGATCAGTTAGCTGAAATTGGAAGAAAATAAGATTTTGAAGATACCCAAAATAAATTATTAATGATATCTTCACAACTTATTAAGAAACGCCATAACTGTCAAATAGCTAATTCACTTTTGTTCAGAAGACAACTAAAATTTTCTTTTTCTTAAATTTACATGTTTTAATAAATTAGCAGAAGTTATAAAGAAATATTGTTATAATTAAATAGTAAATTTTGAGACGTTCATTCAGCATCCTTTTAGACTAAAATTCAGAATCTGAATGTTAATCGAAATTCGAAGATTTCAAAATAATCCTGGGACTAAAGGAAACTAGATCCTTTGAAACGATCTAAAGCTATTCATCCACATAATTAAAATTTTCTAGCACTGCGCTTTGTCTGGTTGTTGCAGAGATTTGCATAAATTGCTAACTGAAATGCGTAATCAGAAATTCTGTGAATAAAGAGCATATTTTTAAGGATTTTATAACTTCAGCTCTTGATTAACCTTATACTTTTTGTTAACTCACTCAGCCTCCCCGGGGGAAGCACTATGAGTACGTAGATGAGAAGTCAGCGTTAAATAAGTCAGAATAAGACCGGTGAGAAGTCACCATAAATAAGCGGATTCTCGCTTTCCCTTGAGGGTATAGTAATGGTTGTGTGGGCTACATTTCCGATGACGGGGCGTACCTCCTCTGGGAGCTGTCTATACCAGCGATGGTGATTACCACTAGGTAACAGGATACAGTTCCCGAGTTATTTTAGCGGCGCATTGGTCATTCAGTGACCCGGATGCCTAGGCAGATCGGGGAATAATTCTTTAAGGTCATTAAACTCACTCATCGAGTACGAGGATGAGAAGTTCGGGTTAGTACCTAGTTTCGCTGTTCTCGCAGGCATGTAATGATGGGCAACTAGATAACGGTCCTTTCTACGATGACGAGTCGTACTTCTACAGCGAAAATCATGTTGTATGGAGACGAAAGTTATTGGGAATATTTTCATAAAAGATCAGTGCCTTTCTTCTCAATGCGTTGAGGCCGCTGATTCCTGTTTTCGTGCGTAAATAAGTCTTAGGATAGAACGATATATTTCAGATGAAACGCTTATTTACAATTAGAGAAAAATGATCCCGTTATTAACATTTTAGATTTGTGTAACCATCAAATATTCAACCATTGTACCAACAAGTCGGCCACACACACAGACGAAATGTATTTTGAACACAGACGAACACAGACATGTAACACAGACGAAATGTATTTTGAAATTTGAAGAATTCTGGCTACTTTAGCTTAGTATCCATTAAATAATATTCGCTTACAAAGCCCGTGAGAGTTACTTGGCTACGCTAGGAGAAGAACAGAGTGAAGCCAAAGTGAAAAAACACAATATTTTTAATATGTGTACTTTTATTTGTTTTTATATGCTTTTTTTCTTTTTGATAATTTTGAAGTACTTTTTTTTCCATCTTAATTTTTCACATTTTTAAAATCTAATTTGGCTACGTTAGCCAAGTTACTCTTGTGGCCTGTTGGTTAATATTGTCACTCTCCACTCGAGGGCGTGCAGAAAATTTGGAGCATTTTTGTATTTTTGGTATACAAAAATATATACAAAACAACTGTAAATAATTATTGATTGCTTGTTTTGTGAATAACAACATGTGATTGTGCAACAACATTCTCTTTGAATTTTCAAATAAAATTAATATGATTCTGGTAGAGTTGCTTAATGCTTTTCTTCGTAACAACCATCGTCTTATTGAGTTATTTAGTAACAGATATTTATTAACATAACCTCGAACACCTATATATAACTAACAATGCTGTGGAGAGTTACTAGTTTAAAAGGGACGAAGTTTTTCTTGTGAGATCTCTATTAATAATACGAGATTAATAAATTATTTCAAGAAAAAAATTCTGAAATTAAACGACTGGTTTAAACCAATCTCTCAAAATGTTTTAACATCAAATTAATTTTTTATTTATTGTATACATACATAAATCTACAATTTTTTATTCATTTATATAAATCAACTCACTTTTTATTCTTCTAAAAGGAATACAAGTTACATCTTCACAGTGATGTTCTTAACTGCAAAAAGCATTTAAGTAAATGTGATAATTAGATTTTATTTCAATTTCATGAATGACTTGATAGTGATGAAGCAATTGAACACGAAATCTTCGCGTGCCGGATTACAATTACACAAACACTGTTCTTAACGTCTGAAAAAAGCAAATTGAATGTCGTACAAACCTGGTAGTTCCCATGAGTTGAAGAATTCTCCATGCAATACAAACTGCTAGGACGGTGATCCCTTGTTCTTTAGCCAGAAGAGCAACGCCAGAACAAAGCAGACTAAAGATGAACCATAAAAGCCACTTTTCATTTTGGTCACCAGTTTTGGTGCTCCTAGAAATAAAAGTAACATAAGATGAGTTCCCATCGTTATTCAAATTCCAAGCAGCTGAATTGATTTTCCCAAGATTACTGAACTGTAAAAAAAGTTATTTCTTGAGATTAACAAATATAAAGTAATAGCCTGATATTTAATCGGTGATGCAACCAAAAGTCATTTTTCTCATGAATTTCTTCATAATAAACTACCTTCTAAAATATATTAAGTTTTTAACTTTACAAATACAGAAATAATTGATTTTTACGATAAATATTACCTTAATTAATTGAGAAAATCTCCGACAGTATTTCATTGTACGTTACAAAAAGCAAACAATAATATTAAGTTTCAATACTATTCGTATTACCATTGCAATATTAATTTCATTAAAACATTTACTGAATAATTATTATACTACAACTTCACGCAGTCAAATTATAAAACTGTACACAGATTGAATTACATTCATATATAATTTATTTACATACATCAATGATTTGAAGACATGAAATATGCCTTGAAAAACTTCAGATTTACTGTGAATGATTTCTGCAAACCTGCTTTTCTCAGAAAAACTAGGTTTAAACAGTCTTTCATTATCAATTTCGTTTAATAATCAGGAGACAATATCTGGATAATTTGGGATTTTATAAGTAGAAATGAAAGTTTACTGATGGTTCTCGGATTCCTAAACACTCCGCGCTTTTGCGCATGCACCAGGTGAAGTTGATTTCACAGAAACAGGGGTGAAGTGAAAAATAGAGGGGGAGGTACATTCAAATTAGCGCGACCTAGCAAAGAACTCCGGAAATGCGCTCATCTTGGTCATTGATTGCTATCCCTTTCCGTAGTAAAATCGTCCAAAGGTGCTAGTATAAGCATTTTGAAACGGTCAGTAGATACAGTCAGAATAGCTAGAAAGCAGGAAAATAATATAGATGCTACACTCTCCTTGGTGTATAGTAAGATGCAACTACTGAATGATTGTACCATAATAGCTGACATGCCCATTTAGGTAGCTTTTTTAGGTTTTATATACTGGTGGCCTAATGAAAATAACGGGAATTAGAATCTTCTGCAGTAAAAGGATACGATATTCGCTTTCATTTTGTCTTCATAAAGTCTTTGTTGCTTCGAGCATCGAACATGTCATAAATTGCTGATAGTTTTATGCTTAATAATTTTAAAATGAATAACTATACACAATTGAAAACCAGGGATAGATTCATCCGTAACTGAACATGTAAATGCACTACAGAGCATGAAATGAAGATTTCATAATTATCTTTCTTACAGTTGAACTGTTGTATCTGATTCTGACCTCGGTTTCTGAATTTATATAAATATTACTATTGCCATCTCCCACTGTTTGAGAAACACCTTCCAGTAGACTGCATTTATATACATACAATAAATTGCAATTATTTATAATCCTTTATTACTTTTTTATTATTGAAACAATGAGTGCTTATTATTGATAAAAACGATTAATTCAGAGCTTCTTAAACTTTTTCCACTTGTTCTTTTCTTTCAGAGTAGGAAAAAAATTCGCGATTCTCTTTATATCAGAAAAATTTTGCCCTGACCTCGAAATTCAAAAAGAAAAATAATAATAATTTAAAAAAATACATTATTTAATAACTGCTATAAGGAAATTCAGTTAAAAATAGTTATTTAACGAATTGTGAAGAAATCTTCGAAGCCATGTTTATTTTCTTAATCCTTTCTGCTAAAAAATGTTGAGGAATCTGAAATAAGAAGGCTGCTTCAATGTTTCACCAACCCCAAAAATTTTCTCTCCGTGTCCATTTGAGGCTAGAGCCTACAGATTTTATAAGCCTTCTTTGAATCAATTCATTTCACCTTAGTAGGCGAAATTTCATACACTGACGCCAAAATTATTTCATTGGATGAAAAATCCTCAATACAAAATATTATTCAATGTAAGGGAAAATTTCTTTTCGGACGTAACCAATACCATCCTCCTGAAGGAAACAACCATAACCAATCTTTAATATCAATCTCCAGCAAATAATCCGCAATTCAGCGTCATCCCACAATGTCCCAGATACTCTCTATACTCCTTCCAAAGCCTTCAGTTAATCTATTCTTGTCTTCATAGTGGACGAAATTTCACTAAACGACTCCAAAATTATTTTATTGCAGGAAAAATTGTCAACACAAAATATAACTCAAGGTAAGAAAAAATTTCTTTTCAGACGTAACAGTATCCTCGTCCTCAAGGAAACAACCAGAACCAATCTTTAATATCAATCTCCAGCAAATAATCCACAATCTAGAACCATGAGACAATGTCCCAGACACTCTCTGTACTCCATTGAGTGAAATAATCCTCATTAAATAAATAAATACCAGTACTTTAATAATTAAGTGAGATATGTAGTAGGCTGAGGTTCACAATCCACAAATTAGAATAATTAGGTTCAGCTATGTTAACACCAGGCAATAGTACTCGAAATGTATGCATGTACGCGCCAGGTTGCTAGGATCAGAAAGTGTCACCCATGGAATACACAGAGAATGTCCGGAATTCTGTTATCTGGCAGAATGACAACGACTATTACAGAGCTGGGGTCGCGGCTCAGCCCCGTTGTTTGACACACCTCTCGGCTGAGTTATTTAAAGCCAGTTGGCGCTTTACCCCCGCTGCATTTTCCTAATTAAACAATGCCACGGGACAAAGAGAAGGAGATGGGAATTCCGAATGGGGTGAGAGAATTTCGCACTAACAAATAAAGAGGTGAGGTGGAGGAAGAAAAAAAGCTACAAGGGCGTGGAATCTTAATGAAATTCGGGTTGTAATATTTTAGCTGCGTTTCACCTCAGCTCCCACTTTTATATGGCGTAAATGACTAATAAGTGGATGGCTTCATTTGGGGCCACGCTGATATCTCGAAATTTATTCGCGAAGGGATAAAGCAATTTTTTACCTATTAGCACTTATTACTGAGTCAAGTTCGTCGCTTTTGTGAAGGTGTTTTTAAAAATCAACTTCTGGAGCGAATTTACCACAAGTTGATTTTTCAATATTTGGGTTCAATTGGCCCCAGACTGAAGGCTGAGAATGAATTTGGCGATGGTTATTATTGCTTTTTATTTTAGTTATTTTTTCGAGAGTAGACATCATAGAAAAAATTAAACATTTATAGTTTAAAATATTAAACTAAACAAAAAATGGTTGAAGAAAAACAGATTCAGGCAAACTAAATATGACAAAATATTATTTGAACAAAATAACACTACATTTATTGCAAAAAATGGCGAGTCAAAGAATATCGAAATTTTCTGAGGCGTTTCGAGTTTTAATTTAATCAATTCCTTAAGTATTCCTTGTTATTTATGTAAACATTAAAACATCAATAAATCGATAGCAAAAGAAAGCGGTATGCTAAAGAGAACGGTAGGAGTTAAAAAATGTTAACACCTCTTGGTGAAATAATAATTGAACATAAATAAAACAGTGAAATAAACTGAAAGTCTATGTCAGAGAATAACTTGTTAGTACAAATAGAATACAAGGGGGTATATCGTTATCTCCCCTCGAATTACCCGACTTTGAGGATAGGGCACTACCCAATTTAGAGTATCGGGACAGTACACTATCCTCAAAGGTAAAACCCGCAAAGTGAAGACACTTGGCAAATATTAATCTTGTACCCTCCTGCGCATGTGCGAAAGGTTACAAGGCTGTATCTCTCGTCACATTAGTACAGTAGAGCTTTGAAAAATGTGTGTACTATGCTGTAGTTGGATTTGTTATGGTAGAGAAATTTGGGTTGAAAACTGCTTTCGATATCTTTTGAATGGTGGATATGCTTGCGTCATAGCCATAAATCTACGATTCATTCCCTATCGCAATCATTTTCAGCACATTTAACGCAGCAGAAGCTCGGTCTTCTTTTTGATTTGCAGAGAGCAGTTTCGGCACAAACTTAGGTGAAGACACGTTTCCTACCCAAATCTTCAGTCAGAATGGACTGAACTGAATCATACCTTACACTGACAGGGCTCCTGCGCCGGTCCTGTTTTGTGGCTACTTATCATTAACGAAGTTGTAAACCAAGATAATAAAAATGAGAATGTTTACTTACAAGCGTACGCGGATGATATCGCTCTCCTGATGAAGGCTACTGCTTCATATCATTTTAAGGAAATGAGTAGGGAAATCATTTTAAAGTTGGAAAATTGGGCTCGAAATTTTAACATGCGCTTTAGTCTTAATAAGACGAAATACATTATATTTAAAAACAAAAGGGAAATAACACATTTTCCGGGCTTATATTTATACGGTAATCGAATAGTATATGACCAAAATCTCAAATATTTAGGTCTGATTTTTGATAAAAATTTGTCATTCATGCCACATCTAAACTTATTGCAACCTAAAATTTGTAAAATCATAGAGAAAGTTCGAAGAATTGATCGTGCAACTTGGGGTTTGAAACCAAGTGTAGTAAAAGAAATATATTTGGTTGTATTAGAAAAGATTTTGATGTATGGTAGTGAAATTTGGTATTCGGATAAAGTTAAATTAAACAATAAATTACTGCAGATGCAGAGGTCGCCACTGCTTTCAATTACTAAGGCATACAGTACTACTTCAACAGATGCTATCCATGTTCCAAGTGGCTGTCCACCTCTTGACCTAAAGGTCAGAACTCATGTTATGACTTCAGAACATATTCAACTTGTTAAAAATTCTCGTGAAATTGGTGGCCTTCAGAGTTTTGATTTTGAGATGGCCAGAGAGCCATGGGAGGTGGTTAAAATTAGTTGATCACTGTTTGATGAGAGCCAAACATTTGGAAATGTAATATATACTGATGGCTCAAAAATCCAGAACAGAGTTGAGTGTGCCTTTGTTCACTTCCAAGAAGATGATGAGATTTTCTCAGAACTATTTCGACTGTCTGATGAGGCGACAGTCTTTATGGCTGAGGTTGTGGCAATTCGGCAGGTGGTTAAGTATATCATTAGAAGACAACTGAGGCAAGCGAAAATAATTTCGGACTCTCGATCTGCTTTTATGTCCTTGGCTTCGTTGCATGAGAGACGACTAATTATTAATGAAATCAAGGATAACATAAAGGAATATTTAGGGGACATCCAGTTAATTTGGATACGGGCTCATCGGGGATTCGAAGGAAATGAACGTGCCGATCAGCTGGCAAAGATAACCTCTACAAAGGATCATGTGGATTTTTCTTTTTGTCCTTCCAGAATTCAAATTAAAAATACCGCTCAGAAGGAAATTCTGGAGGCATGGCAACAACGTTGGTCAGGTAGTTCTAACGCTAGATGGACCTACTCATTGCTAAGTAAAGTGAACAGTAAGCGAATGTATGGTGTTTCTAAATCAAGTTTCTACGGGCCATGGTGTTTTTCCTTGTCATCAAGCTCGCTTGTTTTGCAAGGATCCCCAATGTCCGTGTCTGTTTTTCATGTGCTCTTTGAGTGTCAGAAGATGAATCATTTGAGACAGTCTTGGCCCAGAAGTTGGCAAGGAAAAGAACTCAAGGACTTACTGAAAATTGAATTTTTTAGGCGGGCCTTTTCCGACGTTGTTAAAGAATTGTTTAACATTGCTTTTCCACTTTGAATCTTCTTTATGTGGTTTCTTTTCATCCTTTTGTAAATGGAAAACTGAATTGCTGAAAATTGAATTGCTTGTGTGGGGTTGCGTTGTGGGGACCCGTCGCTTAGACCGCACGACTTCGGCCAGGTCGGGAATAATAATGAATATATACACTGACTTCTTTAGATAACTCACGAATGGTGATTCGATGATTTCAGGCAAAGCTGAACTCACATCTTGGATGTTTTGACATTTCTGAATGTTTTGGAAGTCGTCGCTTTTCACGGATATATTGGAAACGTATGAACAACTCAAACGTTTGTGCAGCTCTTACAATCTTTCCCATAAACTTTTTTCAACTTTGCCTGACCACAATCTTTTGGCAAGATTTGTTGCAGATCTTCCGCTGAACCTTTTCTACCATAAAAAAAGCGATAGCAGTACAACACAGACATATTTCAAAGCTCTAATGTAAAGAAAATATGGAAGCTATGACCTTGTAACTTTCGGCACATGCGTGGACGTGCTCCAGGTCAATTTCTGCCAAATGTTTTCCCTCTGCCTGTTTTGGTCTTGAAGACAAAGCTCCAGTCTCGATATTTATTGATCACACCTCGTAAAATGTTAATTCCAATATTAATAAAATACAATTAATTGAAGATTTCCACTCAGAATGTATCAAAGGCTTCGTCCTTAGTTATAATTATGAATTTTTTTATCTCCCACAAGCTTTGATAGTGAACTTAGCGTTGAGTAAGTAAAATAAGAAAAGATATATTTATTAACTATATGAAAAGTTATTGGGTCGACCGGGGCTTGTTGGCCATAGGGGCACGTTGGGTCAGTAGCGATATTTTTAATACTTTTTTGTATTTAACACTGCCATTCCAGACAAGTGTGTATTATCCCGCCTTCATTCTTCCACATCAGCGTCATTGAAGAAATGGCGTTCATTAGAAGAACCAGCCAGAATTTTCTAATTTTTGCTAAGCTGGTAAATTTCCTCACTTATGTATAATCGTTTTTTCTTTGCTTATAAATTATAATTTCCATTTTTACAAATAATATTCAGAAAATAATTCTTCATTGTTACTTCAGGGCTTGTTTGCTTAACGAAATGCTTTCAGAATAAATCCCTATACTCATGAGAAACAAAAATGGCGATATGGGACTAGTTGGACCATTTCGCATGGGGCACATTGGCCCGCGTTGCAACACAGGGTTTATCAGGATGTGCGTTATAGAAATATTTCTGAATATCTGGGATGGAATTGTACCAGATTTATTAAGCAAGATACTTGTTATTAAAAAACATGAGGACTCAATTTTGCTTGTAATTACACAATATTATTTGACAATGACCATAAAATCTGTATCTCAGTTTCTATTGAATAGAAATGCACAAAATTTGTATATAATAGATATAATAATACACATAATGTGGATAAAAATACAACTAAGTTACTTAAATTAATAGAGTATAATAATATAGAAGAATGTTTTATGATAGTCGTTTCATGATAGTGGTGGCTCAACTTACATCGCAGTCGGGGCAGGTTGGGCCAAGCAACTTGGTGTCAGTTTGAAGTTTTAAAATAATACCGATAGTTAATATATTCAAATTTTACTATGGCGAATTATTTCTGAAGGTTGATTAATAGTGTCAGCTTAAAAATTTTTTTAAAAATTTTGAATTCCCTTTCTTGAAAAATTCTTAGAAGATAAAACGGCCCAACTAACCCCGGTCTACCCTATGCTGCTTTCGATACATCACACTTTTTTCCAGCCGATAATTAGAAAAAATAGAAAATATTGGTACGAAAATCATTCGTAACAATATTATTTTCGAACGATTGCACTTCTGACTGGTTTTTTACATTAATAATAAAATAAATCCACATGAAAACTTGAATTATTATTTAGATGAACAATCAAGTACTTACTACTACAGACCCCTCAGCAGATCGTGTTATCCAAAGAGTTTTAAATACAGATGATTTGTTGCCAAATAAAATTAAAAGAACTTGAAAGCAATTGCAACAAAAAAAGCACTCTCTTGTTATAATTGGGGATTCGTTTCTAACACTGTTGGTAGAATGCATAACAAAATTTTTTTCCGTAAGAGTATTGCATTAAAACAAAGACCAACAAAAATAAATAAATAAATAAAAAACAATACTAGTAATAGATATTATGTTCATTTATGACTGAAAACTGAATTTAAAGTCTCATCAAGTGGAAAATTGTATTAAAATAATATTTGTGTATATTCTTAAAAAACAGATGCAATTTCCAATTCATTCAAAGTTCGTAATTAGCATGTATCTTTACAGATAAGAAAATGTACCGCGACTCGTAGGTATCTTATTATGTTTTATCTTGTGATCAATTTTGAAATTAAAAAGTCATTCATATGCAGTGGACTACCTTTACCATTCACCTGTATAATTCAATACATTCCGAAACTTTTGAAAACAATTTACAGGTGTAAACAAATTTTTCTGACAAAATGATTGTCACTTTTAGCCTAGATGGTCATTTTGGAAATTATTTTTTAGAGTAATTGGCTGAATCTGTATTATGCCTATTAATAAAAAATATGAAATGTAAAGTATATCTAATGCATTTTCAGTAAGTGGATATTCATGGATAAAGCGTAATTTTACTCTACACTAGCCGGTCTCGCCGCCATCAGGACGGGTTCGCGCCGCCTCACTGCTTCGCGGCTCTCAGCCACTACTTTTCTCAGTTTTAAATACTGCATAAGATCAGCGAAACAGGCAATAAAACCATAGCAGATATCATATGCTTTGTAGACAACAGTTTCGTTTAACTCTTTAAGATACAATGACGACTCTGACATGCGCATCGAATTATAGGAGTTCTGCTATTGAAATCCGTATTTAAGTCAACGTAACAATTAATTTTTAAAACAAAAATCACCTGAACACGCTTAAATGTCTCAAGTATCCCTCACCATCTTAAATAGATTGAAATAATAATAAATATCCCAAATGGGTGGTGGCATCTTATTATGAGGAGGTTAAATAAAATCGTATGCCAAGGAGTTAAAATTATAAAATCTTTAAATAAACCCCATAAAGGAGTAATGTTTTGTACAACTTTCTCACGAATTTCTGCATGAAAGACTCCAGATCCATAAATACAGAATGATATCGCCCTAAATGAACAATTTCCATCATCTATACAATAGGTATTTTACAAAGTTTTGATACGCCATTTTGATGGAAATATAGGGATTATTGATGGAAACAAAATGTCGTCTCAAAATTAAATTGTTTATTCCAAAAACCACTTCATTCTCTCATTTAAAAACGCTGCATTCCATAATAGTTTAACAACTAATTTTCTTGTTGCCAATCTAAAAAATAGATAGAAAAAATTTAGAAAAGAAACAAAATTGATTGCTATTGATGCTAAATTAAATTTTATCTAAAACAAAGATAATAATATTTATAGAGATGTCTTAAGAAAATCGTCTGCTATCGAAACAAAATTAAATTCAATTTAAAAAAGATAATTTGATTATTGTTTATAATTTGGAGTTGTTACAGAACTGCATACAAATGAATAATAACATTTTAAACTTACGAAAATAAAGCGGGGCACTCTGCTTGGTTAGTTATTTTAAGGAAGTGACGAAAAAATGGGCGAAATCGATCCAGTTTTTAAGTCTCAGGAACTCCGTATTATTTTGCAATATCTCGCAATATCTCTCCGTTATTTCCGTTAATATATTCCGCTTATTTTGCAAGATCTCTCGAAAATGGATGGGGGGGGGGGGCGCCCACGACCATTGATGACATATCTAGACGTCAAAACTTTCAGTATGAAATGAAAATTGTTGAAATCGGTCTAGTGATAGGAGTTGGGAAACTCTCTCAATATTTTTCTCTGTAGAGAATATACAGTGGAGAAGTGTGTTTTAGATTTCTCTCGAAAATGGAGGGTGGGGGTGGGGGTAGACGACAATTGATGACATGGCTAGACTTCATAAGCTTCTGTATGAAATAAAGATTGTCGAAGTTGGTCTGGTGAGTGTGGCTGACGAAATGTTATTTTAAATATATAAATGGTTGACAATGTGTTAGGATAAATGAACTTAATTACCAGATAAATTTTCTTGAATGCTCTAGTGAGAAGAAGCACTACGCAAGTGATAAACTGTTCCAAATACGGCTAAAGAAGCGATTTAAGACATATAACTTTTAAAATATAAAGGAACAAACATTACAAAATTTTAAACAAATATTTATAGCGGTTTCCAAAATTACGTAACAACGCTGATTACGTCCAAACAATATCACAACTACAGAAACAAGTGCTGTGACAAAAACACAGCATATAGCAAAATCAAAACGAAAACATGCATTATTCTGGAAAATGCAGATTACAATAATAATAATAAACTTTCCTACTGCAAATTTCAGCTGTTTAAATAGCCGTCGAAAGAAACGGTTGGAAAACCAAGCTCTGAAGCAGAGAAATTATTGAACAACGAACGTATACATTGTTATAAAACTGACGCAAGAATAACTAACGAATATTTATTTTCTTTCCAATCCTCAAAGAACCATTATCTGAAATGTAATGGATGCACTGAAGCCAAATGAATAGAATTAATATTTGAGGACGAAAACTAATATCCTATTTAAATAGGCAAAATTACCATGACATCTATTGAATTCTTAGTTTGTTAAAGTGCGTCTTCCATTTTATTGAAAAAGAACTTATGACATTTTGGGCATAAGTAAACATGTTTTTACAAGGAATACTTTTCAAAAAATAAATAAAAAAAGTCGTTTCATTTTCTGAAGCATGACTACTATTTCTAATCACTTTAACTGGAAAAGGAGGACAACAGATAAAACATCTTGGTAATGCGCAATAACATCCTTTCTACATTAGTGTGATTAGCTACTACTTATACTAATGTGGAATGTAGACTGAAAGTGTTACGTAAAAAGGCCCTACTTTATCTTTTTAATGTTTTGGAAGAGCCATGTATATCTGTGAAGTAGATTACGTGTTTTTGCCTACTGGAAGACCAAATAGACAATAGTTGAACATGATTGTTCCTACAGTTGAATGGATTTTTATTGGTACGTTTCACTGAGAGAGATTAAATGTTTTATTTTGTGAGGGTGAAGGCAGTAAATAATTTTGAATGCAGTT
The DNA here is from genome assembly GCA_013235015.1 of Araneus ventricosus. NCBI lineage: Eukaryota > Metazoa > Arthropoda > Arachnida > Araneae > Araneidae > Araneus > Araneus ventricosus. The sequence continues at coordinate 2,753,486 of BGPR01000017.1, read as the reverse complement.
GTTTGCTTGAAAAGATTGAAATAGGACTGGGATTTCGGAACATTTGTCAAATTGCGAATCTTTTACGACTTACAAAATGTTTTGTATTTTCGTCAAGCAAATTTTGCCGCTACCCAAAATATAGAAAAAATGAGAAATCGTTCATTAATTAAATGATAATAAACAGGAAGACCCATTAAAATAGTTATTTAACGAAATTAAGTGCAATATTTTATGTGAAGATGATTGTGTAAGTAATTTTTGCTTACAGCTGTTGAAAAATCTGATAGAAGAAGGGCCTTTGAGAGTTTTCATGACCCCAACACTTTTTATATTTTCCCATTTGATCTCAAACCATAGTTTTTGAAGCACTTAAATAGAGGATGGTAATAGATTGACACAGATATATCAAGGAAAGGCTGAAATCATATATTGATGATGCAGGTTTTTGTTTCAAGAGGCATATAGAAGAAAATAATGAACCAGCTTATGACAGAGAGGTTTCCCAACCTGTTCAAATAACCTGTGGTATAGTTTAAATTCAGTTATAATTCCTTATTTTTTGTTTATTGTTTTTCATAAAATAAATTTTGGTATTCATTTTTGAGAAGATTAATTCAAGAATTATTTTGAGAAATTTATATATTAAAAGTTAATATAAGCTACCAATAAAATTCTTCCCTATTTCGTTAAAAATGTGCATAAATAGTAGAAACTTTAGAAATAGCAATCGAAAATTCCTTAAATTAGAAAATGAACACCCAAAGGTTGTCGAAAATAGCATTATTATTCACTTACAAAACATTCATCATTAATTATTTGCTTTTATGAATAAGGATCTCTTTGGAGCTTGTGCAGCACGTACATTTTACATTTAAACATTGTAAAAGCATATTCATACATATAGCTTTAATTAAAATTAGTAATATTTATACGAAAATATCATCTAATTTCGTAGGAATTGCACTCTTAAAACCATATAAAAGTCAAGATTTTTAAGAAACATTTACTAAATAATAACTTCTCTTGATCACTGTCCTAATTAGGATTTCTGCTTCTCGGAGGTAGTTATACGGGATTTCCTATACTCAGAATCTCTTAAGTGCCAAACTATCCGTTAATTAGAGTTGTCGGCAATTCAGAGACGTTTGCTAATGGAAATAATTACGAACATCAGTAGTTTGTTTCCAATTATCATTGCCATACATCCAAAACATATTTCCTTACAAATCGTTTATTCATCCATTTTAATGTTGCTCTTCCTAAATCATTAAAGTTTACATTTTAACAACTAAACACTGGTGTAAACATGAAGTATCAGTTGCGGTTTGAATCTCAATGTAATAATATAATTATTACAGCATATGAAAGCGAAAATCGTATATAATTCGAAACATTTTTAAATTCTGAGAAGGTCAGAAGATAAGACGCAAAAGTATCTTCCAATTCCTGGAACCTAGGTTACAGGAATCCTTCCTAGCACCTAATATTTTTATTTATGTATATTTATCATGTTCGTATGCTAGTTCAAGAAAGAATCTTCAGTCGGAAAGAACTGATTCATTAGGTACACTTTTGAAGCATTGTAGAGCTTTCAAATTTTACGCCCTGTCAAAGGAAATCTGGTGTACGCAAAATTGGTCGTAGAGGGCCAAATGGCCTTATGTTAGTGTGGCGAGGAAATTTTGAGAATGATTGCCAACTCAGGTGTCGTCCTCGTGATCAGAGAGCGGTTGAAAATGACGAATTCCTCCCTCAAATCAGCCCTTTGAAATGGACGTTAATCCAGCAAATCAATTCAACCTTCAGAAAACTATTTTGTAGAAGGATAATTTTTGAAAAGCATATGCAAGTATAAATAAAAGGTAATGTAAATGATAAATACTGTCTAAAAGAGTAGCTCGAAAAAATAATCTCTGTTTAAAAAAAGTAAAATTATAAATTGTTGTTCAGCATTATTTTGAGGCACTTTCATATAAGGGACAAGGAAAAAAATAGCATCATAGTAAAGATAAAAAATTTCTGTAATATAAAAATATAAATAAAATTCCAATAACTAATTTTTACTTTAGGAGTCACGTGTTTCATATTTTTTTAAAAAAAATAACTTGTTATATTTAATCCAACCAAAGTAATGATAGAATTTAAATAAGTAAACATTACAGAATAGAGTTATTTACTGTACTTCAACAACGCGCATTTATTTTCCTACGCACAAAAGTTCATTTTATTTCGTCATTTGATTATTATATTACTCCGCGTTTCTAATCTTAGCGCCAGACGGATGTTTTCGGTTTTGAAGCGTATTTTTGAAGTAGTGCGTATCCTTCATATAGTGCAAATATTGGTTTACACTTTCTTTTTCCCATTCAGTATATAAAATACTCCGATTAATGGAAATAGGACCGCTGCCATTGATTTTGTCTTCTTCCTACCCGTTTCTATCTTTTTCTTTTGTCATTAAGCAGTAATATTTCCTTCACTGGACTCGCTTTTATAGTTTTTTCATCTGAATAAACGACTTCTGTTCATAGTACATTTCTTTCAGATTATATCTTATGAAGACTATTATTTGGAAATAGAAAATAATGTTCTGTATTATTGATATAAATGTGTTTTATTTACAGGAATAGAGTTATTTTACTGTACAAGAGCTCTAAAGACACGTTTAACCTCATCAAGATATTCGAGAATCAAGTTGCGAGAATTATATAAAAACATTTTCCTGTTACGGTTTTAAATTATTTAGCGAATAAAATAAATGTTCATTGCGGCTGCATTGCTAATAGAAATTTTCTGATTTCTTTAGTCCTATACTGTACAGTGTGTCTTAAATAGAATATTGCAATGTTGAATTTTTCTTTTAATTTGAATAACTCAATTACGGATTAATAAAATGATTTACACATCACAAATTTGGTGTGAATAAAAAAAGTTTTTCCCCAATAAAGACATTTTATTTAAATATATAATATAGTTTAATTGTCTGTAATCAAAAAATGAAGTTCAAAATTAAAATTAATTTTTTCCCTGCATTCCCAACTCATTTACTTAACTTTTGTTAAAAACTAAAAAAAAAAGTCTTGCAGCATACTGTTAACTGTTTCCTACAGGACTGTTTTACCAGCAAAGAAAATATTAAACCTTCCTTATAAATTATTAAAATATTATTAAACCTTTTAGAAACTGCGTGTTAGGGAATTTTGGATAGATCATGTAAAGTTTTAATTATAAAATATTTGAAATGGAGTCTCTTCAAAACTTTTCTTTAAGCTTACATTATTGAAACCAAGAGTTGGTTTTAAATGATATGCATTATCACCCTTTTGGTATTGAACTAGGAGCAAAAATATTGATTTAAAAACATTTTAAGCGACTACACCACTCTTGCTAAAATACCAAAAGATAACCGCCCCAAACCTAACATTATTTAATTTGTTAGAATTTTAATGTAGATTTCGAAAACACATCCCATATTCTATAACTGTTTAATAAGGCTTTCAATTTTAATTATTCCTGCATTCATAACAAGTTTATTATGACCACCCCTGTCTCCGTACCGAGGTTCATCAAAAATGATTCTGGTATCTAATCTGCCTATCTACTAACATATGGTAATGATACTCAGGGGCAAATGAGTTACCATGAAGAAAAGATATCTTAAGATAAGTTCTCTTATCTGATGAAGAAATACATGAGAAAATGACCTACACCCGATGGGCGGAAAGTGGACAGACCACTTCTTCAGGCTACTGGTAGGAGGGTCAGCCAAGTAACCATTATTTCAGACTCGGAGTTTACTTCGGTCAGTCCTGGTGTAAAAGGAAACAAACTAGGACTCTCTCGGTAATAATGTTAATTCCTTTTCTCGGATTCTATATTACTGCTGCGATTTTGATATTTACTAAATAATAATTAATAATACTAAATTATCCAAAATAAGTGTTCTGATCGATTATTTACTCGGTAACTTTCATTGCGAGGACACCCTATCTCACAATGAGATCGACCAAATAATAAGTTCCATTTAGACATCTAACAAGGGGATACATTTACTGTACCCATTTCTGCATAAGGCGAACGTATTGAATTATGAAGTGAATATAAGCAAATGAATAACATTATATACATTAAATACTTTAAAAAATTATAATTTAGTGTTTATACATAAAAGAAGGCGTCTTTTGAACATCTGCTCGGAGATGCTATTCGTTTGTGAATAAATATAGTAGATTGCTATTCATGAATAAATGCAAATTTTCGCATATGAAAAAATAAGCCCTAATGCATCTTCTGGAGCACATGCCAATACAAAACATGGTCTTATTTTCGGGTAAACATGAAATTCTTGCATAGACATAATCAGTTAATACAGGAACTTTCAACCTTCCCTTCAGGGAGGCTGTGAAAACATGAAAAATTTCAAAACAAATTATTGAAATCAGAATGAGAATAGATACATTTTGTTAAAGCAAAATAAAATGTAAAGCTTATACGTAAGTCAACACATGTAGGTAAAAGAAACAGAATTTTGACATTATATAAAATTCTAAGATTCATTAAAAGAAGCAAAATGGACAAAAATCCCTGAAAGAAGGGTGTTACAAAACTTGAACCCAAATACTAAAAGGTTACAATAGCTGAAGCAATCTTTTGACTAGTGTCTTTTGTCACTTACGACAGTCTCTTCCTAACAAATCTAGCTAGGGTCAGTTGGGGTAATTGGGGACGTATTTTGCAGAGTCTCTCATATTCTTCTCTTTAAAAGGATAGTATGCGATGGAAAATATTTCGATATTTTTTGTGAGTGCATAAACATAATCTGAAGGGTTCATTAAACAATGCCTCCTTTCAAAAATTATTTATTAATTAATCAACCTCACTTTTAGGAGTGTTCTTATTTTACCCTGAAGTGTTCCCAATTACCCCAGAGACGACGGGGAAATTAGGAACATGTATTTCGGCTTCTAATCTCAGTAACGAATTGACATGAAAAGAATATATTTGAAATTATTACAAAGTACTGTGTATTGCCTAAAAATGAATAAACTGCCATTTCCCAATTATTACAAAATACTGTATTTTGAATGCTTTTCAGCAAAAATATCTTCAATTTCATGCAATATCGCATATAATATATTATAACTATTTACTCCCTTCAATTTTGTGTAATTTACTATCATTTTAACTCAAATTTTGTCGAGAAAAGTTGGGAAATGAGTCTTTATAGAAACTGAAATAACTGAATATTATGACAAACTAGAAGGAAATGGCTAAGACTTAAAAAATCACGCATAAAAATTAGTAGAAACAAATAGTTCAATTTAGTGGTAGAAAATAGATTTTCCACTTGAAATCGAAAATCCTATTCACTGTTCTACTAATTTTTCTTTAACACTCACAATACGTGAAAACCAAATAACTGTTTCCTACAATCTACTTCAAGGATACCATATGGGAATATAGGTTTTAACTGACTCTCGGAGATGGCAAACTGATCATTTACCACCGAATCAAATTTTGATTTAGCCAAATTGGTGGTTCTCAAATCTGTCATATATTCACCACCGTCAACTTCTTGAATTCTGCAGACGTACAAATAATCTGCCTTCATTCTGGAACTTCCAACGTTATCGATTAAAGCAAACATATTTGTTGAAAAATCAACTATGGATGATCCCAGATAAATTACTTCCTCCATCTCAGCAGCTTCCATTTCTTGTTGAAAAGAGTCAAAATCTTCATTTTCAGATTGCACCATCAGTATCACGTTTTCTTCTTTCTCGTCATCAGTTTCTTGTTTTCATCCGTATTTGAAGTCAAACGGATTCATATCATTATTAATAAAGCACTTTCATACGTAAAAAGTAATATGCTTGGTAAATTGTTTTAAATTGTCAGTTGTTAATTTGATATTAAACAGTGAGCTTTACTGACGGGACAGAACGCAACACCTTTCTAGGTTTAAAATTTCTTTCTATCAAATAACAATTATTCCAAACACATAAACATATATGTTTTTGTTACATTAGAAGTCTGTTGCAATTACCACGCAGTAAAAATTGTCAGGGGTAATTAAGAACACTAACCTGTTCCTCAAGATGAAATCCAAAAATGAAAATTGAAGTTTCCTGGTAATCGTTATATCCTACAGATCTAAGAAATGTATAAATTAGCAACTTTACTTGCATATAACCGGCGTAGAGAACGAAAAATGAAACTTAAGACATTTTGATTTCCCTTTTCTGAACACGGTTGCAATAAAAGGTAACTAACGTTATCAAATAACATTGAAAAAAGTAGGAAAGTGTTTTTATTCTTCCTCTAGAGTATCTTAACCAAAGCACATGCTTTTCAGTTCGGTAGAGCCTCACCGTTCCCAATTACTACTTGTTCCTAATTTCCCCTTCTGACCCTATATCAGATTTAGAAAGTTTTACATATAAAATTACATACTACATTCAATTACCTGTAATAGGAAGAATGTATCTCATGTTGTATCAAACTGTTCTAATTGACACTAACATACACAGCATAAACAAATCAGTGTAATGGAAACACTTGGGCTATAAGGAGAATGTCCGCGTTGATTAAGTCATGCTATGTGAAAGCCATATTGTCAAACCGTTACATTGAGGTAGAATTGGTGAAATTTTTCCATTGGTTTATGTGGAAATCGCGAAGTCCTAACAACATAATACAGGCATACAATTAAGTCATTAAAACCAGTCTAAATCGATACTCCTTAAAAAAATAGGACATTGTTCCACTAAACGGCACTAGAAACAACAAGTGTTAACTAACCAGCACTTGGTTAAATTGGTTTCTTAGTTTGATGGTTAAAATACTAGCTTCTAAATCCGAATGTTTAAGGTTTCGATTAACAGTTAAAGGACATTTCGGTAATGTGAATTTTTTTTTTATTAGAAGTCTTTTATTCTGAAAATAGCGAGTTAAGTGATAAAGGTTTAGGCAGGATGTCGTGATGTCGGTGGAAATTTTTCATAGTTATATGAACACCTTATTATCAGAATGTTTTGTTATAGAAGGGCTGATCACATATATATGCTTTTATCAGATCAGTTAAAAAACAAATATATGCAGCATTATTAACTTTGATTTCAATCATCGCTGACGTTACTACAAGTCATTATAAGTCAAAGGGTTAATAATTAAAGTTATTCAAGGAATTTTGTATGAGAACCACCTTCATTTTTTATATTTGAGGCTAACTTCTAAACTTCTGCAGAGCCCATTTAATCTTGCGGATAAAATATAATAGCTCTCCGAATCGTGGTCGAAGAAATAAAATATGGCGGGAAGGAAAGTGTCGCCAAGGCACGAAGAGCATACATCAAGCGAGCAAAGAGAATTTTCCTTCCAGTTAGAATTTGTGTGACACGCTATCTCATTCTGTGGCCGTCTACTGAAGAGCTTCGGAATTATTTTAAATCCAAAGAATTATTCAGAATTTTTAGTGAGACTTACTTTACAAAAGCTAACAGAGACGAAAGGAAGAATAATGCTGACAGAACTTCTGCACGGCCGACTGCACTGGAAACCTGTGAAGATAGAAATAGAAAGTTAAGTATTTTTGTACAATATAATGTGGAATGTAAAATACAACAGAGGCTTTAAATCTACGCGAGCCGCAGCGCTTATCTTCTATATCATGCACATAAACTGAAAATTAAGTGCGAAAGAGAAACAAATATTTGTTATTTCTGCTGGTTGAGGATGAAGAAAGAGGTGCCTTATTTGCTTGAAATATACAAGAATTCATTGAAGAAGATTATTTTTGTAATGAGCATGCGCACAGAGTAGAAGGGAACGTCCATTTGGTATTTTATTTTGGTGTTTCGTAAAAATGAATGAAGATATCTTTGGTTTTTATACTATTTAAGTTTTTAAGCGTAGTTTTAAAATTTATTCGCTGTCAAAACTACTCTTTCATAGAAGAACACCATACAAATGCGTGTTTAAAAATCTTTGATATTCATATGGGAAATAAAATAGAGCAAGAATGAAACTGAAGAAAAAGCACTTGCATTTTATAGACGCAGTATAAAAAAGTTAACTGTTTTATATAATTTATTATTATATTTTGGTATTTGCAATTTTTTTTTATTTTATACACATTTATCTCACTTACGTGAAGGCTGATTATTATATTGTTTTGGTTATTTATTTTATATTTTATTCTCTCTCTCTTCATTTTTATACTGCGTCGGTTTATTACATGTAGGATGTTTATAATTGAAAATATTATAATAACGCATCGCTAATGATAATATTTCATCTTAATAGGCTTCATAAAGATAAACACAATTATTATTTTTCTATTTTCGACAACAATAATTTTGATATCACTTCATTTTCATAATAATAATCACTACTCGTAACCGAACACAACATTAGGTGTCCACAAGATTAAAGTACACAGTATTCTGCGTTCATCCACATAGAATTTAACATGCACAACTTAACTACATCCTATTATGGGCGAATGAGTATGGTGATGTTAAACTACAAGTGAGAAAACTCAGTAAATAATTTTTTGATCTGATGTTAGAAAAAAAATACTTATTAATGTTTTGAATTTCTTCAAATATTTATACTTACCTAGCTACTATTTCTATGAACTGAAAAATATAAGAATAAAGAGAAGATGGATACATTATTGTGCAAATTTGGAAAATTTTATTCAGGGCGAAATTTTTATGTCATTTCCCTTTTATACCTTAGCCCTTAAAGACCAGATTTTTTTAAAAAAATGATTTCAAAATAATTTGGACTATCATTTCTTGAATAAAATATTGTCAAGCGTACAAACAAGCTAAAAAGTTGCATCATCAATTTTTTTAGCAGCACTCAGGTTGCCATGTATATGTTGTAAATTGTTTTCATAACATTTTCAGCATGTATTCTACTATTGACATCAACATGCATTAGAGCTTCAGTGTTGTTCTCATGAATTTTAGAGGCTAAATTGGGTATGTTGCTTAACCATTTGAAGTTCATTACATGTTTCGTTTTTAAAATTACTAAATTTATTTTAAAAATTAGACATTTAGCCGATCATAAATATGTAAAGGAAAAAAATTAGCATTTTATATTTTCAAGAAATTTGTGGTTTCACAGTGAAACCAATGAACGGTAACGGGCTATTTTTCCTCCGAATAAGTTATCATCGAAATAACAATTTAGTATATTATTTATTTAATATATAAGTATACGTTAATATTCAAGATATTCAACCTTCATAAAATTCAATATTATTTTCGAAAATTCAGTTTTAAAAAATATCAAATTATGCAAGAACACTCATCATTTTGTTTCTCGTAGAGATAAAAAGCAATTTAGCTCTTGCAATGCCAATATCTTTGTGAATACTACCGGTATTGAACTGGAATTTTTATATAAGTTGACCTATATATCTGGCTGTTAAATTATGAAAGAAAAGTTACGCTACGTTTCGCCCATGCGCAGTAAAAAATGCTCAATGTGTGGTTTCACTACGAAACCAATGAACGCGAAAGGGTTAAATGCAACACTGGGCCTTCAGGGGTTAATTATCGTCTTAGAGATACTTTTTCGCATGGTTATGTGTTCAAAGCTACGATTCATTTCAGATCTCTCATATGACGTTATTCGTTAAATCATAGAAGACTCAAAACAGTTAGAATGGTGTGTTGGCTAAATAGGATGTCTACTCTAAACGCGGCCGAACGGCTAACTTCTATACCGATAGGGACAGGCATATATTTGCAGTTGGTAAAATGCTTTAAATGACGTAATGAATTATATGTTATTCTTTTTGAGAACATAACTACTGAACAAATTTCGAAGTCTAAATTTTTATACAGTGCCCCGGTCCTATTAGTCATATTCAGTAAAATACATTTGACACGCTAACATTTTGAACAACATCAACAAAATAATATTCCACTCTTCTGCATCTAAAACTGATAGAGTTATGAAGCTTTGAATATAGTTGTTTCAAGTGATATTTCAAAGGCTGAGGGATATCCTCCAATCAACATACAAAACTTGCTCGTCATAGCCACTGAACGGTTTAAAATACTGAAATTCAAAGTTTCATAACTGTTCATTGGAAATATATGACTATCTCTAACGGTTTAGAAATTAGTTATTGGGCCGCATTTAGAGTGGACACCATGTATAATATGATGCAATATAAAAATATTATGATTATATGATGCTCTCCAATTCTGTTTACATCGGATCTTCTTCTACTCCAAATTAAAAGTCCGCGAATTCTCTAATAAGGTGCAAATTATTATATCATACTACTAACCATTCTATTCCGGTTAGAATTGGGAGATTAAAGCCCCTGAGCCTGTGCGCTCCCAAACACACCACACACACTTGAACTTCAACGGCCTATGATGCAACTCGGAAAGAGATGGAAATTCCAACAAGGTATATTAAAACTTATCAATCAGTCATTTAACATCACAACTTGTTAAGTATATTTTTTCATGCATTTACGATATATTGTATATATGTAAATTTAAAAATTTATGTGCTTAAAGCTATCTGTATTACCTTAACCCGTTAATGCCCAGCGTCATTTTTATAGGACAGTTATATTTCACTTCCGTGGATAAGCTGAATGCATTCCATTGTTTAACTCCAAAACAGTGATCAGCAGGCAAATTTCCACCACCAAGTGAAGTAATGTAATTACCTTGGAATATCAATCATAAAATCGTTTAGATTTCCTTAACTTAGCAAGGGAATGTGATCGATACGGAATTTCAGATAGAGCAGCTGCTTCATTTGTCAGTGCTGTTTCACAAGACATTGGAATTGTACACGAAGGAGAGATTTCGCATGTGGTAGATAGCAATAAAAATCGTACACAGCGTAAAAAGCTTTAAAATGCAGTTGCAGAGTCTACTAAGTTAAAAGTGTTTTGGTCTCTTTTAACCGGATTATGTTTCGATGGGAGAAAAGACAACACAAAAGTGCTAATTAAGAAGAACACAAAGTACTACCCAAAGACCACGAAGGAGGAGCATTATACTCTTTTAAACGAACCTAACTCTGTGTATATCGGACGTATTACTGCTGCAACAGGAGGAGCTAAATCCATAAAAGAAGCAATACTCAATATTTTTGTATCAAATAACATGCAATTAAATGGGCTAACAGTAATTGGATGCGATGGAACGAATGTTAATACTGAGCACAAGAGAGGTATTATTCGCCTGATGGAACTGGCCTCAATAGACCATTACAATGGTGAATTTGTTTGCTTCAAACAAATGAGTTACCTCTCCGTCATCTACTAAATTCTTTGGATGGTGCAACAACTGGTCCTAAAGAATTTTGTAGACCACTTGGAAAGCAATCAAAACCTGCGAGGAGCTACCTGTAGCTCCTTTTTCTTCAATAAGTGTGGAGAATATGCCACATAATACAGATAGAATGGTTCTTAACAATGATCAGCAATATCTATATGATATTTGCTAGCGATATCACGTGGTGAATGTTATTCTGACCTGGCATTAAGAAAGACTGATCCAGTTGCTCATTCAAGGTGGCTAACAATTTACAGGTAGAATTTTAAGGTTGTATGTGGTCACAGAAAAACCATCTGACAATTTTATTATTTTTGAAACATATATTATGAAGGTATATGCAACCTGTATGGTTCCATGACAACTCAAAGCCCTCCATAACAGAAGGAGCGCTGCATATTTGGACTTATCTCATTTTCTATATATTTGGAACCCAATTTAAGAAATATAATACACACTCTTTTATTCAGCGAAACAGCTTGTTTTGTCATCCTGAAAATTTGCTATTGTCAGTGCTCACAGATAACAGAGAGAATATAAGGTCTTTAGCATTACAAAAACTAATTTGTGCTAGAAATGAAAACAGAGGATCATCAGAATAAGAATCTTTCAAGTACCAAATATAGACTTTAAAGCAAAGGATTTTTTTGCGCTAATTAACTAGCAACGAGTTGGAACTTTTGAACCACCTTTTTTATGAATGTGCCATTTAAAGAAATTGAGGCCATGGTAAAAGTTAGAGGAATAGTCAAAATATCCATGTCCTACCCAAGCTGTAGAAAGATGTTTTCGCTTATTGTCTGAAGCGTCGGAAAGTGTATATGGAGAAGAGACACAGCTTCGTATCGAACAGGGTACAATCAAGAACTCTTATCAAGCATTATAATACCTTCCTTCAGAAATATGTAAATCTTCAAACTAATAGAATTAAAAAATCTATGATATAAGTTCACTTTTAATAAGTTTTGTGATTTATTGCTCTGACTATTAAATTTATACTTCATATATTATTATAAAATTATAATTAGTTATAAGTTCATACATTAATACTTGAATAATCTGCCAATTTTTCAAATATTTTTCATTAATTCACAATTTTTAATAGATATTTGTAAAAATGTCAATTTTTAACTTTTTGGAGGGACTTTCGGGCCACCAGAAGATATGAATGAATTTTAAAAATAATAAAAAAACGTAAACTACTATACCCAAAACAAAACTTTCTTACCCGGCGCTAAAAGAAATTTTGAAATTTTTTTTTATAAATTAATTTTTTTATAATGTTTTTTATAAATTTCCAAAAAAAAATGTCATTTTTAACAATTTTTGTGGAACTGGAAGATATGAATGGATTTCAATAAAAAATATATGTAAACTAATATACCTGAGACACAACTTTTCCGCCCCATGCCAAAAATAATTTCAAAACAAAACAAAAAAATTGCAAATTTTCGTAAAAAAATTCAATTTTTAACTATTTTTGAGGCGCTTTGGGGCACCGGAAGATGTAAATGAATTTCAATAAAAAATGTTAGCATGTTAATGATATATTAAGAAATATTAGTTATTTTACCGTCTGCGTTTTTATAATGCAATTCGCCGTCGTTCCCAAATCAAGAAAACGACAAAATTCTATTAAAATAATACAAAATGCGAGATACTTACATTAAATTTGAAACAATATGCAAACAAATCTTGGAAACTAAATATTTTTGAAGTGTTAATTTACAAATTTTTTAAATTAATGGTTATACTGTTAATATCGACTCCACAATTGAACTGATTAATGAACATTTTAATAGCGAATAAATGGTTGAAATCTATTGCATCAGTCGCTACATAATAATTTTGGAACTTTTATTAAAATTAAAGAAAAATTGCACGTATATAAAATTCGTAACAATTGAAAACTAATTTTTTAAATTTTAAAATTATATAAAAGTAGTTGTGCAGTAATATCCTCCGAAGGTATTGAGAAAAAACGTTAACACTAATTAATTTTTATTAATTAAAACTGTAATTAAAATTTGAAAGATACTTTACTAATGAAGGCTTACTACCCAAGAGGTAACTAACTGTATGTGAAATTTGGTAGCTTTAAATCCAAAGGTCTGTCCTCTAGAGCGTTTTGGATGAATTTAGCATCACGAAATTTACAGATAGTGTGATATAATTTCAACCTAAAATTTGAATTTATGTTAAGTAAGATAATGCACTAAAGTTTTATTTGAAATATGATCTATATATATTCACTAGCAGAGTACTCGGCGTTGCCCGGTCTTTTATAAATAAAAATGTTTATTTATATAACTTTTTGTGGGAATATTTCTCATTTTTTCATGAAATGATTCATTAATTAATAGTACAGAAGGTTTCTTTTTATATCATAGTATACAGTATTATATATACCTCTTGTATTGTTAGCCAATATTGGGGGGCATCTTACTATTTTAGGAACCCTGACAATAAAACTTTCATGCTAATTGGTCAATTTGTTAAATGTCTTTCAAAGACTCATCTCCACCCAAAGCAGAAGAATGCAAGATGGGGCCCATTTCACAATACAGTATTTTTTCAGTAATGTTGGAGTCATTTTCCAATAAAATTTCAACAATTAAATTGTCTAAAGCGACTAATGAATCATGTCTCGCTGAAATTTTTCCAGCCATTCTAAATAAATATTTCTACATATCTTATCTGTGGTTATCATCGTAAAGGGTTAATTAAAAAGAAAAAAAGATTTAACCCCTCCATATTTTTATTTCGACATATTTAAATCTGCGAGTTTAGTTTCATTTCGATTAGTCCATTTTTACGCGCATCTTGGAGACATTGCCCCAACCTACCCTGAAGGATTCGATTAGGGCTTATTTACCCCAATAGTACTTCATGTCGGTTAATGAGGAGCATGTGTACCAAGTTTCACAGAGTATCGAGTTTTGTGTCAATCGGAGCTATATCCTTTTTCCACACTATCCAAGGTATTGGATGAGTATTTATTTACCACTAAAGTGCTTTTATTTGGCCTATGAGAAACAGGTGTATCATGTTTCATCAAATTGCCCCAGGATTATCAAATTTCATGTGAGTTGGCCAATTTGTTACATGTATTTAAACGTCTTTACTCCAGCCTATTCTGAGGGATTGTGTTAGCTTTTATTTACCCATAGAGGTGTTTTTAATCGGCTCTGAAAAACAAATGTACTGAGTTTCATTTAAAATCACCCTATCCCTATTTAACATCATATCAATCGTCCCAAGATTTTACATGTAGTTTGATGATTTTGCCCCACTTTTCTTTGAGGAATAGGGTTAGAGTTTATTTAACCAAACATTAATTTTAGTCAGCTTACAAGGAATATATGCACCCAGTATCATCTCAATTGTCTTGGCTATATCAAGTTTAACTCCAATTTATGCATTTACTAAATGTATTTTAAGTACTTTTCCCCAAACCAACCTGACGGACTGGATTATTGTTTATTTACTCGTATAGAATTTTAGTTGGCTAGTTAAAAGTATGTGTTCGAAATTTCATCAATATCGTCCAATCAACCAAAATCGTCAAGCGTGGCAATCAGCCTATTTGTTACATGTATTTTAGAGACTTTGTCCAACCAGGGGCTGGGTGAGGGCTTATTTACCCCAACAGTACTTCAAGTTGGCTAATAAGGGACCTGCGTACCAAGTTTCATCAAAATCGTCAAGCATGTCAATCGACCCATATGTTACATGTATTTTGGAGACTTTGCCCCATCCTGCCTGAAGGGCTGGGTTAGGGTGATGGTAAGGTGAGTGAGAGGCTGGGTGGGTTATTTACCTTTACAGCACTTCATGTCGGCTAATTTGTAACCTGTGCACCAAGTTTCATCAAAATCGCCAAACATGCCAATCGGCCCAAAAATTTACATGTAGTTTGGAGACTTTGCCCCACCCTACTCTTAGGGACTTGGTTAGAGCTTATTTACCCCTACAATACTTCAAATCGGTTAATGAGGAACTTTTGTACCAAGTTTCATAAAAATGGCTAAGCAAGTTGATAAGCCTGTTTTCGGCATGTAGTTTGGAGACTTTGCCCCACCTTGCCCTGAGGGACTTGGTTTGGGCATATTTTCCCCTACAGTAATTCAAGTCAGCTAATGAGGAAACTGTGCACCAAGTTTTATCAAATTTAGCCCAACCATTCGGAAGTGATGCTGGAACAAACACATATACCTACATACGTTGACTTTTATATATAGATTTTCTTAAATTTAAACTATCCGGAAAGCAAATATTGAAAACTAAATTTTTGAATTATATTTTATTTTCTCATGAATCTTTTCGTTTCTTAAAAATGAATCTATAGCGGATTTCTCCCCTCTCAAATATTTAAACCATGTTTAAGGATTTCAGGAATTTATGATGACTACTTTACGGCGACCGACACAAGATAACATGAAAAATGTTTCTTTATGTTCGTTGTGGATGATAGAAGCGTGCTTTATCTATAAGTAAGCATGTTTGTCTTTGTCGTGTATATATGTTTAGAAATGCTTAGCTTCTGACACATGTTTTGTCAAGTGATGTCAAAAATTCAATGTTCAAACATAGCATCCTACTGGCTGTTATATGATAAAATATATCAGAACTTCTTGAATTATGTATCCCGTCCCCAAGTGAGGTCACATATATGAATTTCGGGGTCTCGGAAACAGACAGAGAGTGTTTCTGTCAGCTCTTTCAATTTAAGTAAGACAAATAATCCAGAAAAAAAATCTTCATTTAATAGAGCTTAAAAACAATCTACTAGAAAAAGTAGAATAAATTTAACTTAACATTAAACAGAAACAACAAAATTAGAAAATTTCAACTATACAACTTAGACAATAAAATTTATACAATGTATATGTAGCGCACAATTGCAACTGCATACAAAAAACAAAAACAATGGAAATCAAAATCATTCAAGTAAAGCAAAAAACTAAGATAAAAACTCTGAGAGAATCGAATTAAACATGGACCTGAGTGGATTCCTAGTTTGTTTAATTCGATTCTCTCAGAGTTTTTTATCTTAGTTTTTTGCTTTCTTTGAATGATTTTGATCCATCCATTTGATCCATCTTCATTTAATAATTTTCAAAATTTTGCAAATAATTATACTTAACAAAATTCCTTTTTCATACAGTGAGACTTCTCTAGCCTTTTATTTTTCCTATTTGTTTCAAAAGTTGCACTCATACCATGAGGTCGAGGGATACATTTGCAACCGAAATGGGGTGACGAATTGAAACAATTTTTAAAAGCATAGATAATATAAACTTTCTTCAAAATTATTATGCTAAAATGCGCAACCCATCATATATGTGATATATGTTTTATAACGCATGAATGGTATGGGTAGAATTATAACTATTTATTAAATCAAAATTGTGCAGTTTTCCGGATTTTGTATAATTGAAATACACATTGTTATGAGATTTTCTTATGATTTGAGTTTTCAATTGTATACAAAATGAGCTTTTAAAAGATTGAACATGTAATGTATTAAACTATTGTAATACATTTAATTTAACGATTAATATTCGCGTATATTTTAATATATATATTTTTATTTAACGTATTCGCTGAATACCTCATATAATCCTTTAGGGCACTAAATGTTTAATTTTCCTCAAAAGAGATGAATGTGGATTTGCATAAAATTATGCAATACAAAATGGTAACTAAATCTTTTCAGAAACATAGTTAATATGCCTATAAAATGCCTTAAATGCGTATAAACTTGAAGTCTCCTTAAAAACAAAATGCTGCATAGAATTTCAACTTAGAATTTGAAAAACGGTAAATGTATTAATACAAGGGTAATTGAAAATTGAAAGAAATTGTCGGAAATTAATATATGAATATTAATTCAAGAGGAATATTGCAAAAAGAACATTCTAGTCTACATTGAAACCAGTTCAACAAAGAAATAAAAGAATATTATTATCACGATCATTTTGCCTGTAATTTTCAGCATTTCATGATTAAATCTTATCTTTAGTCTTGTGCGCACTACTCATCTCTATTGATTTATAATCAATGACCACTCAAGTCGACAGCACAACAAGTATTCTTATACCCATTTGAAAAGTCACGATTATCATCCTATTGTATTTAAAGGCAGCTGGTATAATTGAACGTAATTTAAACACCTAAAATCTATATTGTGTAAAAAACATCCTTTATACTACAAGCAAATGTGGCTAATTGACTGATAGCATTTTATGGACCTGAAATGCGTAAAAACACACATTATTTCCTTTAATGGTGTAGCCGTCACTGGGTGATTTCTGTGTGAAGCAGTGGCATGAATATAAAGAGACAAGACTAGCAAAATGCCGCAGGCAATGGTCTAAGGTGATGGTCCAACCTGGCATGTTACAATTACATGGTGACGGACAATGCTACTGTTTCACTCTCCAGGATTGGAAGATGGGGTCTACTCTAAACATTTGCCAGGGGCCCCATACTGTCCAGCTACATCTCTGGCATGAAGTAAACTGAAGTAGTTCTGGTTGTAATGTACAAGCTTACACTTATTTGTGATAATTCCTGTTATATAGTATAATACAAAGTTGGTGCCTTTTACGGTGATCATGCGTTCATGTTCATGCGTTGTATGTGAAATGTTAATGCTAAGTTAATTTTGAAATCCTTTGCAAATTTTGCAAGAGGGAAAAAAAACGAGACAAAACAGCACTATGCAAAGAAAGGTGTTATTAAATAACATGTGAAATTACGTTGTTTATGTGAATGAGACAAAGCTTGAATCGACTCAATGTTTTTCATTGCCCACGCCGACCCATCTTACCCAAAGGGTTAATTGACTCAATTGTGACTGCGATGTCCGTGACCAAACACGATTCCCTGGAACATCTTCAATGTTTGTGGACTTGGTGCACACTGTAGATGCTATGGACTAAATTTCGTTTGAAGTTCGAGAATAGGGATTTATTTCAATTCTCATTCTCGTTATTTGACTGAGGCTTACAATTAACGAAGTCTAGTCTTTAGTTTTAAAAAATGCAAGGAGGAAACATTAATAAAATATTTTTGAAACATTTTCAAAAAACAGCTTATAAGCCTTCATTTTTGAAAACAGACCAGGCTTTTCGAAATCAAGTACTTGAAGTAAATATTAGAGTATATTTTTCAGACTGGTCAATAAATTATATTTAAGAGCATTATATTTATTTTTAAATGCAATTTTCATTTTCATGATAGATATTATTCATACTCCCATGATACTGATCAAATGCGTCGCCTCGATTAAGGTATCCGACTGTGTTCGGAGACATTTTTTTGAAAAATAACTTATATATATTTTTTAATGTTATTTTTCAATTGAATATGTTTTAAAACTATGAAAATATTGTAAAAATAAGCTTTCAAAATAATATTTTTTAAAAAAACTGAGAAATTTGAAGAAAAATGACTAAAATATTTGCCTTACGCTAACAGCCATAGACAAAATCATATTCTACATATACATAAATCCTTGTAGGAGTACAATTTTATGACAGTTATCTGTGTTATGCTGTAAAATCTTTCTTGTACTTCAAAATAGTTTTGAGATATAGCTGAACATAGTTACTAAACTGGTAATTTTTCATAAAAAAATGCTTTTCGTTTATATTTAAACACTTAAAATATTACTTGATTTTAAAATCGACCTTAGATTTTAGAGGAAAACATCAAGTATATTACAGAAAACAATCTCAGAAAATTTCATATCAATACTTGAATAACGTTTTGAGAAATCATTGTTACGGTCGACAGTTTTCCTCAAAAAGAGTATTTCTCAGAAAACACAGTTAAAGTTTTCATGCAACTTAAAATAACGCTTACAGTTCGGTAATAAAACAGCTGTAACTCCATTTGTAATTCGCGTAGAGTAAAAAGTGAGACAGTTTTATTGATAATTTAATCAAAAACGACGATTTCAAACCAGTCGGATACCTTAAATTTTAGAATCTATATCGTATCTCGTAGAAGGGAGAAAGACATAACATCAAAACACAGCATATGAGAAAAAATTATATGGTAGATGACACGCGCAGCGCAGTAACGTTTACGATGTGTCTGCGACGTTACTTGAATTGACTCTTTTACTAAAAAAGATTCAATTAATTGCAACACAGCATATGAGAACAACAATTATATGTTAGACATGCGCAGCGCAGTAACGTTTGCGATGTAACTGTGACGTCACGTAAACTGACTCCTTTACTAAAAAGGATTAAATTTCAATACAGCATAGAGAACAACAATTATATGTTAGATGACACGCGCAGCGCAGTAACGTTTGCGATGTGTCCATGATGTCACGTGAATTGACTCCTTTACAAAAAGCGATTCAATTAATTATTCATTTCAATAGGAAAACACTATAGTTCATTGCTCTACAATTTTAAATTCTAGATATTTTCTGACCGACAACCTCCCTAGTTCCTAAATTCCTTTCTTTTTGGATTGATTCAAGTGATATTAATCTATTTTTGTTTCTATTTTCAGATTTTGTCGAATAAATATTCAATTAATTAAATTTTAATAACATCCTGTTTCTATAGTTAGATTAAACTTGCAAATATAAATTGGATTTATAGATTATTTTTTTAAAAAAACTAACGTCAAAAGAAAGGCAAAAAACAACAATAAGCCACGGAAAAAGTTTTATTAATATCCATAAGCTTATCAGAAATGTTTTAATCATGGCTGCAGAAGTACATTCATAATAAAAGTGAAAAAGTGTATAATAATTGGAATTAGATAAAGTACGAGGAAATCATGACACCAATATTATACTTTATTAAGACGAAATTTCATTTCACATTTTTCTTGCAAAGTACATTTTAATGACTTGACTTAATTTTCCCAGATAAACCTTGGAATAGAGCCAGTGCTCAAAATATTCCCCTACATTTTTTTATTTTTCTGCTTAACTCTAATTTCATTTTCTCCTCAATTAATAACTTTTTAGCCGTCTTCAGGTCTTATTTAATCTTTTTTAGTCATAATTAAATGCTACTTGCACGTGTCAAAAAAATCAGCCTGCTCAGCCAAATCGCATGTCTTTAAAAGGATATTTGGCTTCAGATGTGCAAATGGGCTGTTAGAGCAAGAATAAAAAAGTGACAAAAATTAAAAAGGTTGCTTTAATTATATAATAAACATCATGGGGGAAACAAAATAAGATACAAAAATTACGACAGGACGAAGGGGAAATACGATAAAGGTGAAATGAGTTTACTGTCAATGAAGAAGACAGCATAATCCGTGGAATTAATTGAAGTTTATCTTTCTTTTTGAAGAAGATTTGATGAAGTCGTATCTTCTTTTGAATTTTGACATTGTGTAATGATTTTCGTTCATTATAGCATACAACGAAGTAAGCTGGCGGAATTATTGGTCTTAAAGTAACTGCTGGAAAAATTTTATTTCTTTACATAGTTAAATTTCATTAAAATGCTAAAATAACAAAGCAAGTACTTGGTGTTAAAACTTAAGGTTTATTACGGATAAAAGAGTAGAATCAAATAGCATTTTTCTTCAGAAATTAATTACATCTTTATTTTTCCTTTTTTGAAAACTTGTTTAACTTAAATGAGTTTATAAGCACTATTTTATCAGCAAACAAACGCGTGCAGGTTTGTTGCATTATTTAAAAGTTAATCTGTCACGAATTGAAAGTCCCAGACTTTTAATAATGCTTCAATAACTTTGCGAAATTGTTTTGATTGTCAACCGTTAATAAACGTCCGTGTATGCGCTTCTCTGTCATTTTTCATTTCTCGTATAAGAAGTATAGTTAATTCGGTTATGTTAACGTCCCGTTTTGAAGCAACATGAGGGCTATTTTAGGGCGGACCTCGTAATTTTGAATCGCGGTCAGATGACGAGGACGACACCAGAGATGGTACCTCCCTATGCAAACTTCCGCACTACAGCAGTGGGAGGGCATTTGACCCAAGAAGATCTTCAGTGGAATCGGGTTTCGAATCTGGAACCCTCCTGCTCCAAAGCTGAGATTTTAGCACTAGGCCACTGCGGCTTAATATGAACGAAGTATATTAAGAGAAAGTATTGCAAACGTCAAAAGATTAAACCTCAATATTTTGATGATTTAGAATTCCCCGAGTTAGAAAAAATATTATTGGAGTTTAAATTCTGTCTGGAAACACGATAATTTAAAAAAATGAACAGGCTAAACGGATGAAACTTGGTAAGAGGCCTTTACACCAAAATCGTAGATTTCCATCAAATTTTAGAAGAAATATGTTTAAGAGAAGTCTGTATATCAATTCATTCCTGTGCATGTGAATACGGTAACAAAAAGGCCACAAACTACATGGAATAAACCTAGTTTATGGTTTTATAACTGATATTGTAGATGCGTATCAAATTTCATACCAGATCACTCAATGGATTGCCCGTCTTCTACTTCTGTCTGTTCGTTTGTATGTGAACGCAGTATTAAAAAACGTAACAACATATACAAGTGAAATTTGGTATTTGGTAAAGGCCACAAAACGCGCCATTTTGTGCAAGTATACGAGAAAGTCGAGGAAAGAACAGGCCCATTGGTTTCATACTATAACGCTATTTGGAGGTTTCAGAGTTAAAGTTGATGAAGTCTACGAGATTCATTTCTGAGAAAAAAAGATCTCAAAGTTGATAAGCGGCATTTAAAACAACAGTGGACTTCTAATAGTTCTTGTTGCCTGGTGGATACGAATTGAACTATGGACTTGGATCATTATTACACAGAAAATAAATATAACATTTCTACACTACCAGGACAGTGTTAGGGCGAAATGGGCAGTGCATGGACTTTCCTCGTGAAGATGGGCGACGGTGGCCTGTTAATAAAAGTCTGGGTTTCGAGGATAGATGACCACTATTTCGAGACCTACTTCTGTTGAAGATCTGAAGAGCATGAAACCGTAACCCTTTCCGGGGCAGTGGTCACAAAAGAGGACACCAACTTTAAAATTTTCTTAAAAAATCCCAATCCACTTTGAAACCCGTAAAGATGTACGAAAAGGCAGTTAATAGTACACCTTTTAGAATGTAGATGGCAGCACAATGAAATTTCGCTTTCGAATCGAAAATATTAGAGATTAAAAATGCGAAAAATCCTTGACTCAGAGATAGGAAATTTTTTGAGTTCTTGACGTTTACAATTTTAGCAAATTCACTCGACAATTTTTTTCCAATATTCTTGAAGTTTTAATTTATGATTTTCTTTAGGATTGAACAATATTTTTTGAGCGTATCAAGGTGCCTGTATCTAAATGGGTCCTCATATGTGGGGGTGTCCCCAAAGGGGTATGACACCCCTCGGAATGATGCAGGTTAAAAACTTTTCCGTAGATTCTAAGTCTTGCAATAAACTAAATCCATTCATGATGTTTTTTCATCATATTTCAAAAATGTAATTCCTTGCACCGGAAAGGGTTAAAAATGTTTGATCTGACTTCGTAGGTAAAAGGCCCGCGTGTTAATTTGACGAGGGGGTGAGGGCTTACTGTCTTCCTCGTCATCTGACCATGCTTCAAAGTAGCGCAGTACTCGGCAGACCAGATTTCATGAGGTTAAAAGGGATAAAAAAATAGTATCCCTTTTAACGTCATAAACCTTTAGGATTTTTTACCTTAGGAAACCTTTTTCAACATTTAGGACTGAACCGACAGATTATTAAAGCTTAATGAATTTTGTTAAAATATATTTCTTCTGAGACTGCTAAATCAGCTTTAGAATAATAGAAACAAATTGAGCAAAATACATTACTGAATTTAACAAGAAGAAATTTAAATGGACACAAAATGCATAGCTCTGCAAGTCTCATAATAAATTATGGACAGAGGAATAAATATAAAAATCCCAAAAAACACAATTATATAAACGAATACAGAATACCGAATAGGCTTTTATTCTTTGACGCTTGATCGATTTGTAAGATTTAAGACCCGTTTTGTAGATAAACCACAGTTATTTGGGACGAACCTCATAATTAAGAACGGAGGTCAAATAATGAGGACGATACTTGCGCACTTTGCAAACTCCTACGCCACACTAATATGAGGCGCGAACCTTCGGTGTAATCTGGTCTCGAACCTGTTATCCTCCGATCTGAAAGCCGATACCAGGATACCGTGTTATCCCTCTCGTGAAGACGGAACGTAGCCGTATTAGAAAACAACAGGCAGTACTCGTAATTAAACTATTTATTCTTGTAATGCGTTTTTATACAGGTTTTAATTCATAAAACATATATGGCCTAGTGGTAAAGTGTTGGCCTTGGAGATGGAGGGATTCCAGGTTCGAATGAAGATCCGTCGTGTATTAGCCCTGTTGCACGTTAAATAATACGTAGGGGGGTCAAATGTCCTCCCGCTGGTGTGGTGTGGAAGTTTGGAGAGGAGGTGCCAGCTGTGTCAGGGTGCCGTCCTCGTCATCTGACCGTCATTCAAAATTACGAATTCCGTCCCAAAATAGTTCTCGTGTTGCTTGAAAACGGGACGTTAATATTACTAAACCATAAAACAAAAATGAAAATCTTTTGCAATGACTTTATTAGTTTACAGAATAACATATTCCATATCAAACCTAACCATATGATCTCAAAAAGTATTAACTGTTAAATTTTTAATCTTGTGTTTATGTAACCTTGTGTACCAATTAGAAGTATTATAAGACATTTTTTAAACGCTTTTAATTATTTCAATAAATACTTTCAAACTAATTAAACTAATAGTCAACATTTGGCATACACACAAGATTTTTTCTGTCAAAAGATTAAATAGAGTTGATAAATTGTGCTCTTCGTTTTATCAGTAAATGGAAGATTCCCCTGAAAATTAATGTAACTCATCTTAAATTCTTTTCAATCTTAAAACCAAATGCCATATAATCTTTTTTTTTCTAGAAATAGACGAGAGATATTTATTTGCTTGACATTTTTCTTTAAATACTATGAGAGTTTCTAAACAGATTTTAAAAGAAATCAAATATAAACATTTTTCTGGTTTATAATCTTTATATATTTTCTAAGAATCAACAAGTTACTGTTCCATAACCATCCTTACGTTCCATGTCCGACACACAGTAATAAATTTTAACCTCTAAATATTTTTAAAGAGTTTCGGTGTGATTGCGTTAATTAAAGATTTTAAATCTATATTTTTGTCTTGGGAAATCTTACGCAAAAAGGCGTTGCCTTTATAGAATTGCTGTCATCCAGATTTATTTTAAATGGCACGCAAAGCCGATTACTACTTAAGAATGTTTGAAAGCAACTTCCACATTGCAAACTACAATGAAATGGAAACTTCCGAATCATTATTTATAATGTTATGCTTGTCAAGGGTATAATGGCTTCTTAAATAATATGTTGAGTGTTTTACTTGAACAAAATTTCAATAGACACAGAAACTGTAGGCATGTGATAATGAATTATTTGTGGAATTCTCCGTGACTTTTTAACTTCAATCTCATGATTCCAAACTTGAATATATTATTTTTAAAAAACCTTCTTAACTATTAATTTATAACTAATTATTTCTACGAATAACTGTCATTATAACTCACAGAAGTCCAGATTCAACCGGCTGTTGCGTTCGGGAGTTCCCCTTTTCGAAATTACTACTTAAGCTCGCCGCGATATTGTAACAATCTCTTTTTTCAACTATGTCCTTCATCTACTAAGATGCGCCGTTCTTGCGCGCTGACTCTCCAATTCTGGTCATGGATATTCTTTAACTTATGATTACGTTATCTGATTAATATAGCCTGCATCATCTTTAAGTCAAATTAATACAATGAAATTGAGTCAATTATTGCCTACTTCATTTTGGAGATTTTCTACATTTTACCTAAAGTATAATGCCACATATATACTGATAATAAAATTGTTATTAAAAGACTAATATAGCTTTCACATATACGTTGGACACCCAATTTGTTAATTTACGGAACGAAGTTCATTTTCGACAAAAATATTTGAAACGCCAATGAAAGATCCAACAGGAAACCTAGTAAGGAATTATCTCTTAAATGACTACTCGATCGGCTTTGATATTATTAATAATCAGATTTGTTTTTCTTATATATTCGGCCCTATTAGACTGTTCGAATTCTACCCTTTCGACGTTATACTAGGAAGTGATTATTTTCAAAAGCTTTGCTACCTGTTTTAGCCCAAAAACTTTGAACGACTTTACAATATTGTTCATTCCTGAAATGCGTCTATAAATTATTAGCAAAATTAATAATTTAATTTCGCTATTTGGAAGTTCAGTTGATTAGATTTAAAGCGAGATGATTTTTAAACTACTTTTGTAGACTGTTACTTCTACCGACTGCTATACTTTTTCTAAAGAAAATGGTTTTATTTTAGTGGTTACGGTAAGATTTTACATGCTCAGTAATTTGTTTCACACTAGAAAACAGGCAAATGATGCGAAAAATTATATTGCTATCTTAAGCCAAAATAGACTGGTTTTAAAATGAATTTGTTTTGTTACCGACACCTATTTCAGAGGTTAATCTTTAAATTACCGAGAAATGAAAGCTCATATAAAATTTTGAGAGGGGGAGTTTGACAAAGAAACAATGAAGTGCATAACCACCGATTTTCAATTTAATTGTAGATAAAACATGTTGTTCTTTCCTGCCAGCCGCAGGATGTGCTTACTATTCTTGTCTTCCCTCATTATCAATCAATCCACATGCGATGATGAAAAAGGAACAAAACTATCTACGAGCTCTTTAGTTTTAGTTATATTCAAGTATCGTTTTGAAGCAACACGAGGGCTATTTTGGGACGGACCTCGTCATTTTGAACCACGGTCAGATGACGAAGATGACACCTTGGCTGGTACCCCCTCTCCAAAATTCCGCACCACACCATCGGGTGGACGTTTGGCCCCGTATGTATGATTTAAAGTACAACATACCCGCATACACGGCGGATCCTCTGTAGAATCGGGTTTCGAACCTGTAGTCCTCCGTCCCCAAAGCCGAGACCTTACCACTAGGCCACCGCGGCCTCTTTTTCTACAAACTGATTAGAAACCTTACCAATTAACTAAGAGCAGGTTTGAAACTAGTGCTACAATAATTGCTCTAAAACGTAAAAAAAAATTGATTTCTAACCTGCACGAAATTTATATGAATCTAAGAGCATTTTATTTATGATCATTTATAAAAGCGTCATAACTGATATTATAAATGATTCAATATTCAATTTAAAAATATCACAATTATCTATTTTAATCAAAAGAAACATATCGACTCTTTCGAACTTTTGCGTTTGCTGATTTTATATATGCGTTGTAACAAAAATTATTTAACTTCATACTTCTTCATCTTAATAGTTCTCATCTTCTCTCTCTAACAACCATGATACGATTTTTACCAAAAATCCAACATGTAAAAGATGCTCCGAATACGTCTAAAGAAACAATATCTTCCTCCACATTCTATCGTTTCTTCATCCAATGATCAAGACTACTTCCTCTCTTGCGAGTAGTTTACTTTAGTTCTAGTCAAATATAATTTAGGGCAAAATATTTTAATCGCAAATATAAAACATAGTATATTTTGTCCGTAAATATCGCATGCTTGTGCCTAATCATATGAACATCCAGAATGCTTCACGTGTCTCTCTCGAGACCAATAAACAGAAACTTCTCTTTATAAGATGCACCGCCTTTTCTAAAGGCATCATCCATTTTTGTACTGTTTAATTTAACTTATTTCATGTTCGCAAAGATGGAATTTTGTAATCGATATTTACTCATTTCTTGATGTGCTAAAATTTTGAAAGTAGTACACCTATGAATATTATCCAAAAATACACAATTTTCAATATTTTCAAAACTGAATTATCAGTTAATTTAATTAAATTTTGATTCCATGCTAGTGGCGTCACCTGGTATTGAAGTGATGAAGAAGTTTTTCAACATTCTATAATATTTGTAATAATGAATTATAAATAAAAGAATAAAAAGCAGAAAATAATTAAAATACAAAATTGTACCTTTTAGTATACTGATAAAAGTGTGTTTTTAAAAACTGTTTTAATTAATTTTTTTCTAAAAGAGAAGCATGCCAATGCAAGGATCTACCAGAATACGAAACCGTGGACCTGAAATTTTTTACTATTAAGTTAAGATGACTACCACTAATAAATTATTTTCATAATTTGACTCCCATTTTCTCTTCCTTTTACCATTCTTCTGTGGATGTGAAGCAGATTATTATTTTACGCTGAGCAGTTGAGAAAAGTTGAAACTGAACAACAAGCATTCAAAACGGAGTCAAGTATTCTAGAATGAAGTATTGTGTTAGCACTGTTTCTTGACAATGATTAAACGAAGAATATGAAATAATTTTAACGGGAATATTAACTTTAAATTTTACTGTTCAGCAGATAAGGAAAAAAACCCACTATGAATTAACGCTGCAATTTAGTCCATGACTATCATCCCAACTACACTCTAGTTAAGAGATATATCCAAAATATTAGAAGTTCTAAACATGTCTACTGTTATAGACCTCAAAAACGTTTTTTTTTTTTAAAACGTTAACCAAATAAATAAATGTAATAAAAACTGTTTTTAATCCCTTACCTATTTTTTCCTATACTATCTAATTAAATGACACTTTTTTATTTTGATAATGCGTTGTCATTTTAGTTAAACTTAAACCTAAAGGATGGTTGAAATGTTTATTGGATTCCAAGTAAGTTTTGTATCGAATTACAGCGTCTGTAAATGACTTTGTTTTGTTTTGTAAAATTAAATTTGATGCCGTACGAGCAAATCAGAGGGTAATTTTTATTAGTGTATTAAAAAAGAATATATATTTTTTATTTTAATCCTTAGTGGGAGGCGCTGGCGTACAGAGTACGTCAGTGAGTTATCTCTTGTTGTGAAATTTTGATTGTTCCTCCCTAAGCCCTCTTCCTCCCTGTAACTTAATAGGAGCATCCCTCGAGTACAATGCGTCTAGCCGATTCGTTCAGTCTATTTCTGCCTTCCAATCTTAGCACTGTTTTTGTTCTCGCATCATGTCGGCGAACTCAGTACGCCAAAAACTTATGGGCTGTCAATTCGAAGACAAGGATACGATGGACACACGCAGAAAAACTGATCAGTTAGATAGAGTGAGAGGATTTTTCCACTCCGAATGAAAACTACCAAAAATTTTATACATCTGGTGTCCAATTCATGATCGACGAAAACTTGCAGCCCTTTCGTGGGAGATGGAAATTTATTCAAGATATGCCGAATAAATTTTCTGTTTTTCTATTTTATTTGTCATTCTTTTTCTCTATTTCTTTCTATTATGGTTCTTGAACAGGTCAAAGCAATAAACCGAGAAAAATGGGTAGAAATATGAAGAAGAGGGTTGAAAAACGATCAATTTTTTATCAAACGCATTATCAGGTGGCGCCACTCGTATGGAATAAAAATTTAAGTAAATTAGATTATTTTCTGAATTATATTCGGAAAACTATTAAAACGGCTGATTCTCATAGACATCAACGCAAGTGGGCAAAATTTAAAACTCCTGTACATGAGAAAATGCGAGAAAACTCTACTACAAAATGCCATCTTTACAAACATGAAACGAGTCAAGTTAATTAAAAGTATGAAAAGATGATTCGGTGCCACGAATGTCAGAGCCATCTGTTATTCAAGACAATTAACAATAGATCGCTTGTTGAAAATATGCAACCCAACTTAAGCTCAGTGATGAAACTAGATCGAATCGATCGGTATTATTAGAGGGAAATTTTACTTAAATACCAGGATATGTAGTTAACTTACAAGGGTTATTTACATTCCAAAATTCTGCTACTATTAAAGTATAAATTAAGCAACATTAGTAATGTTCTCTTGAAAGAAAATTGATTTACGTACCAATTCATTTTTTTACGTCAGTTAGGAACAGTGTTAATCGTATCAAGCCATTACCTTTAAGATTCATTTATTTACTCTTTCTTGCTAAATTTGCTGAATTTCTTTTATTATACATATTTTTTAGAAAGCTACACTCACCAACATCCTTATTTTTCGTTTAATCAAGCGCTTCAGTGAACGATCTTAATACTAAAAACTGTCTTTCTTCCGTTTCTTTATGATATCATTTATTTCTGGGGCCTAATTTTGCTTTAAGATGGATTCGTCATATAACTCCGAATAGGATTGTCTTAGTTACAATAAATAAAAACCAAAGTATTTTCTAATTTCATAGATCAGCTTATTGTCATCTTTAATTTGTTGATTGAAAGTATTTTGTTGAATGAGAGAATGACGAAAATAATAATATATATATTGAGCTATATAATATTGAGCTATTCATGGAAAACTTTGTTAACATAGGGGGAAGCTATCACACCTGAGAGAAGATTGTCATTTATGATTGAAAGAAAAGTAATCTTGAAACCAAAATTGCGCTTTATCATATTATTGTTAATAAAAATCCATAAAATAGAAAAAAATTAAGTCTTGAAATTATATAAAAGCTTCCTTAACCTTCCAGCGGGCGCGCTTACATAAATTTTACGACATATCGTGCATCGCATTATATCGTATTATTTTACAAAAATAAATGCAACTTTTATTTATGTTATCTGTATTTATTAGCCTAATAGAAAACGAAGATTTTTTAATTTCATGTAAATATATAAAATAACGATATAAATATGTAATACGATGCACAATGCAAGTATCTCTTGCAAACGCGCGCCCGCTGGAAGGTTAAGTAACGCAAATCTCAGCTGGTTTAAAATTTCCGAGCCAAGTTCTGTAACTTTTAAATCTGTCACAACGGAACCATTTATGAGAATTTGAGCTATGAAAGACATGGAAAAAATTAAATTTATGACCCCTAAAAGTAAAACATTTAGAGCAGCTTTTAGTCCATTGATATTTTAACACATTGTGTGCGTGGGATACGAATTAAATTCAAGTTCAAATAAAAAGACAAACCGTATCTGTGCTTGCTCTAGACAATGTTTATTCCATAAAAGAATAAGTGGACGTATTGTGCAGACACCTATTAACATGCCAACTTATCTAAACTAGTAAGCAAGTCAAATTCTTGAATTAAAATTTTGATATTGGATAATTCGAGAAAAATGAATTTTTACATTTCCCTCTTCCAAAGTGTTAAATTCCAACGGGAGAGAGCTAAAGCCATTTTGAAAATCAAGTTAACATGACTTTGCCAGGAAAAGCGCTTTTTAATTAATCCTATATTTCAGATATATATTTATGAACAAAATACCACCTGTGAGGTTTGTTTTTGATTGTATGGGATAAGAAGGTTAATTGTACGATATGTCATGGTAATTCACGCTAAACTTCCATTCCGCGATATAATGAAGGATCACCTCTTTTGAGACTTTTTGCAGCAAATATATAGCGCTTTCTAGAATGTTTTCCAAATTTCTACTGGTTTTAGAAAATTTTGGACAAATATAGACGAGAAAATTTTTCTTAAAATTAACAGGGGTTTAATTACATTTAAGAAGACAAAAAGTAAGAACATGATTATTTGGGTCGAATAGTTGCAAAACGTGATAATAAAAAATGCAGTTCTTGAATCATTTATAGTGTTTGTATTGTCTGTTCCAATATCCAAATGGAAAACTTTTGTTTTGTAGAGAAACGATGTCTTGTGAATAAATTATTTGCTAATATAGAATGAAACATTTCTTAGATGGTTGAAAGCTATCTTTGTGTTCCATCTAAATAATCCATACCCAGGTGTTAAAGATGTACCAAAAAAATTTGAGATATAAAATAAAAAGCCGTACCTAAGAAGGAAGAAGAGCAGCTTTCGCTGCTTCCTTAACCCTTTGAGTACTGAATTATTTGAAGATTTTTATGCCCATGGGACGGATTTAATTTGTCGCTATATGGATTAATATGTAAAAGTATTACATTTTATTTGGAATATACTTATATTGGTGATAGAAATATATTTTTGAAACAGCATTTTAGTTACAAAATATAAATAAATATATAAATGAAACAAAATATAAATATTTATATAGAACAAGAACCAACTTAAAGTCTAATAATTTTGTACCGTGTGGTATTTTTCAACACATGTCGGTAAATGCAAAGGTACCACTGGCAGGGTTGCCGCAAACATCCATACCTAAGAAGCCCCTGCTTCTCGACTGAGCTACTTCTTAAATTTCTGCTTTCAACGCCTGTTTCTTAAATTCAGATGACGAGTCAGACTCGTCCAGCGTAACTTCGCCCAAGTAAGCAGATGACGAGCCTCACTCGTCAAATGTACCCAAAGGGTTAACCAAAACTCGCGAATATTTACTAGCAAACCTATCATTTGAAATCCATTAGTTAATAGAAACTATTTCTAAATTCAAACGCAATTCTTAATTATAACGGCCTTTGTACATGCAAGTTTTTACTGATTTTGAATTCCAATACGAAAATCAATTTAAGAGAGCTACATTATGAATCTCAATACATGAAACATCGTGAAGTTCATATCCGTTTAAGCTTCCAATGAACGTGTTCCACTCAAATATTCAAACATTGATTGATTACCGCATGCCTCTTTCCCTCGAAAAGTTTTGATGGGGAAGCATTTCTCCCATGCATCTTAGTAACAACAGCCGCATTCTGCTCACTAAATGTTATCTCAAAAGGGGAATCGATATTTCTTCTGGTAACACAAAGTTAAGAATGTGTAGCAAATGTTTGTTTGGAAACTAAATAGTATTACGTACCTGCAACGTCGCTTCCCCTTAACGTTAGTCTTATGGTTGAAAAGAGACAATTACAAGGTTTCATTAAATGCCGGCGGATTTGTCAGCCAACGACCCTCCGACCTTGGCAACCATTTGGCGACAAAATGGAGGATGTCGAAATTGCTCGAATTAGGAGCGAAGATATACAGAATGTACTTGATGATTCTATGTAACGTCACATCCTACCACACAATATCCGAAATTGCTGAGACGAGGGAACGTCTTTGAATCTCTTTGGAGTTTAGTCCGCAGTGTGAACTGGTAAGCCGATAGACACCGAGTGGTATTGACAGCGCTGTTGCTGTTATTATTAATGGCTTGATACCTGTTGATGTTGCATATTTGTGCGAGCTCTGTTTTTCGTGTTAGCTGTGTCGTTCTTTATTATCCTGCTTGTTGGACTGCTTTCACTGTACACTCACCGGACGATTTTCGTAACATCTAAAATCTCGTAAATCATCGTGAATGTTATCTCAAAAGGGGAGAATAGATATTTCTCCTGATGTGACAAAGTCAAGAATGTGAAGCAAAGGTTGGTTTGAAAACTAAACAGATTTTGAGATAATACTTACCGCTTCCGTGTGAATGGGATGAGTAGCAAAAAGTAAAGCAGCTGTCGCAGAATCCTCCCTTGACCACTGCAGAACCTCGAGACAAAGGAAAGTAACTAAAACTGAAACACAGGTATGTAGGCTTAAATTCACAAAGTGGTAGCTCCAAGAAGACAAACCGCAGAACACGTGATTCAACCTGAAAAAAATAGCGCTTCATGAATTTCAATAAATTTTAATCATTTATTCATTTTAAGGTAATATTTAAAAAAATCATGGTAATATATACAGCAAAATACTTTTTTATACACAATGTGGACGTTTAATTATTTAACTCCTTCTTGGTCGGCGTCACGCGTTGTACGTTCGGCTTTTTTGTACCTGTACGGTCGGCGTCGCATGTCATGCGACGAGGAGAAAAAATGCATTATTGAAAGTGAATTCGTCGCTACTTACACGTCTCGTTACAATCCGCGATTTTTTTTTTTTTTGCATTTCTGAATATTGCTAAGAGATGGCACAAATAGCCCTATCTTCTTCGCCTTTTCGCCGCGAGATTTCCCGTCTTGAATGGGAAACAATCATTTTGTATTTACTGCAATAAAAAAAATGATTTTTTGGGGTCGGAAATTCGAAACAAATTTGTCTATGAACTTTCTAGGTATATTTTTTGTAAAACAATTCTTTTTACGCCATTTGCTTGGTAGCATGATTTTTGTACCTTTTTTTAACTCTTAACGGCCGAGAGCTTCCTTTGTAATACTCACCCATAAGACAACTGAAAATTAGGTGAAATTCTAAAACGTTTATAAGGATGAAAACTTCAATTAAACATTTAAACTGCTTATTTAGATAAAAATTCAATAAATTTAGTTGATTTATAATTTTATAAATGAAATCAATTTTTATAATTTTTTAAAGTATGATAAGCTCAACAAACCAATGATGTAATAAGTTACAATATTTGACGAATAAAACTACAGCGATGAATAACAAATGAAATTAAAACTAAATTCTTTTCACGTCCCGTAGCGGGCCTTTCGTTTTCTATGACATAAGTGTTATGTCCCCATATTGGGGCCTTTCGGTCGTTAAGGGTTAATTTGCACATATTACCTCGTGCTTTTAAAGTTATTTTCAGTCACATGTATTGCACTTGAAAAAAGTAAAAGACAAAATCTTCATTCATATTTTTATACACAATGAGTCAGCAAAGTATGTATATTGCATTATTTTCAAATCCGTGCACTAATGAATCGATATACTATTTAATTTTGGGAATACATTCGCTATCTCTTAGGAACTTATGAGAACGAAAAAGGCTTCATCCTGAATTTAGTTTTAGCTGTTTTACCAGCTCTTACATTAACTCCCAAAACGTTATAAGTGTTTAATCAAAAGCATTGAATATAAATAGCGATTAAAATCCACCAGAGATTTGTGTTATCTCAAAGACTTTACACAGAAGAAAGAAAAAATTACCCCCAAGTGGTGAGCACACATCTCAAATAAAAAGTGAACACTTAATTTCACAACTTGTTGCGAAGCTTTCAGAGAAATATAATTATCAATCAGTTTAGTTCCGGGGTTGTGCTTTATAACCATCAAAGTTATCATCTCTCTTGAAAATAAACTTTTGAACCAAAACAGTGGGTATATCTTACAGAATAAAAATGAGCTAAGCAATATGAAATTTATTTTAATGTTTCTGACAAAAATATTTTTTATCTTTTTAAATGGAAAGATAGGAGCAACCCTATCATACACAAAATATTTAAAGTACACCTGCGAGTTATCTCACACACATTTTTGAAACCAAATTATTTCAACCAACATCAGCTTTTATTAATCCATTAAGATTAAAGAAACATAATTTAGAAAAGAGTTTTGAAATCACGCAAAACTGCTAGCATTAGAAGTAATCTAGAGCAGCAGCCAGTAAGATTTAACATGCAGTTTTCTAAAAGATATCATACATTTGCGTGACTAACATCATTAGTTTGAGGTATAGATTTTCATATGAACAGCAACTGTTTCCTTGTGATCAAATTCTGGAGCAACTTTGTCTTCTTTCTTCGAGAATTTTTTTTTTCGCAATACTAATCATTGAATACATCAACGGATGCTCGGAAATGGTCAAAATATCGATTTCTGGGTTTTTCCAACCTTGGAAAAGACATTTTTCTCTCATTAACATCAGTTTGAAATGTGTAATTTATGAATTTAGCCGAATATAAACATACCCTTTTACATTTCCACATACTGAAAAGAAAAGGGACGTTGAAATATAGAAAAGGCTGAAGATGATCCTTTACGTGTTGATAATCACTTCTGGCAAGTGCATTTGAATGCATAATGTAAAACCTTGATGGTGTATTCTATTCACTTTGAAGACTTTGTTGCTGACTTAATACAAAGAAATTATCTCTTATATTTTTGAGAATTGCCACAGTAATTCAACTACTTGAATGATATAGCAAAAAATGTAAACATACCATTGATTTTATTAACATCAAACATTATAGTGATTCTCTTCTTAATCTTCTAAAAAAAGCTGAAACACCCTATTGTATATTAGAAAGAAATTTAAGTGAATAAATTTGTTTCACGAAAAATGGGTAAATAATTATTTCTAAGATAATAGAAATAATTGCTAAAGATTTAAATAAATAGTTAACTGCATTAGATATATCTAAATGCACCAATAAACACCGGCTTTTTTATAATATAGCTGCATATTTTACTTTAGTGTGTTTTATATATATTCTCAGCTAAGAAATGGGTAATTTCAAAACTGTTTTATAAAACATAACTGAAAATTTTCTTTTTTAAATAAGAACTTTTTGTTAACGATTAAGCTGTGAATAGTAATATCGTTATGTGGCACATTTATCTTTGCTACTAAATAACGAATAATTTCACTTCGATAGTTTTTTACGACTAATAAATTAATACTTTTTGGTGCCGCTTTAAAGTTAATACATACTTTTGGATGCTTATGCATTGATTTTTCCCCTTAATCGAGAAAAATATGAAATTTCTTTTGAAAAATATAACTTTCGAAATTAAACTTTACATATATCTCATTCTTTATAAAACATACCAACGGTTTTCTTTTTCTTGTCTACAGATAAGCTTTGAAGAAGCGATCTTTATTACTTTAAAATACACACCACAAATATTTTATTTAATATTTAAACTACTTTTAATTATATTTTTCTTTTTATAAATTTTGTGGTAAAGATTTTCATTTTTTTATATATATCTTTTGTAATAAAACGATTTTGATTGTGCTAATGATTCGTCTAAATTTTCTCCATTTTATCAGGCAAACGTTGAAGATTTTAAAGTATATTCATACGGTACTTACAACATTTTAACTCACTTAATTTTTTACCGAATCGTAATAGTATTTTCTATTGGATAAGTCACAGCGAGATATGTTTCTTATTGGAAAAAAATTATAAGATTTTACACTAACTTTCAAAGTCGCATACAAAATGTGGATTATATATATTTATATATATAGTTCAAATTGTAAAATGAGAGTAAATCGTGAAATGAAATACGCAATTAAAGCACAATAACGTTTCTTCAGGGGATGAAGTTATTGTGAATTGCTAAAATATAATCATATAGATCTTTTTCATATCTTTTCGAATTTGATATGAAAGTTTGTTTTTTTATTTCATTTTATTGTTTTTCTATTATGTTTCGCTTCTTTTATATATAGATATCTCACTTCTAAAATTATTCTAATGGCTTATTTCAGCAGTTTTTAAAAATACACTTTTATAAGTCTGCTCTTAAACGAAACAAATTTTCTTATTTGCTATATTTTAATCTTTAGTCTTTAATTTATAATTCAATATAATGAACAATACAAAATCTTGAAATCATTTTTTTAAAAAAATTACTAGGTCTGTAGTATGGAATTAAAATTTAAATTAATCGATTAACTAATAAATAATTTTACAGTGTATGTTCAAGGAGAATACTCAAGTGTACAAACTTTCAAAACTCTAGCACATCAGAGAATGAGTGAAAATTCGATGACAAAACTCTATCTTTACCAATATTAAAATGTCAAGTCGAATAAAAGTGTATGAAAGACAAATATAGGTATTGTTATATATAATATTTATGTTCCGGTTTTTATTTAAAATTACTACCAAAAATTTACTTACATCCATTTACCTATTACCAATTATAACAAAGAATTTGACAGGTAAAAATAAACGGTTATAACAGAGGATATGATTAATTTCCTAAAATTTAATACATTATCGACTTTTAAAATCGATTCATGAAACAGAGTAGTTTTCCTCTACTTTTCTCAAAGATATTTCAGATTTTGACTTTAAAATTGCTTATTACTGATTATTGAAGCAAGTTCATCTCGTCATCTGACTAAGGCTCAAAATGCCGAGGTAATCCTCAAAAGAACTCATACTTCTTCGAAACAGACTCTATTTTAACACATTATAGATCTTAGATAAGACATCTCTACTAATAATAAAGGAGAATGTGTGTGTGTCTGTTGGTCCTTTACAGGGCAGACCGCTAGACTTGGAACTAGGAGATTTGGCACAAACATACTTTGAAGGGTGGGAATGTGCACCTCGGAGGCCTGTATTCAAATTTTAATTTAGGCGAAATTTTGGTGTTTTTCTTTAATAACTTTCGAACATATTACAGCACAAAAATCATTTTACACCACCTGAAAGTGCAAAAAATTACTTTTCCAAGGATATCAATTCAATTTCCATTCAATGTTTTTTCCGAATTTTAATAAATTTTTAAAAATATTTTTGGCAAAATTTGCAACCATACTTTTCATTGTTGCAACGCAACTCAAACCGTTTTCATTGTTTAAACAAATATTTAATTGCATAATTTTCTTTAATTGTTGTAATCTGAGATAGGATACTAATACATTTTGCTTTCATATTTTATTTCATCAAGATTTTTGTGAAATCTGTAAACCAAGCTCTCTGAGATATTGCTTTGCTTACATTAAGAAATATATCCATGAAGCTGAATGGCTATGGTTGCTATGTTGCATGCCGCTGGCAATAAAATGTGCCAAGTCATTTTAATATTGAAATTAAATGCATATTTTACAAGAGGAATAAGAAAGTGAAGATAGAGGCCGACAGCACGGAATTAGAAGTTACATGGCATGGTCAGTTATTTGACTCCATTAGGAACATTTATGTAGACAATGAACAGAAGAGGTACAAGGTCACTAATTAAACATAGGTTAAATATCTACCACAATCAGAAGTTTAAAATTACGTTTTTAAGAGAACCATAAATATAAAATGATGGAAGATTAATTTAAGTCATATTCCCGGCGAACAAGCTGGTCGCCGAAAGCGGCTAGTATTAAGTGAATAATTAAACTTCTGAATCAGAGTTTGTTCGAAAACCATCCTTATTCTTTCAATAAATTTAAGTTTGAAAGTTGGAATAATCCGAAATACCTGAATTGATGCATCGTAAAAATATATCTATATTTTTAATATTTTATTTTTACTAAGCTATTTCAGTTATTAAAATTTTCAGTGGAGTATTTTCACCCGCTGAATATAGAGTATATGACAGAAAGAAAATCCAAATGCTTAATATTTAGTTAGAGATCTCTAAAGGGTGAATAATTTCAAATTAGATTTTACTCTTAAGGGGAACTATTCTTTTATGAACAAGGATATAATAAAAATAGATAGAAATGTCTACAAATAAAATTTACTCATCATTACTTATTACTCATAGAATTAAACCACAATTTTTAGCTATAAGCAATCATATTTTACTGCCTCTAGTGCATACAAAATTCAGTTTATTTGGTGAATAAATGATAAAAGTTGTGCCTTTAAATACCTTTGGGCTTTACAATACAGATATTTTTAGAAGGAATTTAAGTATATTTTTATGACTGTGTAATGTCTTTTAAGTTTTTTAAGGCAGATTATTTCAAAAACCCATTTTGTGTACCATTATAGGCGAAATAATCCGCTTATAACTTAATATGAATGCGGAAAATCTTTCAATGCTCGTTTTGTGAGATCATGTTAATGTTGGCAGATTGAAGAACGAACCTGCTAATTTCTAAATAAGTGGAAACTAAATAACAGAAAGAAAATTACTCTTTACGTTTTCAGCACGAAAAGAGGAAAGTTAACCTGAAAACCCGAATGTTTGATGTTTATATAAGATACCAGAATTTTTACGTACATTCTTATTTTTAAGTGATTTTAAGAAATAACTGAATTTTTTATAATTATTTAAAATCTGTGGTAGTTATTGAATTGTCTAATGGACAACTAGGAGAAATTTTCGCGATTGAGAAAATCCATTTGCGCTAAAAAACTGCCATTCTTCCATTTTTCACAATTATAGAAAATTTATTCTAAACTCAACAAAGAAAACCATTTTGTCCTTTTATCAGCAACATTTACTAAGTAACAAACTTAAATCTTTTAACTTTTACCAGTAAACATAACTTTCACCATTGTTTGCCTACTTAAATTTTAAATTTTACTTGAGTGTGTAAATATTGGTTACTAAGAAATATATGTTTTTCTCTTATTTACACAAAATACTACTGAGAAATTGGCCCTATTTTATGTCTTTAAGATACAATACGTATTTATTCTTCGTTAGAAAATATCTTCAAGTCAATGCTTAGGAAAAAGCAAAATAACTATTTCTATTTTGATAGAACTACATATTTCTCAGAAATAGATTTCCTTTCAAAATACCTGTAAACTCTGAAGATGATCTATGGTGTTTCATATACTAAATTATTTCTGCAAAAGAGCTAGTATATCCTTCCTAGAACATTACCTTTCAGTGACATTAATGAAATGTTCATTTCGAATCCTCCGAGGCAATGTATTTCTCAAATTTCATCTTAAAAATGCTAAGAAGTTTTAAAACATAACGTAAAATAATTCAATTTATCATTTTTACATTTGAGAGTCGAAATCTTAATTATTGCTTATCCAATGAATTTCCATTCCAGCTTTCTTGTTTTGCATCGTATGCATAATTTTTAAAATTTCACGCAAGAAAATTTTGCATTTCAGGAATGTCGCCAAAGAGTACAATTTGCTGTTCCCAATTTTAAGTTATGAAAGTAAAATTCATTTATTGTGTCAAATGCAACCCGTTTTTTTTTATTGAATAAAATTTTAACATAATTTTCACATTTTTTAACTCATTCAAGAATGGTTGCATATTTTGAACTATCATTTTACTTACACAATTTGGTTGATGATATATTTGTGGACAACATGCATCATAGAAGAACATAATTCCTTGGTTTTCTAACATCTCTTTTCTTGTCAAACATGCTTTAAATACTTACTTTTAAGTACTTATATTTAGTACTTTACTACATAATAATAGTTTAAGTACTTAAGTAAAATAAGTACTTAAGTAGTTAAGTACTTAATTAAAATAAGTACTTTAAAGAATTACGAGTGCGTTTTTATCCATTTCCTGAAGTATGTCATAAGGACATTTAAATGATGATACGTGAATCATCAATCGAAAAATTTAATAAAAACAGTTTTTATAAACAGACTTATATTAATGAACAAAAAATTAGAAATAATTTTAATTATTTCTACCATTTAGACTTTAATTTAAAATTCATTATCATGAATATTATAGAATCGTGAAGTAAATTTTTCTCGTGGATCTAGTCAAGTTAAATAAAAGTGTATAAAAAAACTAAAATTGCGTTTGAGCTTCAAAAGCATTCGAAAAGCACAATGTTAAATATCAAAACGGAATACGAATGCCTCTGTATAAACAGGAGCTCTTCGAATAAATGAGCCTTTCAAAATATCGCAATATCCCAAAGAATGCACGCTTGCTTCAACATCATTAGAAAAATAAGTGATTTTTAAATGTAAAGTTCACTATGTAAGGCTATCGTATTAATTGAAAATGATTTTAATCTCTTAAATAACAGTTTGACAAGGGAAACAAGGTCATTGTATAGCCGCTTCAAAATGAAGAAAATCTATCTCAAATAGATGCGAGGAGAGATCGCATACTGAAAAATTGAATGCAATTTTGTAATACAAAATGTTCAGCACAATTAAACACGGCATATATCGTGGTGAGGTTTTAACGCTATCAGGTAGGCAAAAATGTCGAATTGGTAGTCGGACACACAAAACCTGATTACATCCAACATCAACAATTTATAGTAGACCCCTGGGTTTACGTGGATAAAAAGTCGTCGCTTAACGAACACCACCACTTAACTCACTTTTTTGAAATTTCAAAGAGGAAGAAAATCGTCGCTTAACGAACAACACCACCTAACTCACTTTTTTGAAATTTCAAAGAGGAAGAAAATCGTCGCTTAACAAGAAACACCCCATATCTCAGTTTCTTGAAATTTCAAAGAGGAAGAAAATACTCAATTTTTCGCTACCAATAACGGATCTATCTGAATATCTTTCACATCTGACATGAACACAAGACCGAAAGTTGCAACTAGATGTGAAACAAATTTCAGAAATATTCGTTATTGGTTTCGAAAGATCGAGTATTTCCTTCCTCTTTGAAATCTCAAAAAATTGAGATAGATGGTGTTGCTTGTTAAGCGACGAAATACTCAATTTTTCGCAATCAATAAATAATATTTCTAAATTTATCTGATATAAACATGAGACCAGATGTGAAAAGAATTCAGAAATATTCGTTATTGGGTGCGAGAAGTTGAGTATTTTTTTCCCTCTTTGAAATTTCAAAAAATTGAAATAGGTGGTGTTGCTTTTTAAGCGACGATGTTCTAATGTTGATTTCAATATTTGGAAATAAAGGTGTCAGCTGATGTATCTTTTCTCACCAGATGCCTTATGGTCAAGATTACGAGATACGTTCCGAGCAGCCCTTCTGCAGCTTCAAAATGAGACTCGAATCTTATAAATCAATTCTTATAAATGAATGGAGTCACAAAATCTGCTCGTTTTACTTGTGTATGCATATGACCTGAAGCTTTAAGCAAATCTTCAAAAGTATTTCCATTTAATTACGATATTTACAGGATTTTTTTTTTACTTTAGGAAATGTGGTGAAAACGGATCCTACTCTTTCATGCGTCCCATTAACCTGTTAAAAATGTGTAACATTTTGTAAGACAATTTCAAATATTTGATTAAATAACTTATCTTGATGTCTAAAAAAATTAGATGTTTCGTAGCTCGGTTTAATGTTAATTCCTTGATAAATACAATAATTCATATATTAGATTAACATGTATTTAGAAGTTACACAATTTATCTTGCAGTTAGACTCGTCATGGGCATTGTAGATAAGTCGTAGGTAAACAAGACAATGCCTGAATTGGCGCCTCACTCTCCAAAATTAAGTATTTCCTAGTCAATAAAAGGGGAAGACCAGTGTTTCCCGATTATAAGACATATTTTTAAAAAGGAGGATTTGCTACTATACTTTAGGAAATCCAGTGATACTGTTGCTTCTCTTCTTTCTCTTAGGTCAGTTGAGATGTCGGTGGCCTTGTGGCAGACCTTCGGCTTTGAAATGAATCGGCCACGTCTTAGATACGCGATTTCATGGAAGATCCACATTGTATATGTTCCATGGGCCATTTCACATCGAGTGTCAAAAGTCCTAATGATGAAACGTGACTATAAAAGGTCTGCCTTTTTCCAGGTATGCAAACTTCTACACCACCACATTGTTGTGAAAGTTTCAAAAGTGGGATTTTGGCTGTCTCTTCTCTGTCAGTTGAGATATCAGTGGCCTTGTGGCAGAACAACGGCTTTGAAATCAGTTAACCACAGCTTCTGCACTCGATTTCACCGTAGATCCACATGTTCCATGGACCATTTCATATCGAGTGTCAAAAGTCCTAATGTTGCAACATGACTATAGAAGGTCCACCTATTTCCAGGTATCTCATAAAACCACCGTATATATCAAATCAAAATCAATTAAATTCCTCAACAAGTTTCTATGGTTTAAAGTGGTGTCCTTCACAAATCCGAGATACGTTTTCTTTTAAGCTACGTTGCCCAGATGATGTGCTGTTCTGATTTTATATTGAGTGAAAAGGAAAAACTGTCATTTACACACAGAAACTCCTTTTATATGAGAGATTAGATGCATTGACTTTGAACAAAATATTGGAGCTTAAAAACTCTAAATTGAATTTATGTCGGTCTAATAAATATACCTAGAAAAATATAGAGCTTCGTGGAAACTCAGTTAATGATTTAAAGAAAAATAGAACAAAATAAAAATAATGCCACCTGTTTCGAAAGTAAAGTAATCTAATAATTTGCGCCATTTTTTTCTGGGGTATTTTCTCATGAATCTCTCCGCTAGAAATTTTTTTAATCTTTGTTTTCTCTTCGGGAACGAATAATTTTTGCAGCAACTTTTAATTATAAAGCTCACTAGCTAATGCTGCTAATAACAATTTTAAAAATGTATTTCAATATTTGTAATGAAAAACAATTATTGAAGGTCTGTACACTTATCTGAAACGTTGTTTAACAGGTACAGATATTTATAATAAAACGCATTTGAAACATAATGAATTCATAGTCTTTAGAACTTTTATTGTTAAAAATACAAAGCAGAACACATTAAAAAGCAGAAGTCCATTCCCACTGTGCTTGCTTGATATGGCAAATGTACGTTTCATCTACAATACACACATTCCTTTTGGCTGCATATAAAAATCAAATAAAATTTATATCTTTCAAAACAATTTTCATTATTATTCCTTTCCTTTAGAAATAGGACGAGTCTGTTAACTTTTAGATTACAGGAGTATGAAATTTCACGATCTTTTTACTCCTTAATTATCTAAATAAGAGCCGAAGAAATACGAATTCAATGCAACTTTTGTATCGAATAAAATTGTCTATGAATGGCAATTTTAAGTTGAAAAATACGTTAATTCGATGCACGGGCGAGACGAGATCTGGTGAAGAGAATTTAAAGTTACTAGATATTAATGACTCGATATTTTTGTAGTGACGTTTCTTGAAAAACTGGTACGAAATAAAAATAAGCTCGGGCCTTTGCGTTTACTTTTGTTTGTCAAAATTGCAAGAAACAGGAATTGTTATATTGGATGATCAAAAGGTCCGTAGACATTTCAGATTGTTAAGTGGTTGGTGGGGTAAGCATTCCATGCACAATGATTTGCATTAAAAATAGTGCAAAAAATCGCCGGTATATGGTACTAAAAAGAGCGAAGCGAGTGTGATGTTACAACTCATCTTCAATGTGTTGTACTATGTGGCGGAGGCTATATTGAACACATGTTCTATTAAAAACGTTGAAATTGTCATTCATTTTGTGTACCTATTTATTCACTTCCATCAGTGCTTCCACGGGTGGTTTTTTTATTATATTTTTCGTGCCAAAAAAACCTCCAAGAAACCCATGTGCATAGAATTCTTACACTGCAAAACGTTTTTCAATACGATCATTTCATCATTTTTTGTAATGTCTACGGGCATTTTGATAACCCGGTATCACCCCAATATCATAAAGGCTTTGTACAATATTGTACGATATTGAACAATATCAT
Organism: Araneus ventricosus; assembly: GCA_013235015.1. Taxonomy (NCBI): domain Eukaryota; kingdom Metazoa; phylum Arthropoda; class Arachnida; order Araneae; family Araneidae; genus Araneus; species Araneus ventricosus. Next base: position 2,709,215 of record BGPR01000017.1, on the reverse strand, counting down.
ATAAAATTATATAATAATGTTCATAATATTATTCAATATCATATAAAATTAGATAATAATGTTCATAATATTATGCAGTATCATATAATATTATATAATATCGAACAATATCGCGCTACTTGGATATAATCTCGTTTGTTTAAATTCCTTTTTCTACCATTATGATTCAATTACAGAAGAAGATGAAAGGAACTGGTGTTGTCAGGCCGAAAACGTTTCATGTTCGATATGGTCCGTTACAAAGGTCGATTTCTGGAGCCTGAGTTTGATAGGATTCTTGGAAAGTAATCCTTTCTAAAACTCAACGAATAATACTTTCTAGTTAATTTTAACGTAATTAATATCATCTTGAAAATCAGAAAGTTCTGAATTTTTAACGTAGATAAAATTTTAAGCCTCTGACTATCAGCTCAGAAGGTGCAAAAATAAGGGAATACAATGCAAAAAAAAGCCACTTAAATATTGAAACCAAAATAGGAACAGATACTTTCTGTTAATGTAGAGATAATATAAAAGTGAATAAATTCATTTATAAAGTGCGTTGAAATTTATTATTTAAAATTTCATAGTTCATCAGAATAAGGGAGAAATTAACCAAAATTCCACTGGACACGGTAGGGAGATATTAAAACCGACATACAAAGTTGGCTCGCAAGTAAACGTTTGAGAGCCGTTGGTTTAAACATCAAAAGATTATCATAACAGATTAAATGACTGCTCCGAGCACTTTCATCTAAAAGTTTAGTCTAAAGAATATTATCAGGCTTCACAGAGCCCTTATTTATTATAAAATGCTCACTCATCTCAATAGAAGTGTATGTGATTTGTAATTTTTTCGCGAGTAGTGTTTCATCTTTGATACATAAGCCTGTACAACTTTATCTAAACTGTTTCAATCTTTCTGATGGTAGATGACTGAAGAGTTGACAGTATATACAGTCTGTGACAGTATGTAGAAGATTAATTTAACTTAAAGAATATTCGAGTCAATTTAGGTGTATTGCAGACACTAGCCAGCACGGAAGTCAAATACTCATACAGCTAAAGTATTCAAAATAAAGAGCTGTGTAAGCGCTATATTCAAAATATACATGAATTATTATTATTATTATTTAAAGGGAGCTAACTGAATTCATAGCGATATCCTCAAAAAAATCAGCAGTACAGATAAAGCAAAGAGCTAAAAAAAAAAATCCATACATTTTGGAGATACAAAAACGTTAAAAATATATTTTTAAAAAATCTGAAAAAATATTGTTAAAGTATTTGCTAGAAATTTTTTGAAATAAAATCAATAGATTTTTAGCTGTATTTTCAAAGCAGAAGGAATAGTCTCAAAAAGGCTGATTTTAAATTAAATGGGAAGAATGAAGATTAAATTCTTCAGACTACTAATTGGAAATGTTAAAGGGAAATTATTGGTAGGTACTGTGTCAAGTTTTGAAAGGAATCATGTTAAGCAAATAAGGAATGGCATCATATAATACAGGGTGGTCTTAAATTATTGAACCCATTTCAAAAATTAATAAAAAAATTATAACGTTACAACTACGGTTTTTTTTAAATGAGAGAGCAAATAAAGTTTTTCTTTCCCAAATAGGCGGGGTACCATTACGGCGTTCTCCATACGCAATGACTACTGATCAGCAGAAACCGATGCGCGCTTCCTGGTTTCCCTTCTCAGTTTATCTTCAATATCTTGAAAAATATTCAGTTTCCACACTACATGTGAATTCACAAATTAAAGAGCGTAAAATTCCCACAAATACAGCTTTTATTTTAATTCTAGCTTTAAAAGTTTCGCAGATAATGGCTCTCAAAAATGGGAGATATCCCATAATTTACTACCCCCTAGACCCCTGTAACGGTGCTTTACCTATCTGAAAAGAAATATTTCAAATGAGCTCTCATTTTTAAAAAACCGTAGTTGTGACATAAGTTTTTTTTATTAATTTTTGAAATGGGTCCAATATTTTATGCCCACCATGTATATTATAACAGTCTTATTAAATTTTCAACAAAGATAAGCAACTAGAAACTTTGAAATACTAGAAGCATAATTGTCGTGATGGCAGAGAAACCCATGTCATTCAAGAAAGAGGTCTCTTGCCATATAATTATATGTAAAGAAGTCTGTTTAACATAATTATCCATACAATAACGGAACGCTTTTGTAATTTTATGTAGGTGCACATTAGGAGAAATATAAATTATTGTTTTACGTATATGTTTAAATAAAGCTGATCTGAATGCTGAAGTATTCAAATTGCTATTAGAAAGACATTAATATTAATAAGATTTAGTCAAGCTGGACATTCATGTTGGTATGCTCAGTGTCAATCGAGAAAGGAATTAGGAAAAAATTTAAATGTAATAACGTATAATTTTCTTTAATAAAAGAGAAAATAGCAATACGACAAGCTAAAAATACTAATAAAACTTAAATCATTGTCAAAAATGTTGAAGATAGCAGCATCATTCACTTTTAACGAAGCTGATTTTCGCAAAAATGCGATGTTTCGTTCCTGACATCATTAAAAGAGAAAATTTTCATTACAATACAATATTCATGCTTGCCTTATTCTAATGCAAATGGAAAACACGCTGTATCTTGTAAAACATCCTGATGGAATGATTTGAACACTTAAGTGTCTACTGATTGCATTTGTATAAACCAGTTCCAAACATGTCCCTTATGGCAGATTTCAGGTGCTGCACCATCTTCTATTGTCTTATCCGAAAGGCACACATTTTGGTGAAACGGGAATGAGTTGAATTAAAGTAGAAAACGGCAGAAAGGGAAAAAGAGTTGCATTTACTTTCCATAAATGCTTATTCAAAGTCCTGCTTTAACTGAAGTGCACGAAAATGTTCGTGACCAGAAGACTTTATTTTATTCGTATGGAAATTTTCGCTCTGCAGCCGATAGCAGGGAATGATTTGCATGCAAAATCTGATTTTTACGTTACTTCTTGTAAGTCATCAAGGGGCATAATCATTTTGTGAGCTATGCCAATGTCCGTGATCTTATTATTTTTCCTATTAACTCAAATATAAATAAGTAAACAACAAAGGCAACTTTGACAAATCCAGATTATATTCTACAATTAAATTCTGGTGCGAAATCCTTTTTGGCTCTAACCATCATGCATAGCCTTTCTGTTCTTCACTTAGTCAATTGTTACATTCGTTACTCATTCATGGTAGTTCACAAATAGATATCGTAGAAACAATCGTATTACTGCATGAATGTCAGAATAGCATGGTTTGTTGCGTTACTTCATTTATGGGTTACTTATTAACCCATTAATGCCTAGAATCCCTTTTTAGGTATGCTTCTAAAATGCATCATGAACTCACAGGAATTATTTCTTCAACATAAATTTTAGAAATAAATGTTCTCAAGTATTTGTTTCTTTTATATCGATTCGATGACAGCACGTATCAAGCGTACGGTTGATGATGTAGCCTTTTTATTTTCAAGCCAGTCTCGAAAGTAGTTTTTTGAAATGGGAAAAATCTACTTTCTCTTCTGGAAAAGGGTATGTTTGCACAATTATTTATCAATTAATTTACTTGCATTTAACAAATATACGAGTAAATACAATTGTAAGAATAAGATGGTGTTTCTTTTTCTTTTCAATTTCACAAAATTTTATATTTTGGTAGATTTTTTGTACTGCGTTCCTAAATATGAAGCTAGGCTTGGGAGGGCACTAAAGCATACATTTTTCAGGCAGCATTTTTTTCAGTAATTTGCAGTAATATTAGCGTACAAAATATTATACAAAAAATGCGACTTGGGCATTAATGGGTTAACTTCGCTACTACATAGCGCGGCAGCTTTCCTGAAATAATTTCAGTTGAAACTACTATATTAAAGAAGAAAAAAGATTGCAGCCTCGCAGCACGATACGTTTAAAGTCATGAACATTCCATAAACATGACACTTCAAAACATTGAGAAACATTGAATAGATAATTTAACATTTATGCTTTCTTACAATAAGTGCTAAATACTCTTTAAAATAATTGGAATAATTATTTACGTAATTGAATACTTCGAAACATTGAACATTCGAACGCATCATTGTTGGGGTTGCGGTGGCCTACTGGTAAGATCTCGACTTCGAGGTTCCAGATTCGAAACCCGGTTCCATTAAAGATCCACCATGTATATGGGCCTGTTTAACGTTAAATCATACGTTGGAGGTCCAAACGTCCTTCCGTTGGTGTGATGCGGAAGTTTAGAGAGGGGGATGTCAGCTCAGGAGTCATTCTCGTCATCGGACCGCGGTTCAAAATTACGACGTCCGTCCCAAAACAGCCCTCGTGTTGCTTCATAACGGGACGTAACTTCACATCATTTCGTAAACTTCACATCATTCGTTCTTTTGCTAGACTGCTATAATCAAAAATGGGAAAGAGCGAACGGAAAGCCATCAGCCTAGATAGAATTACAAATTATAAACGCTAGGACCAGGCTTGTGACAGATAACCGAATGGACGGTTAACAGGAATATCTCAACACATATGTACAATAACGTGATTTCACTGATGGCTTGGTGCGAAAATGAAATCCTTTAAAAGTGAATAATATATACATATTTTATTTAATTTTAAAAAAACGATCAATATAAAGTTCAATACAAGAGTAGTAATGTACAGAAATCTATTGTAATTCCATAAACTAACGTTACTTAAAATTAATCTGCCATCTTAGACGATGACGGATAACAGAAACTGACGGTTAATCGAAGTTTTACATTCTTTACTGAATTTAACAATAGGGAAAAAATAGCCTGTACTAATGTCGTAAGAAATGTTGCTACGATGTTTCGTAAAACGTTTTCGGTAAACTGGCAACCACAGAAAAGCTGTTGAATATCTAAAAGGACAAACAATAATAGAAGCAATTTAATTGGTGTTGGCAAGTGCTGCAACATCCAGGAAAAATTGTGAAACACAAAGACATGAAAACGAAATAAGGGAAGTTTTAATTGTGAAAGAGTTAAAAATACAAAAATAATAACAAACAACGAATAGGAGTAAGAAGAATCCGGTGGATGACGTCATCAGAGGCCATTCATCCATGCAGATTCAAAACTAGAATAGGTTTTCTGCAGAGGAAAAAGACATTAAGGTCTGAATTTTATATGAAACTCCTCTAAGGCCTGAACCTATTCCGGAATATATTGGAAAGAAAAACATTTATCCACAAAGAAGAAACTAAAAAAAAGTCTTTTAAACAAAATATGAAAAGAAGGTCTTAAAATCTTGCCTCTTACTAAAGCTGTGGAGTGGAAGAAAGAAAGAACACCGTTACAAAAGTCAACTAAGTAAATAGGTGTGCGCACCTATCTCCATCTAGTGAGGGATACACTAAATAAAAACTTGATAATTTTTTGTAGATTTTTCATAAAACAATTTTTGAGGTTTTTATTTTGTTTTTTAGTAATTTTTGTGGTGATAGATGACCAGAAAAGGAACTTCAAATTCTATATAAGAAAGTGACTAATTAAAATACCTCTGTAGTCTAACAGTAGGAGCATTATAACGCAAAACTCCTTATCTTAAATAAGTCAGAATTTGTTATAAGTGATCAAATGCCATTGGAATAAAGTCAAAGCTTTTTAATAATCTTTAATTCGTGAATCTCATTTATTTTATTTCAAAGGAAGATTATTTTTATAAATTTAATTTTATTTCTTTTTGTTTTGCTCCAAGGCCGTAATTGAATTAAAAAAAATATTTGAAGTGAATTCAGTTCCGAATGTAACGTACTTTTTACTAATTAATATCTAAGAAAAATCTAATTAGGAATTGAAGCAACAAAATAACATCAATCACACGAACATCGAAGAAGCTGCGAGTTCTGAAGCTATCCAACCTCCCTGAAAACCCTAGAATCAATGTTTTGTTTGCGCAAATATTTCACTCGTCTTGCAAGCTTCTTGTATTTATTTTCTTTTCTGTGTAATTGTATTTAATTTCAGCGCCTTTGAAGCAAAGTGTCAATATAGATAAGTATGAAACTCATTGAAAAACAGCTTTCGGCTATTAGACTTAGTAAGATTTTGGCATGTAATAAGGAAAGAAATAGCATAAATTTGCTAATTAAATTTAACCAAAAAAAATTTCTTTGTTGTATATATTAAATATTAATGGATTTCGACCATATTTCAATGATCGTTACTAGAATTCAAGGAAAATCTGACATGTTAATAAATTTTAGTTAATAAAGGTTATTAACCTCATAATATTTCAGGAATTAAATTTTAATAATGAGGTAACTCATTAAATCAACTTTTTACAGGAAAGTTTTTGTTGCATATAATAAATTTTAAAATGAAATTGTGAATAAAAAATTAATAAAAGATTTTTAAAAATACATTTTTATTAATGAACTAGACAGTAATTTTTTTTTTAATTATTTTTAATTTTTTAGTCTTGAGTTGTATTGCTTCTTAAAATCAAGCCCAAGTGGTTCAACTGGTATGGAATCAAAATTTAATAAAATTAATAGATAAACTTATAATTAATTTCTGAAAATATTAAAATAGTGTATTATCATCGAACTACATAAATGTGCAAAATTTCAAAAATCTAGCAAGTCAGGAAATGAGTGAAAAATCGATTACAAAATTCCATATTCACAAACATGAAACAAGTCATGCTAAATGAGTTTAGTTTAGTTTTAGTTATATTAACGTCCCGTTTTGAAGCAACACGAGGGCTATTTTGGGGCGGAGAGCGTAATTTTGAACCGCATATGATGGTGACAACACCTGAGCTGGTACCCCCTCTCCAAACTACCGCACCACACCAGCTTCCCCTCCGGCTCTTTTTGCCTTAAACCCAGTAGAGAGTCGGGTTGGGTGGTGTGCACCACACTAGCGACATGCAAAATGAATGTGTGCAATAAACTTGCAACAAGAAAAACAATTGTGCACTACGTAGATTATTACAGCATTTTTGAGTATATATACATTCTGTTTGATTGTAAAAACTCAGCTAGAAGTAATTACTTATCAAGTAAAAAATGTTGTATAAAAATGTGACTATACAACTTTTTCAGTATTGCAATTATATAGGAATTTTCTTTAGAAATATCTGAAAAAAAATGAGCACATCAGAGCAAAGGGGATTAAACAGTCGATTTTACTCCCTACTGTGTAATGATTCATATTTGCATTACTACTGCTTGTTCATTTTTCAACTGATTTTGAAAAGTTTAATAATTGATTAATAAAATCATTTACTCTCTATATTTCTGACTCGAAGGATATTTGCTTAGTTTCAGCTTGAAACTGAACAATTAGTTTTTTAAATAAATTAATTTCACACGGAAATCCAAAATAGTTTGTTATTTATTCTTCGGGCATAACAGTGTTTTATGCAAATTTACATAAATTTCACAGAAAAAATAATCTTGCAGGGTAGGGATAGCTAATGCTATTTATCCCCCCCCCCCCCATTGGGTTAAGTCTTCGCACATTATGTTCTGAAAAATACATCAAATAGTTTTAAAGCGACAAAATTTTCATTTTTATAGAATGGCCGCAGACGAAGAAATAAAAGGAGATCAAGTATCAGTAGTGGTACCGCACTGACCCAGCCTACTCTAAAAGGCCACTTGTTTTGTAGAAATAGAAAGAACAGATAGATTGGCATTTTGTCATGCCAAGAGAGTTAAAAACGATTTCGAAAGCAGTAAAAATATAGTAACATAAATATTAAAGCCAGATTTATTTTCCCTCAGAAGTAGGCACAAGAGCTGTGAAAAGAATAGCACGACAGATCAGACAATTCCACTAAGCATCGGTGTACTTTGGGTGTTTCACGTTGAGATACAAAAGGGAACCGATAATGAAATACAATGATTTCTTGAATGGAGTTTTCTTTTGTTAAAGTGAGTGATTTCTGGCAACATTGGACCAAATTCTCCTGGGTTGATGTTTACGCTGTTTTTCAGAATCATCAAGAGGTTAGTTTGGGTGACTAGATAGTTACTTCCGTTGTTGTTGTCATTAGGTGTTTGATGGAATTGATTTGATTGTTATAATAACTATTCTTCAGCATCATCTGTTTGCTCAACCATCACGGCATTATAGGAAATATCGTAAATTATTCGAATATAAATTAGTCTATCGTAAATTCCAGCATTATCTCTTTACTAAACCATCACGACATTATAAGTAATATTGTAAATTATCAGATTACAAATTCATCTATCGTAAATATCTGCTAAAATCTGAAATCACAAATGCTATACCATGCTCAACACAGAATGGATATATATCAAAGACAATTAAACTGCTGTAATACATCATTCGACAAATTTTCCATTTTTCATTTTCTTAAAGGTAATTACCAGAAATTTTCTTGATACTGAAGTTTCAAGCTGAGAATTCCATACTCATAACTAGATTTCCGTCTCTTCTTGCTGGAATGCTGGGCAATTTATAGATTGAGTCACCCAGTTCAAATTGCACTGAAAGACACATTTTCGACAATTTTTAGAATTTCCTTGGCGAGAGAAATTTCATATTTGAATCTGAAACGAACAGGTAGCTTAACTTCGGAAAAAGTAGGGTTACTCTTCGTGTATGGTTTTTCTTTACTTTTCTTAGATTAACGGTTAATTCTGAAGCTAAACGCTGAATGTTTTGGAGGCAGATATCGTGCTTTTGATACTTAAGCTGAAAGCCCACTCTCATAATTTCTCGGTCACACCAATATGGTGACATTTGACCGACGACAGAAGATTTAACATAGGCCTTAAGACCACACAACTCCTCCATCTCTGGAGCTCTTGTGGCTTCTATCCGGTTTTTTATAGATGTAGGTGAACTTGAATAAAAAGGGAAAAAAATTAACAAAACATTACATATGAATGCAAACAGAAAAATTACATAGTATATGAACACATAGATAATTCACTATAATAACATAAGATATAAAGGAGGAAAATGTACTTTGTCTGGAGTACCAGAATACAATAAAAATTAAATGTACAATACGAATGAAGTATATGACAATGCTCTATATATTTATTACGGAAATAATGATGCAGAACCATTGTGTAAAGTGTTAAATACAAGAAAAACGAGAAAATTATATATCAATCATTAAAATTGATTAAAATATTTACTATGCATGAAGTGCATTTAGAAGCATTAAACTGTATTTTCTCAAAGGTAAATTCAACGTACTTCAGACCCATGCCTAGGTTGTATCTTCGGGGGAAACTAGTCCCGAACCTGATTCCTCCAGTTCCCAAAGCTAAGATTCTACCATCTGGCCGAAACAACCCTTCTATTTACAACTGTTAAATCCATATATTATTATCCACTTCGATACTTCCATGATGAAAGAAAAATGAATTACTTATTTCAATCATGAATGGTAGGTTTTTGGAACAAATATGCAAATGAACCAATTACAGATCAACGCAAGCTGAACAACGATCTTAAAGACAAGCTATGATTAGTACTCATTAACGAGAACAATTTATCGGCTGATATAAATGCAAAATTCCGTTCAGGGATAAACTTAATGCATTCCATTAATTCTAAAATATAACATACGAAGACTAATTAAGTACTTCATTTGATTAAGATTATTTAGCTAAAATGCTTTATTGTTTTTGGATTTGCTCATGCTATTCATTCTCACTTACAAGCTCGGGGAATAATATACAAGTAATTAGTAATTCGTCATTTAACATTCATCAGTAATGTTTCAGACTCACTACGTTATGAGCTCTGTATATCGGAAACTGGAGAACATTTTTTGTACGCTTAAAATACTGCTGAGGAAGAAAAATTATGCAGTGATAAATCTTTTGAGATTTAATTTTCTGTAGGAAAATATAATTTGTTTAATGGATAGTTGGCTTCTAGGAGACTTTTTGTGAATTTACAGTTAAAGACATTTAAAGGTAATTATCTAACTAATTGAATAAAGTGTTCTGAATAAAAGAAATGTAAATCTCTACTAATAATAAAGGAGAATGTGTGTGTGTGTATGTCTGCGTGTGTTGGCGCTCTACAGAGCAGACCGCTGAACTTAGAGCTACTTAGAGGCAGGAACATTCTTTGGAAGGTGGGAATATGCACTTAGGAGCCTTTTTTGAAATTGTAATTAATTAAAAAATAACCAAAATTTTGGTGTTTTTCCTTAATATCATCCGAAAATATTGTAGCCCAAAAATTATTTTTACGCCTTCTGAAAGAGTAAAAAATTACTTTTTCAATGATATCAATTAAGCTGCCGTAAATTTTTTCTTTAATTTTAATAACCTTTTAAATAAATTTTTTGGCACATTTTACAACAATACTTTTCATTGTTGCAACGCAATTCAAACCGTTTTCATTGTTTAAATGAATATTATTTGCATGTTTCTTTTTCATTGTTGAAAGCTAAGGTAATGTTTAATGATATGTTTTTATCAGCATAATTTCATAAAGCTAATATGCTGCTGGACGCAAAATGTGCCGCGACACTTTAAAGTTAAAATCAAATGCATATTTTGCAAGAGGATTAAGAGAGTAAAGATGATACCGACAACGGGCAATTGTATGCTATATGACACAGACAGTTACTCGACTCCATTAGGGACGTTCATGCAGACAACAAACAGAATAGGTGCAAGGCTATTCAAAGAACATTGGTTAAATATCTATCAAATTTTAGATTTTAAATTACTTTGTTAAGGGAACCATGAATATCACTTTATACATAAGAGATTCAGTTGAAATTATATTCCCGGCGAACAAGGTGGTCGCCGAAGGCGGCTAGTAATTCAATAAAAAGAGATGTGGGTCTTAAGATCCTGTGAGGTTTCCAATCGATAAAAGAAATTTTGCGAAACTAACAACAAGACGCGTCACATAAAATAAGGTTATATTAATAAAAAACAGTTACATTTTAAAATGGGCAACTTAAACATCAGAAAGAAATTTGCACTCCATAAAATATTAAATAATGTGGTGTAAAACGAAAGTTATATTTCATCTTTTAATTCAGATTACTTCTAGTCGTAATAAAATAATTCAAGGTTGGAGAAAGTCAATTGTATTTTATTTGATAGATCGATAAATTATTTTGAAGCTGCATTAGGACCTTTTCAGGACAGACCTCATAATTCTGACCGGTTGTCATATAACCAGGGACGACACGTCAGCTGATACTCCCTCTCCAAACTAGAGGGTTTACATTTAGACCTCGACGGATTTATCATACACCAGGCTCATATGCACGTATTTCCATGGGATCGGGTGTCCAACCCGCTCCCCTCCAGGTCAGAATCCGAGACTCTGCCAGCAGGGAACCAAAAACTTTACTTCGGTAATGGAAAAAAATTACAGACCATCAAAAAGTTAATAAAGACTTTCACATATTTTTAAAATAACATTTTATTATAATTAATAAAATGTTTGTCTTGGAAAACATGGTAATAAGTGCATAATATAAAAAGTTAGTTTTGAAAATTTCGTTGCACATCTATAATTCCTGGACGATAATCAACTAATTTTATGTTTGTTAACTCATATACGCATTTGCACCGATTTCCTCAAGATTATGGATTATTAGGGATTTTCTCTTTGGTCTACATTAGTCGCAAATCACGTGGTAAATGTCATCGAGCATGTCATCTAGCTGCCCATTTTGTTACGCAAAGCTATGACGTAATACTACAAGTAAAGCAATATGTAACGTGTAATGGGTTCCGAAATTGCATTGCTGTGGAGCAGTTGGCATGTATCAAATGAAGAGAAATTGGCTGTACTAAGACTATCATATTTCGCATATCAAATAAATGAAAAATGGACTTAGTTTTATTTACTTCTAAAATAATTAAATGCGAGTATTTGAAAATTTAAATTCGGACGAATGAAATGTTTAAAGGTAGCATCACATTTCAGCAAATAAATCGCATCAGTAGATATAGAAGTTGGAATTGCTATTGAAGGATACTTCATCTAATTTTTTAAACAATACTAAAAATAAACTGTTGCAACTAGTTAAACAGGTAATCGTTCCCTCTCTGGAAATCGATAGTTAATTAGGCGTCTATTATTCTAAGCATTTGCGTGGAAAAAACTGTTTGCCATTGTTCTCTTTAGATACAATGCATAACATTGCTTTAAAACAATGTTTTCAGTGCTTTAACTCCTTAAAGCATATAAATACGTTCCAGTTGAGCAGTGGTGAGTGAAGAATTTGGTGCTTCTCGAATTTGAATAGTGAAAATTTGTGCAACTAAAATATGTCGGCACTTAACAAGCAACACCACCTATCTCAATTTTTTGAAATTTCAAAGAGGGAAAAAATACTCAATTTTTCGCAACTAATAACGGATATTCCTGGTTTTTTTTACAACTGATATAAACATAAGACCGCATGTTCCTACCACATTCTCATCTTGCGCAGAATCTAGTCAGTACACCTCACTCTTACGAGCGCCTGCTTTAGCAGCTTTTATTATAATCTACTTCAGTTTCTTCATAATATTTCCACGAAGATGCAAAGAATTACAAAATATGGTTTGACATTGCAGTACTAAAACGTTCCATACCCTATGGGTGGGTGGGTGGGCAATAAATAAATAACATTGCAGTAGATTTATTAACTTGAAGCAATTCGTAACACAAGAGAACAGAGTACTTGCCTACAATGTGGGGATCACAGAGCCATCTTAACAAATCTGGGCGCCATGGGCAGGAGATATTTGGAGCCTCATCAGAACTGTAACTTGGAATTTGAGCGCCAACGACCCCCCTCAAAATACCTACCTCATAAAATTGAGAAACTACAAAAAAGTCACCTGTTCTCCGATTAATGCCTTACAATTTGACAAATTGTCCTTTTCATATTTAAAATTATAATTAAATAATTTTTTAGTTCAAAATTAAGATAAAATCAGTATAAGAAATTTATACGCGCCCCTGGGCTAACGACCCTGGGACTCAGTATCTATACTCTTAACGAATATTTCAAAATCTTACAGCTGAAATTTTAAAGATCTATAACTGCATAGAACAGAAGTAAACAATAAATAACATTTTGAATTATAATGCTAGTCCTTGGATTAAGCTACTGTGGCCGGGATTCGAACAATGAACAGCAGATTTCTATAATTCAATGGTTCAAGAATTGAGTTACGGGGACAGCTGGTTATGCTTCTTTGTGCGGCAATATAATAAATAATCAGTAAGAAAAAGTGTGCAAAATACTGGAATGGAATCGCGAAACAGAACATTTAAAAGACTTATAAAAATAAATTTATCCATGAAACATGTTAGATTAAAATTGAGTAATTTTATTGAAAAACGACTTTATAAATAATAACCAAATTTTCGGTCAAATAATAACATTAAACGTACAAATAACAATCAAAACTCGTATTAATAAATAGAAATGAAAAAAAGGAATAAAACTTTGACGAATTATAATCACATTCAAAAAACATAAATGATTATTTCCAAAATTAATAAATTGTTATCTTAAAAAATGAAATATTTCTCTACGCAGTTTCTCCTGAAAACAAAATGCTAAACGTTTATTTAATCGAACTCCATGGACGACAAGTTAAATACAGAATATCAACATAATAATTTATTGTTATATAAAGCTAAAAAATTTAATTTTACATTAAGGACTTCAAGGTAACTGTTATTAAAAAACAAGGACCGAATAACTATTAAGATTTGATAACCAAAAGAATAAAATGTTATTTAAATGTCTGTGTACAAAATGCAAATATGCCTTACTGCTTTAAAATCTCATACGAAGTAAATTGATCCAAATTGAGTATAAGTTTTTACCTTAATTGATTGTTTTGGATCCGTTTTCATTGGAAAAAATTTGAAAAGATGTTTTAAAAATTCGAAAGCGAAAAAAGCAAATGATCATCGTAATTGGTATAACAGTAAAAAAACCTTTTTTTAAAAAAAATACTCAACTGAATAAGTTTTCTTTCCTTTCCGGTTGACTAGAAACAAAACAAGAATTACTTCAAAATGTTTTAAACATTAATAAAATAGAGTCGGTTTTTATGTAGTGCATTAAAAATATTATAATTTAACGTTATAAACAAACAGTTATTTTTCAAAACTCGGGAAAATAAAGGTTTTAAGTCTGAAAGACATATAAATTAAAAATAGAAACAAATGTTCGAATAAGTTTGAATGCATCTTAAAGAAAGGAAGGTAAAATCATGCAACAGAATATTTTTTTATCTTATTAAGCATTTGAATTGTGAAAACAGGTAATTTTGTATAAATTCGAATTCTGCCTAATTTTTTTGAATTCTCAAATCCAGTTTGTTCTGAAAGACTATTTTTGCAACCATGTTTTTTTCACGGCATTATCGTAAAAGGAATATTCTATCTTTAAAAAGTATCCAGAATTTCAATGCTTTATAGAGACATCATTTTAAAATCAAGAAAAGTAAGGCAATCAATAATGTATCTGGGTATCATTTCTTTTAGGAAAAGGCATTTGAAAGATCACAAAAACAAAACATAGTGTCTTCTTTACAGACAAATCCTAGTTTGATGACTAAAAGGATACATTTTCTTCAAAAATACAGTTCATTTTTTTAAGGAGAATGTCCATGAAATCAGTTTCTGTTTGCTACAGTTTGAGTGATATCAAATTCATATCATAGCTAAACGCTACCATTTAATAGTGAAAAAATAAATATTCATATCCATCTAATATAAACAATAAAATGTAACTTAATTCCTCTAAATATACAAATCACATACTATATATTTGAAAAGATATTTTTTTTTTCACATCGAACTATTTCAACTCTTTAGCGTATTTTCTTTCAACAAAATATTCTTTATTTCAGATTATAAAGTTAAATAAATACATGACTTTTTCTATCACTTGCGATTCCATTATATCAATATTAGAATTTTCAGCTTGAAAAAAGATCACTAAGAATCTAATAATATGATGTAAAATCAAGAAATTCTGATTAGAGAATCAGAAGACTCATAATTAACGATTTACCTTGCATCTATATTCTCGTTTCCAAAGGCTTTTTCTGAAGCTTGAAGATCGGAAGTTTGATTCCCGGAGTCATACTCGGATAGAGACATATATACATATTCATAGCATTAAAAGTTGGTCCGAATTATTAATACAATTAATCGGAGAATTAATAAAATATTAATTGTTTATGGATATGCTTAAAAAGGAAAAATAAGCGTACTGAAAACAGTTTTTAAAAACACGCTTTTATTAGTCTACTATAAAGTAATTTTTTTCTTTTAATTATTTTATACTTTTTAGTATTTAATTTATAATTCACTATTGAAAATATTATGGAATCTAGAAATGAATATTTTTTCAAATACACTACCAGTAGGCACCAAGTGTATGGAATAAAATATTTTGATTAAATTAATTGATTCCATAATTATTTAATTCAGATAAAATCCAATAGTGTATTTTCATCAAGAACACGAAAGGACGCAAAATTTAAAAACTCTAGTAAATCAGGAAATAAGTGAAAAATCGATTACAAAATTTCACCATTACATATACGAACAAGTCAACTTAAATAAAAGTGTGTAAAAAAAGAAAAACTCTTGTGTGTGTTGGAAGGCGCATTCCTTCTCGGTTGAGAAAGTATCTAATAAAGAAATTAGATGCATGCTGTCAGAGAACATACATTTCATAATGTTCTAAACTACTTCCTTTGCAGAAAGAAGTAAAAACATTAAGCATATAAAATTATTAATTTCATGAAGATCACCGATTCTTTAATATTGCTAGCACTTAACTATTTAATAAGTCTACTGAAACTCAACGTTACCATCACAATTCCGAACGAATATCAGAAAGCTTTTGCTTACAATGATGTGTTCTTACCTTAATAGTCAGCTATACATACATCAGATTCGTCTGAACGTTATGATTAGCATAAAAATTATAGAAAACATTTCACTGCCAAAGACTCACAAATTTAGAAAAATCTGGTTTTTCAGAGATTTTAGACATAGCCTACTTTAACACCAGTACAAAAAACATGTAAGCAATTAAATGAAAAATACGAAAACAATCTTCTCATTCGGTATAAAATATATTTAATTCACAAAGCAGAGACAAAAAAGCATGTCTGTTTCATGGCTGTGTTAATTTTTATTTATCAATTAATTTTATGTAAATTGTGAAGCTATAGTGATATACTACGTAATTTCATGAAATCCTAATCCTTTTATTTTATGATTAATTAACAACGAACTCTTTATCTGCACGTTCCAACATATGTAATGAGTGAAATGTTTTCAAGAAGTTCTATCACAGAGTTAGTTCAAACTATGGATTCCGACTATAAGCAGAATATTGTACAAAAACGGTGATTTTTTAAGAATTTTGGCAATGAGTTCTTCTAAGAGATTCTTTAATACTATTAATCAAACTAATTAATAAAGACATCCCGATTTGAAAATTTACATTAAGATTCTGCTATAGTCAGTCACTACTCAAGCTGAGAGCACGTCGGAAGCTATGAGATGTACATTATACCTAGATAAATAGTTGCAAGAACTTTGGCAAGGAGTTCTTTAATACTATTAATCAAACTAATTAACACAGACATCCCGACTTGAAAATTTACATTAAGATTCTGCTATAGTCAGTCACTACTCAAGTTAAGAACACTTAGAAAGCTAGGAGATGTAACATTACACCAAGATCCTGTCCTGTCATTAATCCAAGTCCTGATTAAGATCATAAAATGGCTAAAGGCATGATATTATTTGCACGAAATTTAGTTTTAAAAATCAGTTAACGATATTCTGTTCAATAACTTTCCTTGTTTAAAATAAAAGTTGTTTCATTTTTGTGGCCCGAAGTCGAGCAGAAATAAGTCTTGCGTTATTCATTGCAATTCTGTAGTTCCTAGCATTCTATGAACTTCTAACTTGAATTGTGTGTTACCGATTATAATAAAATCGTTCAATAAAATTAATTTTTCTGATTTTAAATTAGCGGTTCATTTTTATATCATATTTCTTTGCTTATAAGTATATCTCAGGACTCAAAAAATATTTGTTCATAGACGGAAACACGGAATGTTTTTGCAATCGAAATGAAGAAGGGAATAGAGACACCTCAAAATGCTATACCTAATTAGTTCAAAAAAGCAACACCAAATGAAAAAAACTAGATTGAGAAATTTCGAAAAACTGAGGAGCGCTCTTTTCAGATGACAAGCTCTGAATAAAATGTGTGTTCCGAGAAACAAGATTTCTGCGTATGTCACTAGAAAATTCCTCGCTAGAACAATGCATTTCGCAACTGAATATTCTATGGCCAAGTCGCTGAAAGCGTGATTGATGGTACTCGCCTAGAATTTCGACAAAAGATTAATCTCTGAGCTGTGGTGACTTAGAATCAATCTTGGGTTAAAATGGTTAGACTCAATTTAACAAGCACCTAATGAAATCTAGTTAAGTGCATTGTTTTACACTTTATTTTTAACGTTGCTTGACACAAATATTGCTTAAAATTATCCAGATGATAAGCTCATATTCATGTAAAACTAGAAAATGAAATTATCCACTATAGAGCTAGGAATTTTAAAAGGAAGATTTATTATTTAGGAAATTTATCAAATGAAAATCATAGAAGTTATCCGATTATTTTAGAATCGTGCTACCTTCACTGCGCGATTTTTTATTTTTCAATAGCAATTGCGGAAATCGATATAAATTAATGTAGGAACATGCTGAATTTTTTTTAAAATTATTTTTAACTTAACAGAATCAAAATTAATTTTTAAAATAAATCATTCATTAAGCTTTATTATTTCAAATAAAAAATGTAATAAAAGTAGAATTAATAATGCAATAGGATATTATTAAAATTAGACTAAATATGCAAAAATGTAAGTGGTCGAGATATTAATCACTGCTAATTGTTGAGTAAAATCGCATTTATTTGTCTGAATTAATTTGACAGTAGTATTCAAGAGTATTTTGTACTTCTTCGTTAATTTTGAAAATATTTCTAGAATCACCTAATGCGTGCTGAAAATCATTATTTCGAAATTTGCATTCAAACATGCATGGACAGTTATTTAAAAAACACATATATTACCTATATTGAAAGAAAAATGCATAAAATATTTATTTATGATGCAACGAAGTATAAAAAACTCAGTTTTAAATATTCTCTCTCTCTCAAACTATGCTTAGAACCACAATACATTAATTATTGTAAGCTCGCCATGAAATAAAAATACATGATGCACAAACCAACAAATCGCATTTTTGCAATATTTTCATAGATGAATACTTTGAAGTAGATACTAATATCTTATTGAGGAATCGAGAGATATATACAAAAAAACCCTTAAATATTAAGAGGTCTTCTAATCTTATGTTAACTTGATTATTCATTTTACATTTAAAAGCATTTTGTAATTTTTTATACTACATGTATTCATATATTGAGTTAATTGCGATCAAGTTGCTATCTTAAAATTGATTAAATTTCCTCCCTATTGAATTTAGCTATATCTTATATTGTATAAGTTTATATTTTGTTTAAATTCACAGCACGTATTAAAAAACTACAAAAATTCATTTGAATGAATGATAAATGAAATAGAAATTCTTTATGCAAATCAGTGACATTTATTTTATTTTAAATATACCTCCTGCATAGCATTTGTAAGTGAAAGGGCGTTTTCTCTCTAAAATATCATTTATCTAAAGGTACTATAGTTTTTTTAGGTTTAAAAATGTTTTAAAGATAAAAAAATGTTTGAAGAAAAGCTTGGAAGCGATTAACATAAATTGTATATCGATATTATACGAACATTGAAACCTTTCATTAAGCCACTCTGCTAAACACTCTCGACATTTTATTTGTATATAAAAAAGATCTATTAAACAGCTTATTTTGCAAACAATTTGAAAGAATGACTAAACATAGAAGACTCAGAAAAACTAGTATTCATTGCATATGCATGGAACACTAATCAAGGTCGTATTGAATTATGTACCTCAAAGCTCGGTTTGTTTCAATTGGAACCTAATTAAGTAGTATTCTTTACTTCGTACGAAATATAGAGGTAACCATACTATTTTTTATTCTATAAGTGTGCTTCTCATTGATTTACAAACAAAAGATTTAATATTCTATTATGTTGATCCGAAAGTTATGGAGTATTCAAATAAACAGATTCTAATTGAAAAAAATATCGAAGCATAAATCAATCATCAATTTAGTCTTCATCGTTTTCTTATTAAACTTTTCGATTCCCGTTTTGAAGGTTTCATCATCCTGTTCCTATGAAGTGTTTTGTCATCAAGAAAACGCTGTAGTGATATAAATATGTCATAATCTAACATATCTATATCTAGATTGCATGGTGGAAGAAGAATTTTCTACCCCAAGTCATTAAACTTCTGTTGAGAGTCAATTCTGTCTTATTTGGTCGAACATTATCTAGATGAAGGGGTGCACACTGTCTATTGAGTAGTTTGGATGTTTTGTGGTTGAAACTCGCATTATCAAACTGATGACAATGTATATATCTGCATTATTAGTGGGGTTATTTTCTAAATGCTCATAAAGGATGATATCGCAGCTGAACAAGCAATACCACCCATCTCAATTCTTTGAAATTTCAAAGAGGAAGAAAAAACTGAATTTTTTGCACTAATAATGAATATTTCTGAATTCATGCTCGTACCAGATGTTAGAAATACTAAAATATTCGTTATCTGTTGAGAAAATTTCAGTTGTTTTCTTCCTCTTTGAAATTTCAAAAATTTGGTGTTGTTGCTTTTTAAGCCACGATATCTTCCATATTCCACTACTACAGATAGTTAAAATTTTCTCTTGTACATCCTTCGTTTTGTGGTAACAGGCTTCCATTTTGGACTCTCAATCAATGACTTTTTCATTTAACATAAGAATAAAGGATTAATTTTTCATTACCAGACACAATCCATAAGCCAGCGCAGGAGGTTATTCATAAAGCTTGATATGATACATATGGGATTTTCATAAGGTATAATTTATCTGCAAACATTTTTCATTACCAGATAAAATTTGTCATAAAAAATTTCGTTTAAATAATCGTTTTGAGAGACCAGTAAAAAACAAAGCGTACTCTGCTGAAGGTTTTGAGCTGAAAATTCATGCGAACCCATAAACCATCGCAAGACGTTAGTTTATAAAGCTTGATGTGGCAAACATGAGATTGTCATAAGGTATAATTTATCTGCAAACATTTAAAAAGTGAAGGACGTCAAAATCACTTGACGGGTGAGAAAACGCAGGAAAATCAGCTGAAGCTTATAGCAATTACAAAATTTCCTATAACAGAATAAATTTGATATGCATCCAGTTTTTGGCAAGCTAAAATCCTGCATTACTTTCTGATGAACCTGATAATTACAAGCACCTTTATTAACTTAGCACTCAATTTCTGTTATTTTTTTATAGTTTTATGAGAAATTGTAATTATGTTTCCATATTGGTTCGACAATATACCATAATATTGTCTCTTCCCTAAACTGTTTACATGTCTTCATAATGAAGAAATATACTTCCTGAGAGTAATTCCGAATCTTTTATCTCTTCACACGTTTTTATGAAGTTAGAATTTCTATATAAAAACTGTTACTGTATTTTCCTGTAAAGCTTAGTTCATTTCGTAGCACAATCCATTTGCTCCAGAGATTAACAAAAGTAATTTGGATTTCGCATCTGAAGGAAAAATATCAATATCTTTCGTTCCTCTTTACTATCCAATGATACAAAAGCAAAAGGAAAACATCATTCATCCTTTACAAGTGACAACATAACGCCATTTTTGTCAGGAAACCCCGTAATGTTTTTTAGATACACTATAAATTTATAGCGCTTACTTATTTATGAAGAAATTTCCTTCTAAAAATAAGAAGAAATGGCATCGGAATTCTTCTTTCTAGTTAAAAAAGATAAACAACGGGATTCTCCGTCTAGAGATCCTTCTCTATTTAAATCTTCTCTATCGAGGCGAAGTTTCAATCCACAGCTCTTCTGGGCTGGGTGTGTCTGCTTAAGGCACGGGTTTGACATCATATCTATCAAGCTGATTGGGAAACGATGTAAGGGATTCGAAGAGAATAAAATGTACGTGATCCAGGTAATTTTGAGGGATATATTTTCTTTTAGCTAACACGACTTCCAATAGAGAGGCCAGCTGGTGATCAATTGTTTCGGATAACTTAATTTATACTTGATTTGTCAATCTAAAATTTTACTTCTTTTTCGGACGGATATCTTTTGTTGGAGCAAATGTTTCTACATTTAACCCTTAAAAATTTATTTTAAAATGTTTTTTGAATTTCAATTCTTGAATAAAACATGGAAAAAATATTTTTAAAAATCCGGTTTTATTTTAAGTATGGTTTATAGCTAAAAAACTGTTTGTTATATATATACCAACTGACAACAATCGGCTTTATTTAGAAAAAAATTCCCTTGATAAAATTCTATAATGTCAAACAAAGATGGATTTTAATAACTAATATTACGGATAAGGATTTTCCTTCAATATTGTAGAATAAAATATAGTATTCTCAAGTGTACAAACAAAGCAAAAAGGATGCAGCTTCAAGTGAAAAACATCAATTAATTTTTATTTTTTATCAGCTCTCAGGTTGGCGTCGTTATGTTGTAAATTGATTTAATAACATCTTCAGTATGTATCCTATTGGCAACAACAGGCATTAGAGCTTGAGTCTTTTTCTCAAGATTTTAGAACACAAAATTGGGTATGTTGCTTAAAATAAACACTTGGCATTCAAGGGTTAAACCTGGTTGTTCGACAAACTTTCTATTAAGAAACTAAATTACTCAGTTATTCATAACTGTATTATAACCACTTTTGTATTTTTTCAATAAGGTTGAATAACTTAATAATTGATTCATTATTTGCTTACTTTATTTCATTTTAAGAAGGGATGTGTTTTAAAAAGAAATTTTAAATAAACAATAAATATTTCTTTTCTTTTACATCTTTTAAATAGTAAATTTTGCTTGATTGATTCAAGTTGAAAACTTTAAGTGTAATTGCAAAAACTTACGCATCTTCAAAATGAATATTTTTCCTCGCAGTAATACTGACGTAAATATAAAGTAAAATTATTCTGCTAAAAGTTCATTTTTATTTTTGTAGTAGTAATCTAGTAGTGTTTTAGGTTTTAAAGAATACATAATTTCTTGCGAAACAGACTGATTAGACGGTGCATTATTGTCCACTAATTTTGTATACATTTACCAATCGAATATGTGTCTTTGATCAATTAGATATTGAAAGTATGGTACGTTATTTACTTGACTCCTACACAGAAAGATAATTTAATTCTTCAAAGAAAGTTGAGTAGATCTATAGCACAAATGAGTGGAAGGAATACATAGAAAATAAAATTTATCTCTTAATTTAAATTTTTGGTTAAATTAATTACTTAAGAAGTTTTAATGTTATATTAATATGGAAATGATTTAAGTTAAGAATTTGAAATTAAAAATGTAGTAAGTAAATTTTGTGAATCAGCTATTAAATTATTCAAAACCGGTTGAAATAAAAATTAGCAGCGAAATAAATTCGAACCACTGCATAGTGTCGGTTAAAAATGCTATAAATTTGTATGATTTTAAAAATAGAATTTAACTTTCCAGCCATACTCTTGCATTTGAATAATCCTTTTATCATTCTGTGAAGCAACACAAACATTATTAGCATTATGTTCACGTTCGTTTTAAGCTGCTGACAAAAATTACGTAAGTTACCTCTTTTCTGATTTTATCAGATCCAGAATTAAAAGATTTTCTTTATGCGATATATTGTTTCTTTTGAAACCTGCGAAACATAGGAAACAATTATTTCAGCAAGAGATAATCGAAAGTACGACTAAAAAGACCTTCATTCCGAATTGTTATTTGTCTTTAATGATCTTATCAAAATTTGTTTTGAAATCTTTCAAATTAATTTCAAAGTGAAAACATTAGCTGATACAATATTTATAAAAGCTAATACGAAGAAAAGCTCCTCTAGAGTTATAAATGCGTCTGCCTCTGCATCAAATGACTAGAATCAGACAGAACGTCGCCCCATGCCCCCGTACCTGAGCTACAATCAGACTGGCCATGCCAGTTTTGTTTAATATTTAGTTGTCTGGAAGGCAACAAAGATAATACATTTTGAAAATAACTATTATATTAAAACGCTTACATTTAATGCGCATTATCTATGTTTATATGCAAAAAATTACCTTTCATACGGGTATTTTTTTAATTAAGTACTAATACTTAAGCGTATCAAAAAGTTCCAAGACTAGCTCTGTACATCCTCAACAGCAGCCACCAGAGGACAGTGATTGTAACTATAGTGGTATAGATTCTTGATAAGGCAGTAGGAAGTTAATATAGCTGCATGTTTGCGAGCATATGTGTGCGATTACGGAAGTGTATTCAATAGGGTGGGCCGAAAAAAACTTTTTTTACCCTTTCAAAACGTTATAGTGCAGAAAATTTGCCTCTAGGGTAGATAAGTAAAATGGGGTTTTTTTTTCTTTTGCTTACATCTGGCGGTAGCGCATAGATCCTAAACTTTTCGAAAATATACGATTTTCACAATTTTTCTAATAACTAGAAAAAAATCAAATAACTTCTAGAACAAGTAGCTAGAGGTATAGTTTAGTAGAACAAAGTGTAGGAAAGATAAATAAATGAAAAAATAACACATTTTACAATTTATTAATAGCGCATTACACTAAAAAAAATTTTTTTTACCAAAAATTCATAAATTTTCATTGCAACAAAAAGTTGTTTCTGATTGTATAAAATTTCAGTTTGTAATCAAATATAGTCCTTTACTTTGCTTCAGTTTCTTTTGGTACTTTGAAATAAGATTTGCTTGAAAAATTTGGCATTGAAGATCTTGAAAGAATTGTAATTCTTCTAAAACCATCTCTTGAATTGGAACCAACGACTTTTTGTGATGCCTCGGTTACCAGCTTCACACATCGTTCCACTGCTTGGGTGTGACATGGGAAGACACCCTCGTGATTGAAAAAGTAAACTCAAAGCACTTTCGAAGGGCCATGAAAGAGGAATATTATTCAATTTTACAAGAACCTGGTTCTGTGTTCGTTGGTCACGTTGCACCCTCTTCTGTGTCTGCTCAAAATATTGCCAATAGAATTCTTTCTTATTTGACTGAAGCTGGATTTTTATTACATGAACTGGACGCAATTGTATGTGATGGAACAGTTACCAATACGGGATGAAAAACAGGCGCTATTTGCCAAACTGAAAAACAAGTTAAAAGACCATTACAGTGGGGTGTGTGCCACTTACACTTTAATGATTTGACATTTCGGCATTTATTCATAAATTTAGAAGGTAAAACGACTGGACAAAATCATTTAGTGGGCCGACTGGCACACAGATCAGTAAATGTGAGAAACTCCCAGCGGTAAATTTTGAAAGTAATTAGTGTGAGATTCCAGAAATTGAACGGAAAATTTTAAGCAAAGGTCAACAGTATCTGCTGGGCATAAGTTAAGCTATAAAATCAGGTAGCTTTCTTGACGATTTGTCTGCTCATGAACCTGATCCACTTTCCCATTCAAGATGGTTAACAACGGCGAACAGAGTTCTCCGTTTGTATTTAAGTATTGAAAACCCAACAGATGAACACAAGATCTTAGTTTCTTTTATCCTAAAGTCATATATGTCTGTACGGTTTCACATTAAGAAAAGTTAGTACTTCACAAATGGACCAGAACATGTATTTGAAGTTATAAAATCGTCAAGATTCCTGCCCGAAAACTTGTTAAAAGTCATTGACCCAATAATTCAGAGAAATGCATTTTTTTGAGTATGATAGTAGATAAAAGGGATCAAATAAGAGAGTTAGGTTTCAAAATAATTATAAAAGCTAAAAGCCAACCACCAAAAATCAATTTCCTAAGTACAGACTATATTGAAATGATTCTCTGGAACACTATTACACTTTCACCACCACCTTTGCTACGAATATTCACGAATCAAGAGATTTGGTCTAAGGGCCAATCAGATGGAACAGCGACTGAGTGGAACTTTGATGTCACATGTCACACCCAAGCAGTGGAACGATGTATAAAGCTGGTAACGGAGGCATCACAAAAAGTCGTCAGTTCCAATTCTAGAGATGGTTTTATAAGAACTACACTTCTTTCAAGATCTTCAATGCCAAATTTTTCAAGCAAATCTTATTTCAAAGTACCAAAAGAAACTGAAGGCAAGTAAAGGACAACATTTGATTATAAATTGAAATTTTACACAATCAGAAACAACTTTTTGTTTCAATGAAAATTTATCAATTGTTTATAAAAAATATGTTTCTTTGAGTGTAATGCGCTATTAATAAATTGAAAAATGTATTATTTTTTCATTTATTTATCTTCACTACACATTGTTCTACTAAACTATACCACTAGATACTTGTTATAGAAGTTATTTCATTTTTCTAGTTATTAGAATAATTATTAAAATCTTATATTTTCGAAAATTTTAGTGTCGATGCGCTACCGCCAGATGTAAGCAAAAGAAAAAAATTTCGTGCATTTTACTTATCTACAATAGATGCAAGTTTTCCGCACTATAGCATTGCGAAAAGAAAAAAAAAGTTTTTTCGGCCCACCCTAGTATTCAAATGTTCCGGAAAGGGTCTACGAATAGCGGTCAAAAGTAATACTTTGCCACAATAGTTCAAATGAGGAACAGTAGTAATTGCATTAAAAACATTAGAAGCAACGCTGAATTTCAAAAAACCCCTTCATGGCGCATTTCTTTATATTGTCAAGATTCAAGGGCAAGATAAAAAGAATGAGAATACATTTATTACGCATAAAATTCATTAGAGTTCAACATTACATTTATATCGATATTACATTTTTCTATGTACTTCCCTTCAAGTTCTGTACACTTCTTTCAACGTGTCTACCGGATCTAGGACCCAATCTTGAAGCCATATTTTGACATCTTCTTTAGCACCGCCTCTGACTTCTTCATGAAACGACATTGGTGAGTCAAATATCTGGCCCATAGTTACGATTTTAAGACAGGGAACAGTAAAAGGTCACACGGAGCTAGATCCGAACTGTATAGAGGCTGGGCACGGATTAAGTATTTTGTAGAACCACAAATTGTGCAAGTGGAAACATGAGAACGTACATTATAATGGTATCTGCGGCACTTAGCTGGCAAATGATGACTTTTCTTTCCTTGTCGTTTCATTGATACCAAATGATTGCATAAATGCTTTTAATTTCTTTTATAAGTACGATGAGAATCAATCATTGTATCAAAATTTGTTTTGAGACTGAGTTTCAATCACGCGATAAAAAAATCTATTCTCAATCTTTTTTTTTTTACTTTGCCTATGTATAACCGTAGTGTAGAAGAATGGGAACACCAATGAGAAACTGACTGTAAATATTCTAGTTTCGAACAACATACGCAACTATTTTTTCATGAATTAATTGATGTTTTATCTTCTTTTTCGTAGAATTAGTGAGCCAAGCTTCTAAACACAATTTTATCGGGCCTCGTATTATTTTTTGTATATTCCATTCATAAGTTTTCCCTGAAAAAGCCAATTTCTTTTGTCTATGAAAAGGACCGTTTATTTTTTTTTGTTCGGGTTTGTTTTAGCATTTATCTTATAACTCAAATAATTAAAAACAAGACACGTCTCCTCAATAATCAAGCAATTTAACAATATCGGTGTATTCTTTATTTCAATTTGTTAATAATATAGAATATTTATAATTCATGAGCCATTCTGAATATATGCAGGAATTTTTACTTAAAAATAACATTTCTGTAAATAATTTTATTTCATACATTTATCTCAAATATTTCCAACAAATTTAAAAAACAAAAAACTCTTCTACAATGACAATTCAAAAAATGTGAAAAGTAATTGATGGTAACCTCTGTAAAACAAAGGTCTGAAATTTATCCAAATACAATTTTACAACAAACTTTCTGGTGCTTTTTCGTTTCCTCTATGCTAAAAGAATCAAACGGCTTGGGGCATTCAGGTCATTTAAACTAAATAAGCTCATCCGAGCTCTAATGCTTTCGTGTGTTCAGAGCTTTGACATTCAAAGAATTAGCTTTCTTGTGTGGTTAGTTTCGAGGGCCGAAAGCTTCATTTTGCATTCATTCAAAAGTGAAAGCAAGGTAGCTGTATTCAAGGACCGACTCAACCCATTTGTTTGAACAAAAGTCTCTTCCGCGTCAGTAAATTGCATCAAGCACAGAATTCAGAGTAGACGAATGGTGGAAACATTAAAACAAATCTCTGACGCTAGCCCTTTTGGAACTAAGTTTAACCCTCTTGTGATACAGTAAATTTATTCCGCGTTATATAAACGTCGAGCTGTAAGAGGGATGTCACAATGTCGTGTCTTAGGAAGGTCGTCGTTATTTTGGCACCATATTATATGGAAGCCGTGTGACCAGAATGCCATATTGTAAGATTGAAGTGATTGTAAGAATGCACAGTAAAAGCTCTTTGAAATTTAAAAATGGCACTATCAGTTAAATTTTAAAATTTCTGTTTTCAATCAATTGTATATCCACAGGGCTAAAGTTTAAAACAGTAAATTTCTCAGTTTTAACCACTTAACAGCTTTGTTTCTACTAATATCTAATTGGAAGACATCTGCCATGAAGATAAGTCGTTGTGTTTCAACAAAAGAGTCCTTAAAACACATGAAGGTGCATTAAGAATTCTAGGTAATTTTGCATCAAATTGAAATGTCTATGAATAAATTAAGTTGATGAGTGTAAGTTCACCTGATAAGTTTAAAAATACGACAATCCCATGCGCGTAGTACGCCCTGGTAAATCAGTTAATTGGTTTCAATATTAGACGATTAAAATTTAATGGTTCACTTGTTGAGGTAATCACAATCACAAAGAAAAACCCCGGCCCTTTCTAGGCATCACGGTACTTCTGAAAGACCGGCCGCCGCGAAAGAAACACCAGCACTGTGGCCGATGCAAAATAGCCCCCATTACGAGCAGCCCATGCTCCGACCGACCCCCCTTTTACAGGGGTACGACCAGTCATCAGAGATGGGCCCTAAGAACCACACAACAACTTTGCTATATCCCACCAGAAAGCGAGACTCTGCTTAGTTATACGGCAGGTTCTCATCCTCATATTTGAGGTGCGCCCTTATAAGTGGGATTTCATTTGTTAAATCAAATGTGTTCCGTAAATTGTTTATAAAAAGGGCTTTTAAACAGGACAGGGAAAAAGAATGTTTAAGAATTTAGATAAATTGCAGATAGTACAATAAAATATTTATGCGAATTTGCTAATGCGAAACAGAATCCCTGCTTTATTATTCGAATGAATTGAGTTTGAGCTTCTATTTCAGAACAGTTCTTATTTTCGGAGGCTAGCCCCATGTTGGTATAAAATGAAATGCCAATTCGGGATTACATTTGACACATATTAATAGAACCAAGGTCTTCAAAATCCTTAGGTAGATTAAATCGTATTAAAATGCTATGCGCAATATTAGTAATAAATAAAATTTTAAATGTGTATTTTATAAGAACAACAGTTGCCTGAGAAAGAAGAAAACAGAAAAACGCGAAGTTAGCCCCTACATTTCGTTATGCAGTGTTGAAAAGAAACATTACTCCTAGAAATCACTCTATAAATTTTTTCTGCATTGTAAAACGGCGTCTTGAAATCGAAATGAAACGAATTTTAAGACAAACTCTAGTGTTTAAATGTTTAAACCTCTATTAGTTCAAACACCAATGATTTCTAAATATTTGTGTCCAACCTATGACGTTTATATTTCACATAAATTGACAGTAAGGTATATAGTTTACAAAATTTCAAAAACGAATAGTAAGTAGTATATAGTTTACAAATTCTCATAAATGAATAATAAAGTATACAGTTTACAATAATGTTCGCTTAATAAAACATGCATCTATGGGATTAATTTATGTTCACGTGACATATGTCAAATGCGCCTGGCTGATTTAATTTCGAAAGAATTTTGCGTCTAACAGGAGGAAAAGTGGAAAGCAACGTCTGGAAGAAGACTAATTTGGAAGTATTGGACAACAACTGGAAGACACTTATCAACCAATATTTGTTGGTTGATAAGTGTCTTCCAGTATGTCATACGACTGTGACGTCACATAATACACTGAAGAACATTTTAAATCGCCTCCTTTTTGATATTCTCTTCAGAGTCCTGCTTTTCCCAGTTGACTGTTTTGCTTGATCTTCTATCGTTACAAGTTACATTCGCCCGTTTTGTTCTTTTCGTTACAATGAAATTTGTGTGGCAGAGATATTTAAATAAAAATTGTAATGCCTTATTTGAATAATTATGAAAAATTAATGAGTATACGCCAAACATAAATACTACAAAATAATAATACACTTTGAATTTAAATAAATGACTAATATCCGTGAAGATTTTATGATATAACGAGCAACAAACCATTTCTGTACCCTTTGCTCCGACGCATTTTGTTACTTTAATTTGAAAACAAATTTCTAAATATATATTTTCTCTTCCTAAAAGATAAAATTTTAACGAAATGCCTTTAGCTTAGCAGAGAAATGAGAGAAACATGAGCCCTTACGTAAAATGACGCCAGCTCATTAACTCAAACTCCATAGAGAGTTAGAGCAATTATTTCGAATGATGAATATGCAGTTGCAATGATGTTTGTAAAAGTCGACGCTCAACCAGCATGAGTTAATTAGGAATGTTTTGTAAATAGGGGAGCTAATATATAAAAAAATACTATACGGAAGATGAAATTTAGCAAATTAGAAACAGTAGACAAATACTGTTTTATTGTTAAATTAGTACATGGTGTCAAGTTTATGAATGTATTATAGTCTTTAATTAGTTATAACGTTGAGTATTGTTTAAAAAGAATTTGCAATTTGGTTTTTTATATTGTTTTGCAATAAGACGGAAGGAAAATTAACCTAACAAATAAACTGTTATAGAGTGCATATTTCAGAAATTGCTTATTTGTTCCGAAACTTCCCCGGAGCACGTGTATGAGAAGTCACCGGATAAATAGGCAGGTTCTAGCTGCTCCTGGTGGTATGATAATGGTGTGAGGTTGAGTTGCCTTCACTCCGATGACGAGATATACCTCCTGAGAAGGGGTTGAGCCGAGGCAGATGATGGCCATTAGGACTTCAGCCTCAGTCCCTGTGTTGATGTCGTCAACACTATCATTCAGACGATCTCGGATGCATGCACAGGGTGATGATAGCTTTGATTATTTGTTCAGAAAATTTACCATAAATATTGTCAAAACCGTTTGACTACTTGTTAAATTAATGGCTCATTTTAAAGCTACAAAATGGATAATGCAGACAATTATATTGAATTTGAAAAGTGTTCAGATTTTTAACCGAATCACGACTTACGAAACTTAACGCACACCATCATAACGACTTTAAACCTTTAACGACAGTTTTGACGTGCGGCAGGTCCACATATACGATGGATCATGTGATGAAATTGGGTCTCAAAGCAGCGATTCGTATTATCAGGCGAACTTGGTCACAAAGTCACTCACAAGAAGACAGTGACAGATCTTTATTTTCAATTATTTTGTTTATCTTTTGCGACATAAATAAAATTGAGCCTTCTTGCAATCACAATAACACGGTCTACTCGATGGGCATTTTGTGATGGGTTCTGTTTCTCCTTCAAAAGAAAGTCCTCGACAGCACTTTTTCATTTTGATTTTCACACCATTTGATTCAAACACACTGTTTTTATAAAGTGACCAGATTTTCAGAACTTCATTTTGGGAGGTTCTAGAACCAGGGTGTGCATTCCGGGAAGATGGTTGAAGTTGAAAGTATAGTTCAAAAACAATGAAATAATTATCAATAAATTTTTACAATGCAGGAAGACATGAAGATTAATAAAAAGTTGCTATTACCTTCATCTTCAAGCTTATTCATCCATCAATCTCATTTGTCATTTTAGAAGACTATATTTTATGTGTAGTTGTAATATCTAGCGTTTTTAATTAAAAAGGAAGAAATAATAATTAAATTTAAATTTCCTTTCCAATCTAACTAGGCCCAGTTACAAACAATTACATTATCATTGAACAGAAAAATGAAATTATATACATAAGAAGGCCAGAAGAGGACAATCGTAGAAAGGAAAAGTCTATCGAATCTCTGAATGGTTCGGCGATTGCCGATAGGTGGTGAATGGTAACGCACGTCGGAGTTGCGTAATAAAATTTAGGAAGTTGAATTCTATAGAATAATGGTAGATGATCAAATCAAAATACTACAAAAGAAATTTCTCAAGGAATGACATAAACCCGCCAAAAATGAGCTGTTAACTTTCATGAAACAAATTCTATATTCATAGTAAGATACTCATTTATCTTATATTTATTTATTTGTTTTTTAACAGTATTAAACTCATAAAGACTTAAATAATCAACTTTTGATGCCTCTTCAATCTAATTGCATTAAAAATATTACACGTAAACAGGTGTATCAATAAAACTGTTTCGCAAACCTGTATAAATATTTGGTCCTTTTCCCCAAGACCCTTTCTGCCTTTGACGTTAAAGGGCTGGTCAAAAATTTTGCCTGGAAATAGGTTTATTTTCCCCTATTGCGAAAATCAGTTTATGTATATCTGAATGTTTGATTCGTAAAAACAGAAATAAAAAATATCTTTTTTATAAAGCGTGCTAAACTAAAAGTACTTCCTTCATGTAGTGAATATTTCAGCAAAATAATAAGACAATAAAATCAAGAAAAAAAATTGTTAAGGCAATAGGAGAGGTTTAAAAAAGAAGCAAGAAAAGTGGAAACTTATGCTTTAGGAATAAGTTGCGGACAGCACTAATGCCATTTTCACCTAGTTTAGGTGCTCTTTTGGCATGTGCACTAAGCGATTTTGAGCACAAATCCAAGCTATTCACAGTATCCATATGAAAAATTCAAAGTGGAACACATTTTCAAAAATCCACTGAACATAAATAAAATTAGCCAACATCATATAAATCATATGGCATAACTCTAATTCTAATATTTTTTTTTTTATCACGGAAAAGCTTAAATTCAGTGTTTTTATTAACTTATTATGTTTTGTTTTTTCTTTTTTCAAACTCGAGAATAGAAGAGAAATAGTCTCAAGTCATGCAACGTTAATAATATAGAGCATCTAAAATACTTAATCTCTTTTCGAAGTCTTAACAAAGTACTTGAGTGCTGCCGCTCTGTAAAATCATATAAATCCTATGACATAACTCTAATTTCCAATATTTTTTATCTCTTAAGTTTAGTAAAGCTGAAATTCAGACTGTTTTTATTAACTTATCACATCTTTTTTATTTTTCTTTTTTAAACTCACGTACTGAGGAGAAATAGTCTCAAGTCATGCAACGTTAATAGTATAGAGCCTCTAAAATACTTAATCTCTTTTCGCCGTCTTAAAAAAGTACTTTAGCCCTGGCGCACTGTAAAAAGCTTCCGAATGAGGAAAGTTTTAACAAGTTATACCTTCGAAAAAGTAAATTTAAATCTCTCTTCTTTGGCCTCTATTTTTTCGTGTCCCAACCATCAAGAGGAAATCCCTTATTTTATTTCGATTTTCCGCCTTTTTTTTCTGCTGGTGATATACCGAGGTAGGAGATTTAGACGAAAAACCCAAACCACTTCAAACGAATTGTCTGTCTGACTATTCATACGAATCGCGCGCCGAAAATAAAAGTGCATTTACGGAAACATCGCCACTTTTGCTTCCTCACAAAAGGGGAGGGGGTGCGTCGGAGGGGGAGAGCGAGAAAGTTCCGGTTTTAAACTAGGCACACTGGAGCGAAGACTTATAACAATTCCCAAAAGTCACTTTTGGATTTCTACTCCCTGCCATTTTTGAATAATCCTCCCCTAAGCCAATAAGATGAGAACTGTAACAACCCCAATGTAGCTAGATTTTTTTTGCTCCTTTCTATTGCAATTTCTTTTTCTCACATTTTATATAAAGATTTATTTCTTCAGGTTTTTTGGTACTATCTTCTCGGCGATTGACTGGATTCAGTCACTATGGTTACCTATAGATTTTTTTCTCTGCCTTTCTCTATGGGAAACAACAGCATAATCATAAATAGAAGGCAATGTTTTCCTTTAGGGCAATATTTCTCAATAGAAGTTGATACGTCTAATTGAGGAATGTCCCTTCCCTAGAGAATCGAATCAGTTTGCTTCCCTTTGTTGTAAATCAAAGCGAGGGTTGTAAAAAAAATAAAGGAAACAAAAAGGAAGGAGGGTGCTTTTGAACTCGAGTTTTATAAGCAGTGTCGTAAAAATACTATAACTTATGCTCCGTTTGTGTACGAAGAGATTTCCGAATAGCTTCTACGCACCATAAACTGCAACAGGTACTTTTGAAGAGTCGCAGTTTTACAGCTTTTGGGTGAGATTCTCAGGAGATAAATGCCCTTTCTTCATAAATACTTGAGTAGAACGTAAGAAAGATCGAGCGATTTAAAATTGCAGGATAAACTCCTTCATAATGGCCATTCATGTCAATCTAGATACCTAAAGAATTGTGTAAATAACGGTAAACTTTTATTTTAGTCATTCGTTTTAAATAATATATTGCAGGCTTGGATTCAATAGCATTGCTTTAGCAACACTGACGTCTTACTGAATTTCATAGACAAAATGTATAACCATTTAACTTTTACACCAGCCAGACATGGAGAAAAACTTGCAATTTCTGAAGCATTTTATTTTGAATGTATTTATAACTACTCTGATATTTTTTGAGCCTTTATAAATTTTTCTTACTTTCTTGTATACGAAGTGTATCGAAAGTGGTATAATTATCAAAAAATTAGACCTTTGATTTTGACAAAACTTTACATTTTAAACCTCCACGAGTTCGAAAAACACATTTTTGGAATTATGCCTGTTTATCGGTAAACATGATACCTCAAAAACGCAAAGAGCTGAAAGGATGAAATTCGGTGCGTGATCTTTAGACCAAAAGGGCAGATTTCTATCAAATTTTGGATGAAATCTGTATAAGGAAATCTGTAGTGATTTTGAACACGATAACTGAAAAATATGACAGGCAAGATGAGTGAAATTTGGCACAATTTTTATCATCATAATTTTAGATATGTATCGCATATTGTACTAAATCCTACAAATTCTTGACTGTTTCTCTGTTTGGTTTTTTCTAGGATATATAAATGCGATAACTCAAAAATGCAGCAAACAAGATAGATGAAATTATTGTACAGCAACGGATTCGAAAACCCTCCGCGCTTTTGCGCATGCCACTGGCGGAGTTATCTTCATCAAAATAGGGGGAAGTGAAGAATGGAAGGGTGATGTTTACATTTTATTGACCGTGATCTAACAAAGAACTCCGGAAATGCGCTCATATACTCATTGCCTGACACCCCTTTTCGGTGTAAAATCGTCCAAAAGTGGTAGTCTCGGAATCAGTTGCTGAACTATAGGTATGGTCTCTTGACATTCAAAAAGTTTGTTTGTATCAAAGTTAAAAGCAATTGGCCAAAGAAAAGGGCTTCATATGCATATTCGAATTTTTCTCTTTACAACGAAACTGTAAACAAAAAGCGCCATAGTCCATACATACACGAGGATGTTGAGAGGAGAATACTCCCATTAGTTCCATTTCTTGTGAGGTAGATAATTTCATCCTAACCGTCAAAGAACAACTTAACTGGCAATTGGTTGCTTGAAGAGACTTAAAACACATCAATAAACTTAAAATTGAGTTACTGGTCCATTTTCGTTAACAGATCCTCCGAGCTTTAATGGGATTATTGGTGTTGTTTGAAGAGTATATTTATAAAATCACAATTTTCATTCTGGATTTTAAAACTACAAATATTATTATTCCATATTAAAAGAAAAGAAATCGCCAAGGAGCAAAGAGTTTCACATTGGCATCAAAGAGGCCTGTTAGAAACGAGCAATATAAAATTAAATAAAACTACTCCTTTATAATTAGTTTCTATTTTTGTTAATAAAAATTATAAGAAATATATTTCATACCGAAGAAGTCGGGCATGAAATTATGAAAAGTAGAAGTTATAGCGTTTTGAGCAGGGCAGAGCAGGAAGACAGACAAAGAATATATAAGAACATTTTATTATGGGCAAAGCTAATCACTTATCTCATCTTGAGATAGCTATAGACATCTCTCTACGTAGCCGCAAGTAAAAGTAATACACACAAATATATACAATCTTGTAAGTGGTTAACAATACAGTTAAAAGAAAGATACCAATTTAAAAACACATCGAGCGCCATCCAATTTACACAAGATCTCTGTTGCACAAGAGCTTTGAATTTGAACCCGATTACAAACAAGCGTGAGACAGTATTCAGCAGAATTGAATCAAGAATATTTTAACGCAATTAGCTTTAAAGTTTGATATTTAAATACTTAAAAATAATTTCTTCTTTCGAAAATAAATTCGCATTTGAAATCAATGATTATACTTGGTAAGCATAAACACCTTTGGGTAAACCAAAGATGTACAGAGTAGTCAGCTAACAACCTTAGCAAAAAAACAAATAGTTTTTGAAATATCAAAATTTAAACGTAGAACAAGCAAATAGCAAAATAGAGAAGATATTACAACCCCAGTTCTGGGACCAACTTTAATTGAAAATATATTAAGCGGTACGAACAAATTCAATGTTTATCTTATGCCCTTCTTTAAAAATTAATCAATAGAACGCCATGCCAATGATTTTGCTAATATTGTCCATTACTGATAGAAAACGTCCGAGCTGAGCTTCTAAAATTGTTTCTAAAACTCACACGAATTTTTTCTTCCAGATAAATTTTACAAAGGGTAATTTTAAGCATTCATTTCTTTTACATTCAATCGATGGCAACAGGTATCAAGCGTTCGGTCGATAATATAGCCTTTTTACTTTCAAGTCTGATAAGAAATTGGTCTTTTGCAATGTCAAAAAAGAGCAAGTTCCTTCAATTATTTATCAA
Source organism: Araneus ventricosus (assembly GCA_013235015.1). Lineage (NCBI taxonomy): Eukaryota > Metazoa > Arthropoda > Arachnida > Araneae > Araneidae > Araneus > Araneus ventricosus. The sequence continues at coordinate 2,673,091 of BGPR01000017.1, read as the reverse complement.
TTAATTTACTTACATTTAACAAATATATCACAAAATAAAAATTGTAAGAATTGTTTTGAATTTCACATAATTTTTGGATTTTTGTTTTTGCATTACTTCCCTAAATAGGGACGCTAGGGCACTAAAACATTCATTTTTAGGCAGGATTTCTTTTAGTAATTTTCCAGTTGGTTTCACGACATTCAATTTTAATATACAAAATAATACTGAAAAATGCGACTTGGACATTAATAGGTTAACTTGATAAAGCTTCTCAAACACGAAGTTACCCAATGCTTTTCCTTCTAAGAAATTAACTTATTATAAAACACTCCTCAAGTACTTTCTTATTTGGAGGGGATATTAAAGTAAATACAATCACTTATAATTATTTTAACATAAATTAGTTATATTACTCCATCAAGTATTTGTTAATGGAATGTATTTATTGCATGCAATTTAGCAAGAATTTGAAACTTAAATGTGTTTATATAATATATTTACCATAACTTAAATTTTTTCTTTAAATTTAACAGTCAGGTGCAAGTTTCATTCACTCTTTTTTATGCGTTCATTTTTTTCTTATAAGAGAACCGCTATTACCAACACATTCCTTTAATGCATTTAACACGCAAAATGTTGTGTTTCCCTCGAATTGTTGTTAAACAGATGTGCCATACAAATACAAAAGCATGTTCTGTGAATATTTTAATTAAAACGAATTCGACTTATTTCTTATTGTGACTAAATTAATATTTTACAGCATACTCGTAATCATTTATCGCTTTATATAAATTTCTAGGACTATTTTAAACAAATCAGAGATTTGTATTTGAACAATTATTCATATCCAAGGACCATTATAAGGATAGTCACTGTAAAGATATCCTGGAAGTAGGACAGTTAAATACAGATTAACTGAGAGATACCCTGATATTTGAAATCCATTTCGGCAGGGAAGAAAAAAAAGACATCTCATTTCGAACCAACTTTAACCGAAATAGTTTTAAATCGTTAACGGCTTCTCTAGACAGATCAATTCGGTCTGTGAATTTTGTAAAGTATTGAAATATTAGAAGTAAAATGGAATAAAATATAAGAATTCCTAGTTATTTCGTGAAAAGTAAAAAATGATATTCAGTAATACTTCGGTTTTCGTTCATTTTCTGTGATCGTCGTCTTTGGATTTCGTTGATTTTTTCCGCGAAAAATTTGTCTCCGTTTTCGTCGTTGACCTCGGATTTCGTCGGCATGCCCACGTAACCTCGCTGCTAATTTTGAGAAAACAAACGACTAGAGTGCGAGTTCGGACAAGTCTGGAGCCGAAAAATTTATGTCCGAATCCAAAGATTGCATATAAGCTGAAGGATTCATCCTCTAACAAGTCTTCAACAGTAATGAAACTGACTTCTTTTGGAAGAAAATGCCAAAGAGAACTTTCATTACACTGGAGGAAAAGTCACTGCCAGAACATAGACTAAATCTTCTGTTATGTGGTAATGATAGTGGTGATTGTAAAGTGAAACCCTTATTCGTGGGCCATTTCAGAAATTCCAAGAGTGTTTAGCAGTTTTATACCCTTTTCTTGCTTTTACTATCAAGCCCTGTATTTATTCTCTATAAAAATGCGTTTTTAGAATGCATTTTGGAGTATTTAGAACGAGTTAATTGGGTTTACATTGTTTCATGCGGAAATAATTGCCTCGGTTTCGGATTTCGCTGATCGTTTTCGCACGAATTATCTACGAAACTGAGGTATCACTGCATTCTGAATCTTCACATATTTAGAGATAGAAGTATACAGAATGCCAGGTTTATTCTGGCCCCGTCTAGGCTTTAAATTTGCGGTCGTTTGCAACCCGAATACGTGACATTAAATCCCAAGCCTAATCTAAATCTTTGCCCTTTACCGTTTTTTATTGAATTCTCTCCATATTATCTAATCGTTTTGTATGCCAAAAAAATGTAGCGAAAATTACAACAATCCATTTTTTATCAGATGGACGGATGCTTTTCTGTCGATACACGACTGCAATTTGTTTGTATAGTGTGAAAAAAATCCATATTCTTCTTCTAGCGTCCAAAAGGGCAATAAAAGACAAAAACAGCTGTTGACACCAGGATGTTGAATATTTCTCAGATCTCTTCTCAATCAAATACAAGGAAGGAAGGAAAAAGTCGGAACATAAACCAACTTCGCATCGAATTCCAATTTTTCTGGCTTCGGACAAACGTACTAGGGAAGCCATAAAAGATGCTCCAATAGGAAGACAAAAACAAATACTTTGAACCCAGGGAAGCGATGACAAGGAAAAAAATATTTAAAGTAAAGAGAAAAACCACGCCCCGGTTTACAGAAGTGTTTTTCTTTGCGTCTGTATCAGCAATTTCAACTTTGATCCCGGTGGAAGGCAGCTTCAAGCGCCTTCGAAATAGCCTATGATAATAAACTGCGCTCAGGATCTTTGCAACACTTCGATGAAACCTATCGTGCCTAGGTTGTCGGTAGCGTAGATATACATTTTTAGATTTTTGTTGCTCGGTATAGGATCCTTAAGATGCATTCAGGACAGTTCTTTGTACCCTGACCAATCATAGGTAAATTCTTGTCATCGTAATCGGAAAGTATAATTTTAATAAAGCAGAACTTAAAGATGGATGGAATACGAGTGGTTAAATAATTTGAACAAAAGTCAAGGGAAAATAGGAAAAAAGATTTTTCAGAAGACCCTTGAGCAATACTATACCACCACAACAACAATATTCAAACATATTTACGAATGTATATAAAGGGTTTGCCTCATTTAAAAAAAGAAATGCCAATCCTTTAATAGTTAGTTGGAGTTTTATGGTACAAGACAATGTCTGCTATAATAATTTTAATCAAGGAATATACATGCAGTATGGTATAATAATTATAATCCATGCTGACCATGTCAGCCTGAAGAATGCAAGACTCGAAATAATATAGTGATACGATAAGAGACTTTATTTTATTTATTGAGTGTTATAACACGTAATAAAGGGGGAAATATTGTTACCTTCCCGCTATTCGCTGACGCGATCGATATCGTAGCGTTAGGTAGGCATATTTTCTTTCTGTTAGCTGACATGCATTTACTGCATTCATAAAAGTCATGACTTTGCAACAATGAAATGTATTCAGTAGGTTTAGAATTTAATAAATAACCAATTTTATCATCTCAATCAAACTGCTTTTAAGTATTTTGAGATGTATTTCTCATAAATTTCTCTTCCTTGGAACCTAGTAAAATTACTTACACTCTACAAACTTCTTTTATAATTTGATATTATTTTACGTGAAATATTAACTTCTTTAGAGTAATTTAAATCTGAAATCTATTATTCACATAAAGAAATATATATTCTAATAAAATAAATCTAATACGTGAATGATAAAAATAGCTTCGCTTCAGCAAGAGACAAATTCTGAAAATTAGAGCTCGCATGAGGCAAGTAATTAAAAGAAAAAGCTTCAGTAAAAAGAGTTTAATGCAGTAAGATGATAAAAAGGCGAGTCACATAAGAGAAGTTAGGAAAGGAAAAAGAGTATTTGAAGAATATGAACAGAATTAAAAGGGAATGAATGAATAGCTTGTCTATTTTCCTTTTTCCTTCAGTGAAAATGAAGGGATATAAGGAAAAAAATACTTTTTAAATAATTTACTCTGTGAAACTTAATAAATCATTGATTTACCAGTACTGACAGCTAATTCTATGAAGCTTAGAAAACATAATTTGTGTTTCATAAATTAAACTCTTCACAAATTAAAAACGTTTAGATGACATTAATTAATTAAGTTGAGATAAATACCCTTCGTCGGTTAAGGAGTAATTTAAAACGAATTACTGAAGGGGAGATGTTTTAATTAATTCATTAGACGAAATGAATAAAATATACTGTGTTATGAACAACTAAATTAATGAATAAATTTTGCTTTTTAGCTGTATAGCATGATTAAAGATAATAAATTCTTAATATCCATATTTAAAGGATCGCACTGTAATTTAAGTCAGCTCATTTTATTAAAATTAAAATGTTTAGTTTAGTTATATTAAAGTCCCATTTCGAAGAAACGCATGTGCTATTTTGGGATGGCCCTCATAATTTTGACTTTGGTCAAATGTTAAGAATGACACCTGAACCGTCGCGCCCTCTCCAAACTTCAGCACTGTACCAGCTGGAGACATTTTGACCCTCATTATCATATTTAACGTGCACCAATACTGCACATACAGCAGATCCTTGTTAGAATTATGTTTCCTATTACCCTACGGTCCCGAAGCCGAAACCTTACTATAAGGCCTCTGGGGTTCTAAAAGTAAAGAAAATTCTCTATACATTCATAGAAATCCTATATTTTTGACATAGATTGTAATTTCCTTTAATATGATAACTGTGCGCTAGAATTAATTTTAATTTAGTACTTTTTGGATGCATGTGAAGTTTCAAACATCCTTATTTGTTCTCAGTAAAAAGCTGCTAATTTATTATTCGAGATATATTTGAAAATTAGTTGAAGTCTTATTAGCATTGCTACTTTGTCTGATCGATTCTTGTATGCAAGATCAACTAATCCCTTTAAATTGTGGGCATCTATTCAGTTCTTAAAGCAAATTTTACAATCTTTAATACCCCGATGTAATTCACGATTTAACTATCTGAATATTTTATCTATACAGTGAGTAACTATCTTTTATGTACAGGATGTCCCAAAAAAAGTGGAACAAGTGTTTATTTCCTTAACCCTCAAAGGCACCGGCTGGCGTATAGAGTGCGCCAAAAGAGGAAAAAGTGTCATTGCAGCGGTTATTAATTAGCCGTTTGTCGGATTGCCCCCTATAACCTACCACTCAACCCTTCTAAACACGTGGAAGCCAGGAGCAAAGGCTGTTGGGAAGTCGGTCTCTCTTTAAACATCAGTTGTTTAACCGAGATATGTTTTGGCGCACCCAGTACGCCGCCCGTGGTGTTATGTTTCGCCTAAAAAAGAACTAAAATCGTGATTTCCGATCGCTATCATTTAGTTTTTTTTGATGAAGAGAAGGCCTGTGACTTCATTAATACGCCGGACATCAATGATATGGAGAATGTCGAAGAAAATGTTCTATCAAACTCCAAAAATGAGGTCAGTGGCGTTCAAGACATTCAGAATTTATCAGACGACGATCAGGCGATAACGAATATATTATTTTATAAAACTTGTTTATAAAACGAAGACTGTGAAGGGTCGAAAAATCAAGAAAGTTTCTGAGATTCACAGATGAAAAAAAAAAAAATCCTTTGGAAAATAAATTTTCGAAGACCCCTCGTAAAAACATTTTAGGACAACTTTCACCGTTTCCAAAAAATTCTTCGGATGTTTACAACTAATTATCCGTCCTCTTGAAGATCGTCAACACACATATGATAAATTTATACATAATTAGAAATAGACCCATAGGCTTCGAGAGAAACAATAAGCAAACCGTGAGTGAAACAACGAGGGATGAAATGAAGGCATAAATAGTTATTTTTTCTACCTTTTAGGAAGCAAAAAGATCTAAAAACTTAACTTTCGGGAGCTTACATTATAGTATTCAATAAAAAACTATGGCACTTTGTTGTACAGGAGCAAAATCAATAAAAAACAAAGTGAGGCACTGAGTGCGCCGCCCGTGTTTTATTGTTTTGACTAAATGTCCGTGCCTCTAAGGGTTAAATATTTATCCTAGACATATACTACCATTTGCAAAGTTTCATCAAACAGGGTAAGAGTTTGTATGAAAATACTTTGATATCCAAGGGACTTAATAATAAAAAATTACAAAAATTAAATTTCCACACGGACCCGTAGAGAAAAGATGTCAATAAGTCAAGCGTTTCTCTTACATTCATCTATTTACATACAAAGTCGCACCCTTCTATCCGCAAAATTTACAGAGATACAAGAAGACAAAGACTTAGACCACTTTTCCATACCTCTCACTGCTGTTTGAACCAGTCTTTCGATGTACATTTTAGGGATAATATAAAAAAACTATTTAAAGGGTGGAGTCAGGAAATAACATTGCACTTGTTATCTCTTGTTAAATCTAAAAAATAGTTTAATAATACATAAATTGAAGTATTTGCAAAAATAGTTCATCTTTTGAACATTCAAAAAATATCCACGATGACATGTCAGCAGTGAGGCTTATCTTCCCTGAAACAAGCAGTGTTATAATAATATTATTAGAATACAATTGAAATACAATTTTTCAAAAATAGTTTTACCTTCAAATAGTCCAAACTTGTAGTTGTAATTACCTGAAATGTATTTTAGTAAATTACAATCCTTTGTTTCGGTAAGGGACTTTTAGCAACATAAATCGAATATGTAGTAACCAGCCAAGTTCCCATTGAGGCAACATGCAAGTGAATTCGAAACCTAAAAATCAGCCAATGAAAAAAAAATCAAGAACGCGAAGGCGAACCATAGGTGAGATTGAAGGAGGAAAAAAAGAACAATAGTAGGCCTAACGCAAAGAGGGAAAATACAAAAATCCAGCTTTGTCTAAGTTCTAAGACAGAAAGAACAGCTATTTGCCTTCGCTCATTATATCACTTAGTTTCACTCCATGAGGGAATTTTAGTGCTCTCCAAAACTATTTGGTGTGCAGCTTCGCTGGAATCGGATCTCGAATCCACGAAGTTTCGATCCTGAAGACGAGACTGTCATCCCGGGGTCTATTGTGGTACCCCCGGTTGGGTTGGGAGACGTCACTTTTCCCGTTGTTAACGTGCGGAAAAAGAGATGCCTCCCAACCCAACCGGGGGTACCAGAATAGACCCGTCCATCACCGCTACATGCTTGGCGCTTAGAGGGAAGGCCTTAGATCCGAAAGCTTGTGACGAAAGCATATAAATTCAAGTATAAAAGGGGTGTTTCACCTGCACTGTCACTTAAATTGTCATTTATAAGATGGCTGAATTTCTTCCAAGTAAGACCATTTCATCAGCTTGTCAAATTAAAGTACCTGTTATTCATGCTATGCAAGCATGCGATCTTTTCACGTGTGAAGCTTAGAAAAGACGTTAGTTTACTATCTTCATTCACTTTAAATTATTCTTACATTTTTTTAACTATTAATTATAATTTTCAGAAGATTTATTTTAAAATCTATAATGAGCTAAGTTTTAAAATTATTTGTTTTGAATTTGAATGAAAACATTAAAAAACTTTTTAAACCAAAAATCATTTGAACATACAGGAGAAAAACTGCATTCGATTTAAAAGAAAAATGTCTAGTACTCAAGAAGGTATTTCTTCCATTATCTTCGCATTGTTAGTGTTACTGAATTTTAAAGAGCTCATTACATTCTACTTTGATTTTTCATGTCAAATTTTTAAAGTATTTTAGAAGTAAAGCTTCTTTAAATACTATTAATTAGAATGATACTGAACATTAAAAATTGGAGACAGAATTTGCTACCGGTACTCTACCTTGTGTTTAATAAATGAAAAAGGAAATAAAATTCATTGGCAGGACATCAAAAATAGATTGTGCTTGTAGCTCCTACTTCAAAAACTGGGGTCAACAACAGAAGTTCAAGGCTTTATCTCCCATACCATCATCAATCACACAATAGCCACAAACAAGATTCTGTAATGGATAGAAGCTTGTTTTCTGAGTTGCTATCATGTTTAACGTAGGTTAAAAGAGAAGTATATATAAAGTGACCAGACACTCCAGATTAGCCAGGACAGTTCACTTCTTTCGAGAAAATTTATAAAATGTCGAGGATTTGTATCGAATTTGACTGAATTGTCACGAATTATCCTGAATTTCACTTATAAGAAATTAATTCAAGTAAAAAATATTAATTAGTTTATTTTCAAAATATATATATATTCTAAAAAGTTGTTCTTTCTCTATCGTCTACTACATCGAGAATATGCAACTCTATACAAGAGAATAACCTATTTATAAGGATATCGCATTCTCCTTATTCTTTTCAGTATTATTAAGCAATGTGTAGGCTCGTGTTAGGTTTTAGTTAGATTAACGTCCGTTTTTGAAGCAATACGAAGGCTATTTAGGGACGGACCTCGTAGTTCTGAATCGCGGTCAGATGACGATGTACATCGATGATATCATAGACAGTGCCTTTTTTAAATTTATTTCGACTTCACCTCCCTCGAGTATGTAGAGCTTCCCTAATTGAAGTTCAGAAAATCTGGTCACTTTATTAATAATTTTTGATATACGTATTGTCTCATAACTTTTGGTATTTCTTCATATTTGTAAGTAACAGTATTAACCCTTTGAGTACTGAATTATTTGAAGATTTTTATGCTCATGGGACGGATTTAATTTGTCGCTATATGGATTAATATGTAAAAGTAATACATTTTATTTGGAATATACTTATATTGGTGACATAAATATATTTTTGAAACAGCATTTTAGTTACAAAATATAAATAAATATATAAATGAAACAAAATATAAATATTTATATAGAACAAGAACCAACTTAAAGTCTAATAATTTTGTACCGTGTGGTATTTTTCAAATGATGTCGGTAAATGCAAAGGTATCTGGAATTGTTTGCATTGCCAAGTGGTTTCTTTTCTTATTTTATGTTTATAACATACGTAACACCGTTTTGTAGGGTGTTTCTTTAATTCTGTTGCCGGAATATCCTCCGGAAATTGTGCCCAATTTTTCGCTTGTGGCGCATCACTACTTGTAGAACGCCCACGGATATTATAATTTGGCAGGACCACTTGCGCCAATAATTCTTCTTAAATTCAGATGACGAGTCAGACTCGTCCACCGTAACTTCGCCCGAGTAAGCAGATGACGAGTCTCACTCGTCAAATATACCCAAAGGGTTAAATCAAATTCGAAGAATGATATTGTTTTGGATACAAAGGTTATATTAAAATCAAATTGAGTCATATTTGACAATTTTTTAATAAAATGAGTTTTAATGTTAACACATTAGTCGCCACGACTGATGTCTGAAATTCGAACCATCTATCTAATTAGATGACTCCTTCTCTGATATCTCTTAACTACAGTAAAGGAGGGGTCATCTGATTAGATAGTAAGTATGAATCGTATGTGATCGCCGTGTGAATAATATTTGATTCAAGTGGTTATTAGCGTTTTAATAAAAAGGTAATAGTTACCAATTTTTCAGGATATTAAGTAATTGGTGTTAAATTAACGTGATAATTTTTCCTTAAGATTGTACTCATTTAACTTATTTGTTGTGAAACTCCATACTACGATTACGCAATTTTCTCTGTCCCCTTGAAACGGAATGTCCTTATTTTGGACCTTTAACCAAGCAAAATTTTATTTTCTCCAAAAGAAAACACGATGTGAACGGAAAAAAAGAACCCACTGTAACCTTAATCTTCTTTCTTTTCGTAATATCAAGAGTATTTCGGAGAAAAAAGTAACCAAAAGAAAAGAAAGAGTGAAAGTAAAGTTCAAACGCTTTTTTTCCTCCGGTACAAACCTTAGCCGTTGGCTATGAATTTTACGAGAAATTTGAGAAACTATGTCTCATTATACAACAAAAGCAAAGTCCACGTTGGAGAAGGTTAAGGAAAAACTATTTTTTTTTAAGAATGATTTATTTTTTCCCTCATTTCAATGTACCGAAATGACTGTGTCAACAAAAAAACTAATTTCATAATTATTCAACACCTTCTAAAGTAAAAATACCGATTTTCTTTTAAGAAATAAGTTGCAAGGATAATTTTGAGAAAAAGAAACAGTAAAAAATGATTTTTTTTTCAAAGAATATTTATCCGAGCAAATGCCAAAACATTTTCCTTTTTTCCTCTTAAAGAGAACTCATAAGATGGTTTATTTGAAAACAATTTATGTGGATTTTTCTGTACCAATGGTAGGTAAGTACACATTCCTCTCCAAATGGTCCCATCATTAGAAAATGTATAATCACTCTTTCAGGTTTTTTTTAAATAATAGTATTATTATAAAACTATAAAATAAGTTGTATTTCTTCATTAATAAATGAATACAAAATTTATTTATTACAAAATCTTAAAATAAGCTGTATTTCTTTCATTAATAAATGATTACAAACTTTTATGAGTGGTATTACTTACTTTAGCAATATTTAACGTTAATTAGGAGTTCAATAGTGTTGAAGAAAAATCATTTTATTGTATTACTTCTTCATATATATTTCTTCCGACATATTTCTTTAAAAAATGTTTTAACTTTTATAATTTTTTTTTCTTTAAGAAAGTAAAGAAAATATTTAAATGTTTAAACGACGCTCTCTAAAGAAAAAGAAATGTTTCAAAGTTTCATCGATTCAGGAGATGAAACAGGAATTATAAATTCCGAAATGAAATAATTTGCTTCTCTAATTTTTTTTAAAATACGAAAAAATAAAACCTTTTGATTAATATCAGTCTTCATGACAAATGAGAAAATTTTTGTATAGCACGGAAATAATTTTCTAACGAATTTTTCTTAAATATTACCAAGCTTTAAGCTCATTGTTGGAGAATCTTCATCGCATAAGGATTAACATTTTAAAAATTCATGGAAGTCTTACGATTCATTATATTATATGAATATAATTCAAAGCAAATAAAATTCAGAAAGTTCATACACTAACCACATTATCTATCAACAAACTATTCTGTATTCTTGGAACTTATTTGCATTTCAGAATTTTAATTACATTGATAAAATTATGGTTTAGTATATTTCTGATAACTTTTAAATTTTCCTCTCCTTTTAAAATTCTCTGAAAAATAGCACGAGAAACTACTCTATGGTCCTGGTAAGATTTGTATGATGAAATTTTGTATACTTAATTGCACTTTTTGCTGTTTCCTACGACTAAAATGAATGAATAACTCGAAGTAAAAATTCTGAGGTGAAATTCAACTATACATAATCATTATAGTCACAATTTGTTTTATATGAACAATGATTTTACATGCTTTTATTTAATTACTTTCCTTTCTGTAAAGATGGAATTTTTGTAATCTGTTTTCTAATCACTTTCTGTTACCTAGAGATCTAAAATTTTGAACATTTGAGTGCTATCGATGATAATGCAATATTTTAATATTTTTTGAATTGTGAATTAATTATTTTAGTTAAATTTTAATTCCATGCAACAAAATGCTATTTGGTAGGGAATTTCAGAAAATGTTGATTACAAGATTCCATAATAATTAGAATAATGAAGGATGATATAGAGTAAATACTAAATAATTAGAAAATCTCTCTCTCTCTATTAAAACACGCTTTTAATAGCGCAGTAAAAAGGAGAAAAAATTATAGTTTTTATTAAAACATCTGGATGACAAAATAAAAATCATGAAAACTTGAAGTGCTGAAAATAATGTAAATAAGGAAATTAAGCTACAATAAATATTACACGAAAGAAACTTTCTAAACGTTTATTAAAAGTCAAATATGAGTTTAACTAAAATTACAATTTAATTAAGTACATCTATCAGAGACTCGTGATTTTTGATAAAAGTTCTCCTTTATAGTGCACCAATAAAGGCGTGATTTTATTTTTGTTAAAAAAAATACTTGCTAAGTTACTCAAGAAAATATAATTCTATTTCCTTAATGATTAATTATGAAATGTTAAAGTGAAAGGAAAATGCATATTTTTCTTAAAACTGACCGTCTCAAGAGGGTGAAATGAAATAAAAGAATTTAATCCCAGACAGTATAATATTTTGTAGTCTTATTAAATAATGTTTTTAAAAACATTAGCACACAAAGGGATTTTCAAAATCCTTCCATATTAAAAACATATTTAATTTACCTTAGTTTGAATTAATATATATTGATCGAGTACTTGCATGGAATGAATATAGTTTGTGAATCAACATACTATCAACAACATATTAGAACATATTTTTTAGATGTGTAATTTCATAAGTCATCAATAAAAAAGTATTCAAGTACGACTCAACAGAAATATTATAAAGTATCAAACATATTTCCGAGCCAAATAACTAAATTCGAAATAAATGAAGGAAACAGAGAAATAAATCATTTAAAACAGGAAATAAAGTTGCGAATTTAAATAATTTTTCAGCAAAGAATTTTTGGTGAATTTATTTTAAATCTTCAAGAATGTTGGTTGGTTAGTTGGGTGCTATATTGTACAAAACTCGCATTTGGTTATGTTGCGCAAAATAGTTTTATTCAATGTAGGTTTAACATTTCAGTTTTGTGTTCCGGTTAAAATTTATGACAAGAGATCTAAATGATGCCTCGAGAAAAATGAATTAATTTAAAAACTCAAGAAAGTTTAATTTTTCCATTGTGGAGTATGTGCTTATATTAGAATGCTCTAGTATAACTGATCTGCAATTTATTTACCCGTCAGAAAGTTAGCTCAATTATTTTATTATTTTTAATCTCTTACTGCGACTAGCTACAGAGTCACCTCAATTTTACTCTTTCATTTGTTTATAACCCTATTAGCAATTCTAACCCTAATACCAATATCGTAGCACAATATTGTTACGATATCTTCACGATATTGCACGGCATTCATAATATTGGAACAATATCGTAGAGATATCATACAATATTTTATGCCAATAGGGAAGATACCATTCGTCGATGACCAACGGAGTCAATCAGTGGTGAATCCAGGGGAGGGGCTATCGGGCTGCATTCCCCCCCCCCAGACCTAAACCAAAATTCTTGATTTAATTTAAAATCACTACAACTGTTTGAGCTTAAATATTTTAAAAAATAGTAATAAAATCGTGACAACAATGCTTTCTGAGTTGACAGGCTCGAAAATTTTCCTACTTTTCTAGTCATTCCACTTGCACTTGTAGCGTTGGCGCGGTCGAAAACGTTTTTTGGCCAGTTATTTCATTGCATTTTTTATTAAATTATTGAAAGTATTCTAGTGTTCTTTATTATTCTTATTGTCAGGAGAGGAAAGCCTGTAAATTCAAAGTGTTTTGGTTTATATAAGCCATGAGGTTTGACTTTCGTCACTACGATATAAAATTCTTATGACCTCAGCCCCCCCCCCCCCCCCCCCCCCGACCTGAATCCTGGATGTCAATTCATGTTTACATGCTAAAGGACAAAGACACCGTAATTTTAAAATCCATTGTGGATTTTGAAGGAGAAAAAAAAGTAAGTGATGAAACTGCAAAACACAAAACAACCTTAGACAAATGCCAGATGACATATTCTGTTACGCTTGGCACGTGACCCTAACGTCACGCGAATCAACACCTTTATTTTCTCAGTATGCTCTTAACAGGTGGTCTTCTTCCTCCCATACATACTGCGATGGAAGCATTCGTATCGTTTCTTAAAATTTTCGGAGAATAAGACATTCTTGGGGATTATCAATCAAATATAAAATTCATGACTGTTTTAGATTCCTCGCATACATAATGAAATTTTAATTATTTGAAAATATATAACGGACTAAAATGCAGTTATAAAATATACCCTGTGCTCTCATACTCATAAATTATTTTTTGTTAAGGCAATCGAACCTATTTTCCATTTTGGTAAACCGTGATCAAAAGTAGGTCGGTTGAAGCATTTAAATTCCAAGATAGTGTTTTGAGGTACGTTATTCGAAATCACTGAATACGTAAATATATCCATTATGTTAAATACTTTGATCAATACCATAGCTAACTATTTAAACTTTGTACCCCAAAACCGATATATACCATACAATACCTATTTAATACACCGGCACTGTTAAGCCTTCTCTCCAATATAAAATGTTTGCAAGTTTACAAGGCGATGTTTTTACTTGCAGTGATTCTAAAATACTATTATTAATTGCAGTGTACTTTAGTTCAAGAACTTTAATACAGCTTGACGAGAACTCGGCATAACAAATTTAATCCTTTGCCTTGGGAAAAGTAATATGCTTGCATAGTTATTCTCTGAATACCAAGGCTCATTTTATTGCTTCGAGAAGCAAAAAATATAATTGTATAAGTTATTTTAAGAAAAATTCTTCAATTCTATAAACTCTATAGGTATTTCCCTTAACTATCGAAATAAAGAAATATCCAAATGATGCAGATCTCGAATGCAGAGGACACAACCGAGTGCAAAGGCTTAATAGACAAACTATTAGTATGCTTCATTTTAAAAGAAACGTACGCCATCTTTTAGATGCCTTGTCGGAAACGCATCAGTCCTCCTACATATTACAAGACTGGAACAATCAGCGTAAAAATCATAATCCTGAATAGACATTTAAATGAAACGTACGTCATCTTTTAAATGCCTTGTCGGAATCGCATCAGTATTGCGCACATATTACAAGACTGGGGCAATCAGCGTAA
>BGPR01000017.1:2576079-2658746 GCA_013235015.1 Araneus ventricosus | reverse complement strand
TATTACAAGACTGGGGCAATCAGCGTAAAAATCATATTCCTGAATAGGCATTTAAAAGAAACGTACGTCGTCTTTTAGATACCTTGTCGGAATCGCATCAGTCCTGCATACATATTACAAGACTCGGACAATCAGCATAAAAATTATATTCCTGAATAGACATTTAAAGGAAAAAAGTCCAAAGCAAATTTCCCAAACCCTCTGCAGACAACGCCACCTAAATCTTTTATGCCAAGACTAGTTACGATTCAGTTAAGAAATCCCTCTCATAAACACCAAGACTGACTATTTTAGACACCCGTCCGGAAATATATCAATCTCACGTACGGAATGCGTGAAAGCATCTCACTTTTAAAAAGTCTTGAATACACAGCAGGCATATTATGCACCCTTCTAGCGGCAGGTCCTTCTTTTCGTGCATGGCGTGCGGAGAGGGAGGAAGTTATTCTAATTAACCGTCTGGTCATGTCCGAAAGCTAAATTTAAGAACGGAATAAATCTGTTCCGTGATTCTGGGAATCTGTCGCGTGACTCGCACGTGGAAGAAAAGAGAAAAATGGATGGGGGGTGGCATTTGTGTGGGTGGGTCGGTCAGAGCAAGAGGTAGAATAATTAAGCAGCTTCATCAGCCGAGGATGATGGTTTGTGACATCTGCGTCGTCACAGTTGGGGAAGGGCTGATGATAAACAAACGGCTATTATCCGTCATGTCTCTGTTTATTACCTTGGCATTAGTCTATTTACAGAATCGGTGAAAATAACACCATTAGGAAATGGAAGCCAGGACGTAAATTTCAATTTCATACTTCTTGCAGATGCGTTTGAGGGTGGGTCGATCTATATTTAGGAACTCGCGAATATGCATCATCATCTCGCGACATTTATAACCGCACTCTTTCTGAAGAAAGAGTAATAAAAAGGAGATGAAACTTCGGCGTGCCTCCCTTCAAGACATTACGAGGGATTTTAATTGGGTTATTAATGATAGGCCAATTTCGGTGAAAACTAATTCTTGCGGATTTTATTTTTTACTGTAATGAGTTTGGCATGCTTTTATCCTACTGTGCACAATGGTGCATATTTCTATCAGTCACATTTTTTTCCTTTTTAAAAATTGATTTTATATAATTTAATAATTTCATTATTTACTTCATCAACCTTACTTTCAATTTAATAATCTATTACTCACCAAAATAATTAGAACTTATTCTTGACACAATTAAAATTTCCTAATGAAAATTGTTTATATTTTTAAATTTCTGTATTGTAATCAATCTGATTCACGTCTGAGTCTCATTACTAACGTAATAGCGCATGGCGTATAACACGTGGCTTCACGTTGTATCGTGACATCACGAACTCATTCCTCCTTCAAGATGCACCATGAATTTCAAAATTAAATTCATATGTATTATAGAAACATGAATTTACCTCATTAATTTATTTTAAATAGTTTACGAACATTGGTGCATTCTTACTTAGTTGATTTTATTTGTTAATTTAAACGACTTCAATTTTCAACTTCATATTGTTCGATGTCAAGTGATGATTATTATTCATCATGATTCAGAATAAGAAATGCATTCGTGGTAGCTAACTCGAATTCTCATCATTTTAACCCTGTGATGCCATTTTGCATCATCAGCGTAACGTACTTTTCTATGCATTTCTTCTTTTAATTTGGGTTGGTTTAGTTTAGTTTAGTTTAGTTACATTAACATCCCGTTCTGAAGCAACACGGGACCTATTTATTTTGGGCTGGAGAGGGTGTGAAGGGGCCTAGAGAGCAAATTGTTCTGAACACAAATGAATAATTTTAATTAGTTAATTAAAAAATTTATTAATGTGGAATAAATGAACAATTTTAATCATGAAGTATCTTTAAGCTTTATTTTCAGTTTTTATTTTTTTTACTAACGAATAATAATTTGAGCCAGAAAGTGTTAAACATAAGCTTTTGCCATAAAATAAATTTTACGTAAGTTTTTCAAAAAAGGTAGATTTCTTTCAGTTATCTGATACCTTTTTTTCTAAAAAATGCTTTTTTCCAGAGACAAGCGTTTCAAAATTATTTTTATATTATTAATTTTTGTTTGAGCTTGTTATGTCTGAAAATGGACTTTCTTCACTGCAAAAGTATTATCATGCTTTAATGCAAGTATTTTCATAGTAAGAAAAGCTGTTTTTAAGTCATCAAATTTATTTGTAATCGGAAAAGTTAAGTTTAAATTTGATGCATTTGTGAACACTTATTGTACTGCTACATTAATAAACAACTATCGTAAAGGTATATTAACTCTCTCAGAAAGCATGTAGTAAATTTCCATCAGATCAATACTGAAAATAATGGTAGTTTAATATCTCATATAAGAAATTATTGATAAGGAAAACTATTAAATTATTTTCTTCAACCAGAAGTCCATCCGCAGTTTAATACATTAAAATAGTACAGAAAGATTGGCACTGGAATAGAAGAGACATTTAAAAAGACGAAATGAAAGTTCCATTCTTAAGTTCCTACAAGAACCATACAGTGATCGATTGCTTTGGTAGAAAAGTGAAATAAGCATAAATATGTATAAGCTAAGATTGTAACCGAGATAAGAATCTTGTTTATGAAGAATAAACCGAGTTAGCAAGAGAGACATAATCGAATATGGGAATATAAATAAGAAAATTCAGCAAAATAATATAAACGAACATATTCTGTTGGAGCTCGCTACTAATAACAAAGATAAGAGTCAGACATACTCTTGTATAAATCAACATATTTTACGAAATATGCATTATAGGGGAACATGCAGACTTATTGTTATTTACAGTACTTTATGCCGTTTGGTACTTTGAATCATTTTTGATTTTGCAATGCTTTGCAAGTATAGAGTTCAAAGCAACTTTCTTGAAAATTTAGATCGTAATATTATTGACGGTCTCGTGGAAAATATTTCTTACCGAAATTTTTACAACTGAATGAATTTCAAATCTAGTTGTTATGTTGTTAAACCAGCGGGAGTGGTCTCCCCTAAACTTTCTCGTTTACTCCTAACACATGTAGAGAAAAAAATAAGCTAAGAGGCAGTGAAACGAAGAAGAACCCCTAATACAGTGGGGAAAACCAGTGGGAGTGGCCTCCCCTAAACTTTCTCGTATACTGCTCAAAAATTTGTCATTCCCCCCCCCTTGCGTGGATAAAAAAAATCGAACCTACTGTAATCCAGAATGCAACGAATATCAGGTTTTTCATTGCAGATTATAGTCATTGTAAAATATTTAAGTGAAGAATCATATTAAAAGAGATGCCTATGTATTAAAACTTAGCAATATATATTTTCCATCACACTCCAGCAAGATCCTCTATTATACGAGCGAGCGAAAACAAAACAGGAGATAAAACATATATATCAAAAACTCCGTCTCAAGGACAAAGTGACGTAATCCTCCCGCTTGGTACCAGAGATTGCTAAGTACGCATGCGCATGGAGATCACTTTTGAAACGAATGTTTAACAAGTATGCGATTATACAGACCGACAGACAGTCAACCGTTCGACGAATTTGGCCCAAAATTTTATACGGACCTACATTCATGACGATAAAACTGTGTACCAAATTTTATCCATCTAGCTATACAAGTTTTTGAGTTATAGTGTTCGCATGACTTCGTACATATAGACAGACTGACTTCCCATTGACGGATTTTGTCCAAAATTTGATAGAAACCTACAAATTATGTTTAAAGACCACATACCAAATTTCATCCCCGTAGCTCTAATAGTTTTCGAGTTATCGTGTTCACAGACACACAGACATAATTCCAAAATTGTGTTTTTCGGACTCGGGGAGGTCTAAAACGTGGAGATTCGTCAAAATATCGAGTTCGAATTTTTTGACGATTACAATACTTTCTCTTTATATACTTCGTATACGAGAAAGTAAAAAAGCTAAACGCCATACCACGATTTCCGAAGGTCGTCTAACGAGAAAGTGGAATTAAAAGCCGGCGCGATTACCAATAGGGCCGGGTGTAAGATAAAGAAAACGAAATTTGCAATTTGAACGCCTTTTTTCAACCGATTGAGACACAATTTGGACACAAATATACCATTAAGGTACGAAGACCACATGCCAAATTTAAGTTATCAAAGTAATTTTTTAAAGAAGTTATTGCGTTCAAATTTATGCGATTATACAGACAGACGGTCAACCCGTTGACGGATTTGGCCCCAAATTTCATTCGGACCTACATTTCTGATGATAAAACTGTGTACCAAATTTTATCTATCTAACTATTCAAGTTTTTGAGTTATAGTGTTCAAATGAAAGCGGACAGACTTTCCGTAGACGGATTTTGTCCAAAATTTGATAGACACCTAAACATTAAGTGTCAAAGACACATACCAAATTTCATCTTTGTAGCTCTAATAGTTTTCGAGTTATTGTGTTCACAGACAGACATAATTCCAAAATTGTGTTTTTTGGACTCAGGGAGGTCTAAATCGTGGAGATTAGTCAAAATCTCGAGTTCGAATTTTTTGACGATTACAATACTTTCTCTTTGGATACTTCCTATAGGAGAAAGTAAAAATGGCTCTATCATATCAGATCACACTTAAAAACTATGGAATAGACAGTAAATACGAAATCTGGAAAGAGCTTTAAAAATATTTAATTTGACACGTCATGTAACTAATTAAACAAGACTGTGCCATTATAAATGTTCATTTGTGTAAAATTAAACAAAACTGGCCTTCTTAGCTTTGGTATGTAATAAATGCTGGACATTGACATTCGAGCCATTTCTTTTGTATTTCAAGCTGCGCACTGGCACATATTTACGTCACCCACATTTTTGCTATGACACTCAACATTTATAAGGTCCCAAGATAAGAATTAAATTCTTATATATAAATAAGCTCATTTCTAAGCCAATTGATGCCAAGAGTTATGGCGATAGAGATACTTTGTATTTTAATAATGTATCCAACAATGTTTTGAAAACATGTTATAGTGTTATTTTGCTTCTGAAACATTTCGCAGAATGCTTATAAAAATAAAAAAAAGCCTTTTTAGGTATTAATTTATAAGGTTTATTTTTGTTAAAATAGATACTTAATGCATCTGATATTGTTATTTGTGCACGGTATGTGCTGTGTATGAATCGTGGATTTTTTTTGTAAAGGTGGCACATAAATTTTAAATATTGTTTTTAATAATTTTCCCATTTTCCTTTCTCTAGTATATAAAGAAATGTATAATTACTATTTAAAAAACAGAAATATTTCGCATTGTAGATTTAGTCAGTTTTTATACAAAAAGAGACAACCAGTCATAAACTCTAAAAATTTATCTAAAAGCATACTTTACACTAGAAATCTAATCAAGACTCATATAGAAGAAAACTAAAAATAAATTTATAATGCTAACTAATCTGATAATATATAACTAATCTGGAGATGAATATATAGGTAGCTAATATATATGTAACTAATACGATGTTATGTAACTAATCTGAAGACAAAAATATGTAAACAAATAAAAGTATTTTGGATTCTATATATAAATAATGTCTTTGGTTACTTCATTATTTTTATACAAATAGAATCCACTTTGCAAATATTTAATTTCATTTTTCAAATTTCGTATTTCTTTTTTTTTGCAGATTTTGTTCCTTTTCTTTAACTTTTCATGGATCTATCCTGAAAGAAATCCAACTAGATACGGGAAATCTTTATTAACTCAGTCGTTTCCTGAAGATCCACATCCAACTTCTTTCAGAAAACATCAAAATTCAACCGCACGTATAACATATATTAAGTACGTAAACTGAAGGAATTCAGAAGATTCGTGTTCGCGCATTTTTATCAAGTCGACTACGTTTATCTCAAAAATCTTTTGCACTCGAACCTATTTTTCAATAGAAAACGCACACGATTGGATAGCGAGGAATTCTGGGATGAAATCTTCCTTCTGTAGACGTGGAATAACAATCAGAAAAAGGTTAGGTTTGTGATTGGTCTTATTTACCGAACGAATTCGTAGAGAATTTCTGGTTTCTAATTAGCAAAACGCTTATTTTAAAAATTACATTCAATTTGTGGGGAAAGGAAAATTTTATACTCGTGATTTTCTTAATAACTTTGGCGCACTTAAGTAAATTCAGTAAAGAAAGAAGATTTAAGACAATCTATTTGATTTACATATGTAAATACGACGAACTGCAACTCAAGTAACTAGGAAGTTCCAACATTCTAAAATTTGTATCGAAGAATCTTGACTTTGATTTATAAACTTGAAAGCGATTTCCTTTTGCAAATATGACTTTAAATATAGTAGGTTGTCTTGAATAGATGTGATTAAAGTTTCATATTGAATAAGCACTTAGGGTTGTGTTTCGAATTGAAAGTATTAAATAGGGAAAACGTTTTCGTGACCACCGTTTTAAATACAATTTAACTCTTTAAACCCGAGGCGACTTTTTTCTTCTAGCTCCTTTAATACCGGGACCTTTTGGAAGTAAGCGATATGAATTGGACTCTCCAAACCTGGGTGGTCACTTACCACCCCACCCCTTGCTGTAACCTTCCCTTAAGGCGCACGGAAATGGGCTGCAGTTTGCAAGGATAATTGGATCCCCCTACCGCTCTTATCTCCTAAGTTATCTCAGAACCTCACCTCCCCTCAGAAAAAGGCAACCGCCTCAGACCGGCCTTCTTCGCTGTTAAAGAGGAATTTTTAGACCGCCCGGGACCGCCTCGCTCGGTGTCAGAGGGTTAAATTATAAATGCATTGAAATGGTGATTTAATCAATAATGAGTATTTAATGCGATTGTATCCTCACTTTTAACATTAAATATGACAGAGCAGGTATTACAAGAAAATCAGAATTAAATTTAGATTATAATTTGTAAATATTTTAAGTAAATAAAAAAACAAGATATTATAAACAGAGTATTTTTCATTATAAATTTTATAACAGAAAGACTTTCATATTTTTCTTTCAACATGACTTTAACAGGTAGTTTTGTCAAGTGAGGCATAAATTTCAATTAAAACTCTGCTTTTTAAACATTTCTTTTCAAATAATTATCAATTTAATTATGTTTTTTGAAGAAATTCTTCTATTTCAGTGTGCCGTAAAGGTATCATAAAAGTATCTCGATAGAATTTAAAACTTCTTTGTTAACATAATTAGGATGAGAAGTAATTTCAGGACTTTTGAGAAATGGATAAAAACATAATTAGCGTTTTACTATTTTTTTGGATTAGTTCTTGCGGAAAAAGGATAGGAGATATAAACTGAATACAACTGAACGCTCTATAATTAGTTCGTATACGTACTCGTATTCGTAAGGTGATCAACTTTTTTCCAATGAAAGGGAAGACACAGATAAATTGAAGATAAAAAATATTTTAAATTAAAGAAAGATTTTATTGATTGCAATAATAATACAGAACACTCTATAATATGATAAATACATTCGTAACATAATTTATTGTACACTTTTCCAGGGAGGACAGAACTTAAAAAAGGACAACTGTTCTCCCTAGAGGACGATGGTTGGTCACAACTTAGTGTTTGTACTACTATTTTGTAATTGGATGCACTCTAATATACGAGTTTTAATATTATCCTCATACCTGCTCATTCCATTTTAAGATTTAAGCATAAAGATCCTTGTATTCATATTTCCTTGATAGATCCTTGTATAGATCCTTGATCCTCCTCAAAGATCCTTGTATTCATAAAGATCCTTGTATTCATATTTATTGTGTGTATTCATTCTAATTATGGTTATTAATTTGGCATATGCTATTTACTAATCTTTAATTCATTCAGAGTTGTTCCAGGACTGAAGAAATCAAACAGGATAATGATCACGCATTAATTCAAAAATTATGAAAAGGAGGCTCGGAACCACATGCGGATATGACAAGGTACATGAAAGTTCTTTACGTCAAAGGCGGATGGAAATGCGGTTAAGATTTGGTCGATGAATTTCAAAGAACATAGTACTAACACTATCCCATTCTAAAGTTTATTCGAGGTATTTGCTTGGAAATTTATGAAAAATTCAACACTTTACAAAAGTATACAGATTCATTATATTATAACAAAGAAATAGACAAGATATTATATATTAGATTCGATTTTCTGCACAAGATTGAGCTATTGTTACAATAATTATGTTCTTATATTCTACACATGCGCGCATACGTAGTCACGAGGTAAGCATTTCATAGTTCATTTCTTGCCAAATACAGTTAAGTCATCTTAACTAAGTGCATTCAGTGATCACTCAAAAATCATTGCTTAATACATTTTACATTTAGATATGTGAAAAAAAAATAATTAAAAGGATTGACAGAAGCACCGTTGAGAGATGTTATGTGCTCTACTATGGAAAGAGCTCCATGACATTAATTATCTCAAGATACAGATAATACAGAGTTTTGTCGCATAGATTTACTGTCGCTGGTATTTAAACTCCCTAATATATGAATTACGACATCAGGGTCATAAGCATAACTATTTAATTTGTTTTTTTTAATCCACATTTTCTCCTGCTGTCAACTTGAGATGTCACTGACTATAGTATATCGTCGTTTAATAAGGAACACCACCTATCTCATTTTTTTAAAATTTCCAAGAGGAAGAAGATACTCAATTTTTTGCGCCTATAACGAATATTTCTAATTTTTTTTCACATCTACTAGGAACATGCGGGCTCATGTTTGTATCAGATTTTAAATAAATTCACAAATATTCTTTATTGGTTGCGAAAAATTGAGTATTTTCTTCCTCTTTGAAATTTCAAAATATTGAGATAGGCGGTGTTGCTGGTTAAGAGACGATATCTTGTTCCTGCTGATTTAGGCACAACATGTATTACAGTCCCTATCATAAATTAATCGGGTCTGAACTGCTGCGTCTCTTCACATAACACGACCAGATTCACAAGCACAAACCAGCAATAAGTTTCTCTAATGAAGTTATTAAGACTTCCAAACAAAATTAAATTCCTTAAAATGTATACTTGTTTTGTTATGTCCCTACATGTTATTGTACCTCACACGCGCTTTATATATCAGACAATCGATAGAAATATCGAATGGAACAAACTAGATCGATATTTATCATTGTCTAGGGTCCTCTATTCCCTCTCGTACTGTTGAGATTTCTCGTGCGGTCCAGATTTTTTCGTTGTATTTATGCGTGTAGTAAAGACGGATCTTTTAGTGAGATCTCTATCCATTCACACGTATTTACTGCATCATTAAACGGCTTCTACAGACCTACTAAAAGCAATTTAGAGTTCCTTTACTTCGTAAAAAAGAGCTTAGAGTAGAGTCATAAGGTTCGTAGAGCACTGAATGATACGTATTTTAGCAATATTGCTTTCTTCCCTTTAAAGCATCGTTGTTTGCCGGAAAGTAGATGCTTCGCACGAAGGAATGGGAAACTTAAAATTCCAAACGACTCCAGACCACCGGTTGCGATATTTACCTGCGTGGTTTACGAGGACGAAGTGAAACTCGAATTTATTTCGATTTAAAAAACTCCTCATAATGTGAGAAGGAATGAAGTAAGCTGATGTTTGAGTCCTTTCATACAAATGACCAAAAGAGTATTTTGAAGAATCAAAGTTATTATCGCATGAAATATGTGTTAATTAGATGGAAGAAGTAAATTTGCTTGAAATTTCAACTTCCATTTATACAAAGTAATGTAAAAAAAACAATTTAGATTCAAAAAACTCCTAGGAATGTAAGTAACAATGAAATGAACTGGGGTTTGAGTCATTTGCTTACAATTCATCAAAAGGGTATTTTGCAGGGTTCAAATTATTATAACATGATATATGTCTTAATTGGATGGAAGATGCAAATTTTCAGTTTCAACGCATCATTTATACAAAGTAATGTAGAAAAACACCAAGGCAAAAACACAAACTTTAAACTTCTTAGCTATATTAATGGTGGACAGTTCATATCAGTAACTAATATGAGACAAATACAAAGCACTTATAACATTTCCGTAATAAAAAAAAAAACTTGCCAACAGTTAATAAAAGCCTTCTGCTTCTCTACTGAAATTTTTTATTAACTGTAACAGATATTTTTATCACAAATAATTGAATATTTGTAAACAATTACATATATGTTGTATAAATAAACAAATATTAATGAAAAGTTTGGACTATGTGTTTTCCATATTTGATTTGAAACAAGAAAATTTTTCCGCTTCTTTCATTTATGGAAAGATTATTTTTATCCTTCCACAGCTCACTATTGTTCTAGTATTCCTTATTCAATGAATCATTAAAAAGTTACTATATACACAATCTCAAAGTCACGTGAATATTTCTCAATGGTTTGAAAAGTTAAGCAATGGTACTATCCTTATCAACTTTCAACAAAAAACATTTTTTCATTTCTTTTTAAATTAATTTAATTCAAAATTGTTTACATCACTTAGAATATGTATTACTGAAGATGGCCACTTTATTCGAATGGATTAAAAATGACTCATAACACTAAATTACATAGAGATTTGTGATTAAAGTAAAGTTAATATTTCACACCTTTTATTTGATAGAGTTTAAATATTTACTCTGAAAATGAATGATAAAAATCCAAAGGAAAATTTTAATGCAATTATTTTACGTATCCACCATGCAGGTAAGATTGTTTAACAGGAATCTTTGGAAAATATCTGTATAAAAAGATGTGAAAAACATCCAATCCTTTATTGAGCACCATATCACACTTTCGTTTAGATAAATTTTGAATAGTTTAATGAAATAATTTTAATTCTATTTTTAACTTGAAGAAAGGTTTTTTTTCATAAAGACATTTGAAACAATTGTTTTTGATTAACAAATTTTAATAAAAATCCAAGTTCAAAATTAATTTACGATATTTTCCATTATTACTCACATTCATTTACATGAATTTATGTAAAAAAGTCGAGGAATAGGAATCGAGCTGGGTGGAGTTAATATTTTATAATATTCAGGGGATTTGCTGTAATTTTCGGTTATTTGTTTTTATTATGACACCTTGTATACTCTCGAATTTAAACTAACACAAAAATAACAAACTGAGTTTAAGTTCTTTTATTTTCAATTTAAAAAAATGTAAAAACTCCTTGATATCTTCAAAATATTTGCAGCTCGAATAACACGAATTTCTAGCAAAAATTTACAGTGTTTATTTCTATCTGCTTGCAATTCAAACACTAAAAAAGTAATAATTTCAGCTAAAGAATTTGCAGCTAATACAACTCTCGGTTCGGGCTCCAATATCTAAACTTAATGACCAAAAACGAGCAACAGAGTTGCCATTAAAGTAGCATTATTATGTTACTAAAAGTCTCTATAGGCTTTCTTGTTATTTCAACATTTTCCATTAATCGATATTAACCGTTCGTAAATCTTGAATATAAGTGAATGCTTTCACATCGCGGAGGGAAAAAATAAATAAAACTGACAATTCGAAACGCCGCTGCATTCTGCTGCTATTAAAATACCTAGTTTCTTTGCACTTTTTGAGAAGTAAGAAGAAAATGCTTTTTACGAAACATAATAATTTTTGGAATGGAGCTTTGACGAACAATAAAATGGCAAAATTATCGATTTTAACTTTCTCGAGTCGGTGGGGAGAGATATTTCAAACGGAAAACTCTAGGCCCTCAGGCCGAGGACTAGAACACCTCCTTGCGGTATCTCATTGTAAAAAGAGAGCTTTCTATTGATCCACCCTTCCGAAGGATTAATAGTCCAACTCTTAGAGATTTTTTCACTTCTTTTCAGTGGCGATGCGGGCTTTTTCCTCTTTAAGAACATTTCGCATCTTAGAATGGTTCGAACTCTTACATTTCTGTCGGGGGGAAAATATTAATCTGCAAGTACAAGGGGCCCGTCCCAAATGAAACTTCTCCAATTGCCTAAACAACATTACCAAATTCACTCTTACCTCTACATTGAACAGTGAGGAACATTTGCATCACTTCAAAAATTTAATTAATAATTTATTTACCGATAACAATTTCGTTCTGAACTAAGTTTGTAACAAAGGAACTTTAACAAAGGAACTTTAATTTAGTTTTTAATTGAAGCTACCTCAGTTAAAAAATTTCAAATGAAAAACATTATTTTATTCGTTTTCCTTTTGCTTCTTAGACTCATATGTAGAGTTCAACTGCACAATTTCTACTGACAATAAAAAAATGGTATATATTTAATTATATGTGGGAAGAATATTTGTTATTATACAGGGTGTTCACAAATTATTGGATCCATTTCAAAATTTAATTTTAAAAAACTCTAAAATGTAGCAATTCGATCTGCTAAATGAGAGAGTAGCTCAAAATGTTTTTTCTGATAGGTAACGCAAACGTTAAGGCTAACTAAATCTGCTGCAGGGGGAGATTCCGAACGCAAGTGTCAAAATGGCTACCAAGCAGCAGAAGGCACGTCTGACACGTCTCTGGCTCCCCGAAAGTAGATCAAAATTGTCGATTTTCAAATAAGAACTGCATTAAGCGGTGGTATGAGCAATTAAGAGCAAAAGTCTCCCTCGCTCGTTCAACTTCGTCCGAGACCGATGATCGTCCAGCATCTTTCCTATGATGCACATTTCCTGTTACCTTAAATTCCTCAAGCCAACGCTTGATGGAGTTCTTACTTGGAGACCGACAATTTCGATACTCTAGGCAAATTATCTTTGAAATGTTACAATCGATTTGCTTTCGTGAAACCAGAGACGTGCCATCTGCTGCACGGTAGCCGATTTGACACTTACGTTGGGAATCTCCCGCTGCAGCAGATTTAGTGCGCCGTAACGGTGCATTATCTATCTGAAAAAAAAATTTGAGTTACTCTCTCATTTCAAAACAGGTGCTACATTATAGCGATTTTTCCATTAATTTTTTTAATGGGTTCAATAATTTATGACCACCCTGTGTTTCTAACTACTGCAATAACGCTTCAGTTAATTATTATTAATATATATATTAATATTTTTTGGAGGGGGGAAGAAAAAATATTAGCCTGGGAAACAAAATCCAAGTTTAGATTTAAAAAATAAAACTTTTACAGATTTCTCTTATTCAAAATTAAACTGTAGTAATATTATATATCAGTAAATTATCTTTTTAAGAAACAGAAGACTATACTTTCGCAATAAATATTATAATTCAGCAATAGAAACAGCTATCTATTTAAGAAAATTAAACTCTTTTTAAAGCTACTAAAATAATTTTAAAGACTCATAAATTTATTTTAATAATTAAAGAAAAACTCACTATAACTTATTAGTGCTAGTGTTAATTATGATCGCAAAAAACTATCAAGCAAATATATCAAATGTTGTGAATAAGAGATTTAGAGAAAACTAAAATTCAATTTGAACACTTCCAACAAAATGAAATAGCTTAAGTTGTAAATCGAAAATTTCATGATTCAAAAGTTTTATTTTCCCGTTCTTAGCTAATTGATTTGAAACTGTAGTTCAGGAAGTGGCAATTAATATAAGCAGATTTGAAGTGTTTTCTTGGCTTTTGATGCGTGAAGTTTGCGCACATTATTTAACAAAAGAGACAATTATTTTTACATTAATACTGTAATCAATTTTTTACCTTCTTAAGTATTATCCTTGCTTAACTGTTTAAACCACACCGAAAGTTACACTTTTAAAACGTTAATCCCCACGAGAATCAAATACAATTCACACGGCGATTAAATACAATTCATACCCATTATCTAATCAGATGACCCCTCCTCTTCTGTAGTTAAGAGATAGCAGTGAAGGAGTCGTATAATTAGATAGATTTGTTCGAATTTCAAACGTGAGTCATGGCGACTAACGTGTTAATAATTTATCTAAGTATAAAGGAGAAATATCGTATAATCGAAATAATCTTCGAAAAAAAGGCGTTCCTCCCTGAATCACTCATTAAAGAAAAGTTGAAATGACATTCAAGCATAAAAATTTTAATCAATTTTAAAATCAATCAATTAACACACCTAACTATAAGCTACACAAGTTTTATTGGGATGAATATTTTGATTCTGAACCAAGACCACCTAATGAGGACGTTTGAGGACACATGTTTTGATTATTTGAAATATTTAACTATATATATATATATATATATATATGGATTGCGCCCTCGATTTTTAGTGAAAGAACACGCAGGAACTTGAGAGAGATGAATAACGTGTTCTTTTAACTTAAGATGCCAGCCTTTATGCTCGACAATCAAAAATAATAAAGCAAATCAAATGATTCTTGGATCGGTAAAATTGAGTAATTCAGTTTAACTGACGCAATAAAATGATCAAGAGTATGTCGTCACTTTCGCTTGGTACCGCCAGCGAATTCGATAGTAGAAATGCATGCTGGGAATTGAAAGTAACCTAGGGTCGAAAGCTTCGATTCAGATTTGCGAGAGAAAATGTTTGAATTCATCAATAAAAAAATTCCTAGAAAATCGAAGAAAAATGATATTTTAATATTTTAACCGTTTTTATTTTAAAACAGGGATAAATATTCCAGTTATTACCTCAAAAAATTGAAAATGATAGCGTTATTAGAATGTCTGATGCGATAAAAAAAAGTATTGAAAGTTAAAAATATTAAGGAAAATTGACTATTTAAAATTTTCTTAAAATTCAGTAAATTACGTTAGAAATTTAAAACAAACTTCATTAGAACGTAAATTGTTCGTTCTATTCGATGGTGTATCTATTTTTTCCCATCGATTATCAGAAACGATACTCTGGACGAAAATGTGTGAAAAATCACCCAAAACATTAAATGAAAATTTTTCTAGATTAAATTTTAAAATTCGGGCTTCGAGGTGAATTGAGTTACCATTACGACTACATGTGTGCCAAATTTCATAGCTGTAAGCGCGATAGATTCGTCTGAACATCGCACGCACACAAACATTGCCTTTTATAAGTATAGATGAGAATTTTATATAAAACTTTTGATTGTAGTATTTCTAACTTTATTTCTTGTATGTTTAAAGAACTTCATAATTAAAATAAAAATAGAATAATTACATTTATAATTCCGGAAGAATCTTATTCGAATATTTTCTTTCAAATTGAATTATATTTAGCTAACATCAGATTTGCAAAATTTTAAACTAAAAGAAATTATTAAATTTTAGAATTAAAAATTTTAGTTCTTAAATTTAGTTCGACACTAGCAAATATATTTAAAAATTTTGCTAGCTTATCTATCCGTTAAAAACACTGAATAAAAATACTTAAAAAAATACCCTTTTTTCTTGAAATTTATACTCCGAATTCCTTTTAATATTCTTGATAAGTGACATTTAAAGAACAAATGAACAAATTCTTAACGAGTATTTTTTGAAGGAGAAAGTACATTCCCGAAATATATTACTATTAGCAAAACTTGTTTAACAGCTGTGAATACAAACTACAATAACAAACAAAATACCTTATCTAGCATATATAAAGTATATATTCTCACTGAGGAATTAATATAAATTGATTATTCATTCATGAAGAATAAATGCCATGCTTCTCTGAAGATTATTCAAACAATAAATCTAGTTCTTAAAGAGCGCGTCATTTTCTCATCAGTCTTATTTGATGTATTTATTTAACTGCGATTTCGTCAAAGAAATTTACGAATGTTCTTAAGTATTAAAGGAAGGAGACAGTATAGTATTTCAAAAATTGTAGATACATTAGACATTTTTATTAATAATAAACAGTTTTAAAATAAAATTCCTTACAATTGCAAAAAAGTCCATATTTTTTACTTCTATATAATTTATTTCTTCGATTTATACTGCATAATTTAAGATATACCTCTTGAAGATTAATAACCCTTTTTTGAAAAAAATCTTATATTTTCTCAAAGCCGATAATCCAGTAAAGATTGAAAATAATATTGAAAAAATCATTTAGTTACGAAATCAAAATGAAAGGGTTTTCCTTCCAGTAACAGCTGCTTAAATATTTATTTTGAAATTTGATTACATTTCTGGAATTATTGCAAAATCTCCTTTAGTTTTGAAACTTTCTTTTCCTAGCAATTGCATTTTTTAATATTTTATTAGATTTTGATTAGATCTGTACACACACTAGCATTTTTTTAATTCAACAAACGCGTAGCTTTTCAATTATTTGCTCGAAATATATGCTTGAGTACTTATTTCAGTCACGAAAGGATTTTTGGTAAAATTTATAACGACCCATAGAAGCAAGCGCTCGTGTCAGTAATTATTCGGGAGATTTTATCCACTTGAACATTTTTACAATAACCGACTTGAAGCCATTGTATTTCAGTAACATCATTCTACTGCAGATCGCTTTCTATCGTCTTTGTCACTAAAAGAAAATCGTAGAGATTACCGTAAGGATAAGTGAAAGCGTTTTTCCTGTGGCTTAAGATGTTACTTTTATTTTTTCTACTTCAGCATTAGTTCTCCTTTTATCTTACTTTTTATTTCATCTAAGACCGAAAACAAAATAAATTGGGTCTCTTTCCTTAGTCAAACCAGAAGAAGCCCGATATTTTTCTTAATTTAGGATTAGAAGAAGGATTCATTTCTTCTCCATTAGTACATTCCTATTTGGAATGAAAATCGTTGTTTTTGTGTTAACATGCATTTCCAGGATTTTTTTCCCAAATGGAGGGAAAATATTTTTAAAAACAACCGAAAGAGATATTCATCCAGAAAGGCCATAATTCAAAACATTTGTTTTTAGATATATAAAATTTCTTTCTTTAAATATATTTGAAACCTAGAAAAAGAGATACATATAATTGATAAGAAAAAATACTTTTTTAATGGTTGCAAATAAGCATTTTACTAGAATTTTTTTATATAATTAAAAAAGACAAACATTGTTTTTAGAACAATGGTTTGATTTTCAGTATTGACTCTCCTTTATGATTATTTTTGCATTTTTGATTTTAGTTTTACAAATTTGAATAAAAGTTTCTCTGCATCTGTATCAGACCCTGATAAAAGGGAAATCTCGTTTTATAATCTAAGTCTTGTTTATCAGATTTGTTTTACACGTTAAGTGCAGCACCGATTCCGCAAATCTCACTTGTGGATCAATTTTTGTTTTTTCAGCATTTTTTGTTAAAATGGCTTTATGATTTATTCTCTTGTTGGTTTATAGATATATATTTTTACTTTGACTGTTTTATATATTTTTTTCGTGCCCACGTGTGGTCACGCGGTCCTAACAAGTAACTTTTTATGTGAGGATGAAGTGACCGCATCAAGGTATGATGTGCAATGAAGCCGAATGATCGACTAGCATATGAAAAAAACCTATATAAATCGTATCCACGGGTGAGCACACTGCTCTCAAAAACCAGATGCAAAATACCCACCTTTGGGCACATAACGCACAACGTGTTAACTCTTTCCTTTGCACTCCGAAGGATAATAATAAGAAAAAATGTACACTAGTGAGTTTCTCAGAGGGGGTACAGCGAGTTCACGGATGAGAAGCTGCCGTATATGTAAACAGGTTCTCGCTTCCTTTGTGGGTACAGTAATGGTGGTGTTGCTCTTAGGGCCCATCTCCAAAGACGGGTTGTACCCCAATAAAACGGGGGCTCGTCGCTTGAGCCGCTCGTAATGGGGGCTACTATGCGGGGGCCGTAGTGCACGATGAAGTCGTGGCGGCCGGTCTTTCAGTTTTACCCGGATGCTAAGGCAGGGCGGGTTGATGGCTTCTTGTGATTACATGTGTGAGTGTAAGGATAGATTTAGCGCTTTAGGAAGCTGAAAGGTATTTTTTGAATTTGTTTCAATTCCTTAAAATTAATAGGTGTGTTTTTGCTATAATACGGTTTTTATAATAACCGCTATCCAACAAGAATGAGTAAAAGATGCATCATTCGGAATGTTGAATCTGACTCGAGATAAGAGTGCAAAGGATTAACATTATGTTTAAAGTTTCGAATATCGACGGGTGTGTTTAACAATCTCACGAAATTAGATTTTCAAATTATACTTAGTTTTAAAATGCAAAAGTCTTAAATTCTTTCTCAAGATCTTGGCGCTTTCGGCTACTAAGCTGTTTTAAAGAGGAAGTATTTTCTCTCCTTAAATGGGTATATAAACAATAAGCTATTATGCAAATCTTTCATTGATATTTCAAACTCAGTTCAAATCATAAGACATAGAAAAGAAATGAATGCAGATGCTTTGAAATATTCCGAAAAGAATACTGCAAAGGCCTGCAGCATGTTATAATAAATAAAATAATCTTAACTATAACCGAAAACGCAAACACACCCTGAAACTTTATTACCACATCTTTATAAAGTCTGAAAGTAAAAACTAAGAAAGTCTTAAACAATTTTATTATTAATTTCAAACATTTCCCAAGGCATTTTCGGTTGGCGATGAGAAAAGTTAGACGCCTTGTTTGTTTTAAATCTTCTCAAGCCGATTTACAATTGTTTGAAAAGTAGAACTTAACACTAGAAGAACAAAAGTAGATAAGTACAAACATTAGGGATAACGGACTATCATCGACAAGACGACAGTCCTGTTTTTATTTTGTTTAGGAAGTTTGGGCTGACGAGTAAAGAGAATTCTAGCTTTCAGAAAAGCCATTAAGGTGCATAGAAGACATGTGTTGGGACAATAAAACTAAAAGCTGAAATCCCAGTGAGCAAAACCCTATTCCCTCAGTGCCATGATCATGTCATTTAGAATGCTTCAAATAAAAACAATAAAAAATTGAGGAGGGAGAAAAAAGAGAGATGCTTAAGGAGAAAACAGTTTTCGTGTCGTGATCTATGAAGAAAAACTGTTTACTAGATAAATTAGAAAAGTGTGAGAAGTGAAGAGAGCTTTGCAAGTTTTGATACAAGATACTAAGCGATTTGAGATACACATTTCTTTTTGTCTATGATGAAGATAAATGGAATAAAGAATACAAGTTATAAATAAAAAGTATGCTTTATTGATTTATAATTTCGGGTTCTCTTTCTTTCAATACGTACAAATATAAATGATATAGAGAAAGAATATGCCCAATAATACAGTAAAACAGAAAATTGAGACATTAATAAAAAATCAATAATAAACATTAAGATAACTTTTTAATGCCAGTTAACTAAGCGATATCATGCAGTCTTTCTTCTAAAAAATGCTCACAAATTGATAGCATTGACTGTTTATTTGCGTTTAAAAACTGTTTACTAGATAGTTTAGAAAACTGTGAGAAGTGAAGAGGGCTTTACAAGTTTTGATACAAGATACTAAGTGATTTGAGACACAGATTTTCTATGATGAAAATAAATGGAATAAAGAAAACAAGTTATAAATAAAAAGTATGCATTATTGATTTATAATTTTGTGTTCTCTTTTTTTCAATACGTACATATATGCGTTTATATATATGGATATAGAGAAAGAATATGCTCCATAACACCAAAATACAGTAAAAATGCTAATAAAAAATAAAAGAAAATTGAGCCATTAAAACAAAAAATCATTAATAAACATAAAGAGAACTTTTTAATGAGAGTTAACTAAGCGATATCATGCAGTCTTTCTTCTAAAGAATGCTTACAAATTGAGAGCATTGACTGTTTATTTACAAATTTATTTATTTTTTCAGACTTATTCTTCAAAATATGATTTTACTTAATGCTGAGTTGCATATATATACCATTTCACAATTTAATGACGTAATTTAATATTCTATGACATTTATACCAAACTAAACTCACTGTATTCAGTCTATAATAACAAAACGGTCGGTTAAATCGGTATTTGACTTAATAATTGGAAAATTGTTTGAAAAAGTTAACTTTTTTAAATACATCTGAATAATGCATAAAGTTTAACTCTTTTATCCCGAGCCGACTTTTTTTCTTCTAGCTCCTTTAAAACCGGAATACTTTAGGAGGCTAAGACATGAATGGGACTCTCCCAACCTAGGTGGTCATTTACTCTACCACCCTCTGCTGTAACCTTTCCTTAAGGCACAAGGAAATGGGCTGTGGTGGGCAAGGATAATTGGAGCCCCCTAACACGCTTATCTCCCGAGAGATCTCAGAAGCTCATCTTCCCTAAAAAGAAGCCAACCTCCTCAGACCGGCCTTCCTCGTCGTTAAGGGAAAATTTCTAGACCGCCCCGGATCGCCTCGCTCGGTATGAAAGGGTTAAAGGTAGATGCAGGTTGTTAAAAGTTAAAAAGAGCCCTTAACATTAAACCTAATTTTTAAGATAACTATCAATTAGAGAATTTTTTTATTTGAATGGGTGGTGAATTTACTTACAGAGCTGAGAAAGGTTTTGCCTTTAATTAAAAGAATTTTTACACTTTTTCGTTAACACACAGTCTTTGTTTCATATATTACAACAAGTAACTAAAACTCTAAGCAAGCTTTTGAAGCGCATTATAAATCATAATTTTTCCAGCATTTATTACTTATACAATCAAAGAAATCTATCCTCATATTTAAATGAATAAAGAAGAATTCATTGATTAATACAAACTAACTAAACTGCTGATATACAAGCAAACCGAATTAATGATGTGCAAACAAACTTCAGGTGTGGCTGCACTTAAGACTATAAAGGACAAACTCAAAACAACACAAAATATGTTTTTATTTCGATGTTTTATTACTTTATGCCAGCATCAGATTAAGATATAGGGGGAGTTGGGGTAGACTGATACGCAGGAACATTGATACAGTTCTTAAATTTTGATTGGAATGGCTCAAGATGTTCATATCCCCTCATAACATATGCCACTGTAACCCTTAGCACACGGCATATTTTTCGGCCATGTTAAGTCAAAAGTTAATTTACAAGTGAATCAAACCGCTAATCTTCTAGTCGAAGTAAATTTTACTCTAAGTACGCAAGTGTGATATCTTTCACTAATTACGTTTTCCTGCCAGGGAATCTACTTCAAAAGGCAGGAGCAAACATTTTTCTGAACTATATTAAGTTTTGAGGGTTTTTAGCGTTAATTTTGCGTGACCACTTGTTTTAAGTAAAAACGTCTTTTGGGGCATATTGATACAGCAGACTCCGGGGCATATTGATACGCATCTCCTGTATGTATCAATGCGCCTTAACAGCAACTATTTTGCAAAATCGTCTTCAGAAAGAAACGTAAAAATGAATTATCTAAGAGTAAAATGCAATTAATCATTTGTTTAAACTATGAAAACAGTTTGAAATTCATAGCAAAAATAAAAAGAACTGTTGTAAATTAAATTTAAATTATTTTTTACGAATTTATTAAAATTTGAGAAAAAAATTGTACGGAAATTTAATATCATCAAAAAGATATTTTTAACTTTAATTTTAGATGGTGTGAAAATTATTTTTGTGCTAATTTTTTTCGTAAGTCATCAAGGGAGAACGAGAAATTTTCCCTTAATTTTTAATTCATTATAATTTCAAAAAACGGCTTCGAGCTACACATTCTCTCCCTCCAAAGTATAATTACACACACAGACACACATTCTCCTGTATTATTTGTAGAGATAAATTATTTTCTGAGGCATTATTGTTTCAATTTTCCAGCCTCATTAAAAATGTTGACACTTTCTTAAAATAAAAGTTTGTTTCTTTGTTAAACTTTTAAAACTTGATTTGGAATATAAAGTTTATTGATAAAACAAATTTTGTTTTGATCCCAGACCTACTAACCATCATTATTTTTGATATTTTTGTGTGTATCATTGTACCCGTTGTATGGGACAGATACATATCCATTTTTAGGAAAAAAGTGTAATAAATATTTTATTATTTCATTTATGACCAAAACTCGACCGAAATCCTGTATTAGATTAACAAATGCATAAATATAGTGTATTAGTTTTAATTATTTCCATTGGAAAAATCATTTTTTGCTTTCCAAAAAAAGTTTATCAATGTCCCCGTGTCCCGCCTACACAAAAATGTTGTCTAAAATCTAATAAATATTTACAAATAACAAATTTAATACATTCTAAGGAAATTGATACTCTTAAATTTCCGGCGGAAATATTTCGTCTTTATAAAATCTGTTTATAACAAGAACATTTGTAATATATCTAAATTTAGAATATAAAAAATAAAAAGAATACATCTGTTATATCATGACATTCCTTTTATTTATCAGATTAAGTAAATTATTGCGTCAAAATATTTTGTCATTTTTCGCTAACGGGAAGTCTGTATCAATAAATTATGCATTTCCCATTTCCTTTTTATTAAAGAAACATCTTAGAAACGGAAAATGTTTAAAATAGAAAATGCATATATTTGCTTAAATACTATAAACGTTTATTATTGATAGTTGCTTATAAAGTATGTATGCCAACATGAAAAAGTGGAAAGAACTATCATTCTTCGAGAAACAAATTGCAAGCATTTAGCGAAATCTGACATTTTTTTATTCGAAGTAGAAAGATTCAACCAATCATTTAGGAAATAGCGTCGCTATACTTCGTTTGAACTAAAAAAATAATCTAATACAAATGCCCATAAAATATGAGACAAATATTATTCACATAATTAAATCCCTTTAAAAATAGTGACTGAAAAAATTTATATCCTTTAACAGATAGCTATTAAGAGTATTGCAATGAGAGTTTTGAAGTTCTGATTTAATACGTTTTAACACGTTGCCATTTAGTTCCAGTCGCCAGTTCTTTCAGCAGTTTAGTAATTAGAATTCTCAACTTCTGTCTTCCAATTAAGAAATTTCTTTGATGACGTACGCTTTGTTCAAACTCTGAGAAATGTGGGAATTAAAGAATGAAAAGTTTTGGCTAATATTAACCTGTTAATTTCTGTTATTTGATATTTAAAACAATTGTGTAAGTTTAGCACATTTTACTATATTTTCACCTAGCATTTGAAAGACATATTTAATACTTCAGCGTAAACAAAGTAATAATAGTCGTACGAAATTTATAATTCCATGTCAGAAAAATTTAAAGTTTCGAAATGTATATCAATTACATGGTATAATAATGAGAAATTATTCGTTATGAGCTTGTATCGAGAAAGAAATAGATAAAATCCAAAATACAGAGCAATTAAAAAATGCATTTTTGCATATTCCTAGCAATAATGTAATAAATTAATAATAATATAAATATAATAAATTAATATAATATAAATGTGAATTATATAATTTGGCAATAATATAATTAACATTTCTAAAATATTTATTGTAAATAATTTTTAAAAAAATATAATGAATTTTTTTCTTCTCTCAAAAGCATTTTTAAAACAATTACAAAATGTGCTTGCCTTTTATGTAAAATACAATAAAAATATATTTATGAATGCAATGAAATAATAAATGAATATATAAGCACATCAGTAAAAAATGTCAAGGAGGAATTATTTCAAGAATGTCCACAAAATCATCAGCTTTTAAAAAATCTATCAACAGCGATTAAAAAATTATAGTGAAAGGTAACGAATTACATTAATTTCTACAGAATAACTATTTGTTTTCTGTCGATCATAATAAAAATATTTATTTTTAACTTTTATTTACTGATTATGACATTTTAAATACCTTCATAATTACAATAATGTGGGGCAAGATGACATTTTTAATATCAAGATACAAAAGATGAATTCTATGATAATTCAACGAATTAAAACTAATTTTTTTCAGATATTTGTGAGTAAAAATAGTAAAAAAAATATTAAAAATTAAAAGAAACTTGCAAGAAACTCAGGAAGAAGCGATATATAAAGACTGAAAATGACTAGGAAAATACATGAATTAACCCTCTGACACAGAGCGAGGCGGTCCCGGGCGGTCTAAAAATTTCCCTTGAACAGCGAAGAAGGTAAGAAGGCCGGTCTGAGGCGGTTGGCTTCTTTTGAGAGGAGGTTCTGAGATCGCTTAGGAGATAGGCACGGTAGGGGGTCCAATTATCCTTGCAAACCGCAGCCCATTTCCGTGCCCCTTAAGGGAAGGTTATAGCAGGGGGTGGGGTGGCAAATGAGGACCCAGGTTGGGAGAGTCCAATTCATGTCGCTTCCTCCCAAAAGGTCCCGGTTTTAAAAGGAACTAGAAGAAAAAAAGTCGCCTCGTGTTTAAAGAGTTAAATAATGGTAGCGATCTTCGAAATCAACTTGCTAGATTAAATTATAGTTAACATCGCAAACTTTAAAATATTGGATCAAGCTGCTTTGAAGGGGTGAAAAACATGGATCT
Organism: Araneus ventricosus; assembly: GCA_013235015.1. NCBI lineage: Eukaryota > Metazoa > Arthropoda > Arachnida > Araneae > Araneidae > Araneus > Araneus ventricosus. The sequence continues at coordinate 2,634,529 of BGPR01000017.1, read as the reverse complement.
TCATGAATATTTTGTTAGTCGCTGCAATGACTGCAGCGAAGAGAAATCTCTATCTTCAAATTTGTTCTGTCTAGAAAGTTGCTTGCAATTTGACATTTCTCAGCGCAGAGCAATAACTTTATCTTGATTTGATTGAAAAACACCAAGGAAACAGACCGAATTTTGTGCAAGAAGTTAAAGTCTTGAAGGAAGAGAAGAAATAAATATTCTTGGACGCAAAGAAATGCAATTTAGATTTGCCAGACGTCTGGGATTATGTTAACCTACAATTCATAAGAAAAAGGGAACTTTTCAGAAGATCTTGGGAAAGCATGTTTTATGAGAATCCAGAAGATCACTCAAGTACCAAGAAAAGAAGATATTCTATTCACAAATTATTACACAAATACTGAAGTTATGAAATAAATTTGACAGTATATCTTATCAGTATTGAAAGCATAAGAAAATACAGTCGATTGTACATTTTAGTCTCGGTAGTTGCAGTAAAACGAGGACTTTTCAGTGGCCTCCGAAATTGTCAGCAGTCTGAGTGATTTTGTAATATTGATTAAAACATTAAAAAATGGGAAAAAAGTTGAAGTAGTAAATATGAACAGATGATTTGGCATCTTTTTTCTGTACTTTTTTCTGTATTTGTAAATGTTTTCTTACTTAAAATCTTTAAGAAGTTTATTGAACTATTAAAATAAATAAAATACTTAAATAATAGAAAATTTTGGTCAACCATGAAATCGTAAAACTCAATTTGGAAAGGTATTTTATTATAAATTAATTTCAATGCATATTTTTGCAATAATTTTTAGAAGCTGAATAATTGTATTAGTTCAAAATACATGTTTTTATTTTGAACCTTTGTTAAGATCTTAAGAATATAATGCAACATATACGTTATGATAAAAAGTGTTTACATACGAGATAAATCCTTGTGACAGATATTATGAATTTAACTTCTGTTTGATTCCATTTCTTTCTATCCCAATAGTTTAAACGCGGTATCTGAAATTAGTCAAAATGATTAAACTCAGCGTTTAATCATTCGCTTGGAAAAACATTTTTTGCCCCTCTGTCAGACGGTTGTAGGCAATAGCGCATTTCATTCTGATCTTTCCAGAAACTCGTGTATGTCTATTCTGTGTCTTTTCTATTCTAACTTTATTTTTGATATGATTCTAAGTTATAACACGGAGTTTTTAGGTTCTGCGAAAAGAATTTGGGCATTTGGTTGAAAACCGATTCCTTTCATTTGTAAATAACAGGAATTGTTGAAGCTTCAATAAGGAGTTTGATTACAATCATAAAACTTTTATTTATTACATTCACGGTAAATCTATATCCTACTGAAAATACAACATTATAGATTAAAACAACCCGGAACAGATACTTCGAAATGGGGTTTATATATTTCGTACAAAAAATGCACCGTAATGGATTAGAAGACTCCAGATCGAATCCACACTTCTTGCCTCAGACTTCTAAAATCAATTCCGAGGCCCAAATGCATTTCCACCTCATGGACATTTATAGTAGAAACAAAAGAGCCAACAAATGGAGTTAATCCTCAATTCTATAGTCAAAAAGCGTTGCCTTGACGTATTACTCGGAGAAAAAAAGAAACATTAAGGAAAAAACAGTATTTAACTCTGATTAGTAGGAGCAGCACATGTTGGGGGGTGATTTTTTTTTCAGTGGATGTTTTGGCAGTTGTAACTGTTAAGGTTTCGTTTTCTTTCCTGTGTTCCTTTTTGCTGAAATGGGATCACGCTACCGTACCGTTAATCACATCTTCATCAATGATTCATTCTTGTTTCAGATTGGAAGCCACAAGAGATTTCACCCGGTACTCTTTATAAATATGTTTGACACTTCGCGAACTTCTGCCAGAGATTGGAAGAGCCACTTACTTTTCCGTATAAGCAAAGAAATATATAAAATTAAGGTATACCACTAGGTTGAAAAGTCGATTTTCGAAGAAAAATTCAAACTTTATGATCTAAAAATAAAGCCACAACTTCTAAGATTCCAAAAAAATCTTTGTTTTTATTCCTTTAATATTTTATTCCTTGATATTTATTTGAACTAATGTGTTATTATATATTTTAAATGCTTTTTCTGAAAAATGAGAATTTCACTAAAACTGGTACACGAAAAACGTGATATCTCCAAAACAATTCAATAAAATTCATTGAAATTTGGTACATATGTGTCAAAACCCTTTGACCCCTTGAAAACCCAGCCCAAAGTCCCGACTTTAATCCTATAGAACATTTATGGGAGAATATACAAGAATGTTTGCATGAAAGTAACATTAAGAGCAAAAATAACCTGAAAGAAAATCTAATTGAAGCATGGAGAATTATTGATCCCAATATATGCAAGCAATTAGTCAATTCAGTGCCGAGTAGATTGAAAGAAGTAATAAAAACAAGGGTCGGCCAACAAAATACTAAAATATTGCTTTTAAGCAGTAAAAGTATTTTTTGTTAATTAATTTATAAGTATCCGAATACATTTTTGGACTGAAAATCTGCTTCAAAAGTATTATAGCGTTTAAGTATTATAAGTTTTAAAAAACTATTTCAGTAGCATATGTATTTTCACACCTTGTGGGATTTAAAGACAAGATTCTTTTTGCAATATATAGTTTTAATATTTTTTTATTTGATGAATAAAGTGTTATTCATTTTGGTGTCCGAATACTTTTTTTCGTAACTGTATATAAACAAAAAACTTATTAGTATTATTAGAAAAAGTATTTTGACCCATTTCGCCTGCGTTGCATTTAAATAGCGATTAAAAATAGCCTGGCATTAGAAGATTAAATCGTTTAATTTTTTTAAAGACAAAAATACCAAGTTTATTTAGAAGAGTTTTCTTTTTACCTCGATTTTTGTTTTCCTTTTGCTGCTTGATAAAATATTTTGTTTACTGTTTAGCATGCTAATAAAACCATGTTATTTTTTTATTTTCATTAATAATAATTTTTTTCCGTTTCAGTCTTAAATCGTTTCCAAAGGAGTATTAAAATTCTTGTCAGAAAGTACCACATGCCTTGATAGGATTTGTTTTATTTACATCGAGAAAGACTAAGCGACATGATCTTCCTCTTGTCTTTCATAAAGTTTGTTTCATAATTTTGGCAGAATCCAAACGCATCTATTTCTACATCAAGTACACGTGCGTTTGAATATACAAATCAAGATCAAATGTAAGGATCTACATGATATTGGAACAAAGTGATCGCGATACGTGAAACTCAAATGATTCATATATCTCATAACGCATTATCAAAATTATAATGCAATTTTGTAATTATTTTTTTCCGAAGCCATTACTAGATGACACCCTCATATGTCATCAATTCTATCTAATCAGATGTCCCTTCCTCAACTGTTGTTAAGAGGGAGCAGAGAAGGAGTCATCTAATTAGGTAGATGGTTCGAATCTCAGACTCGAATCGTGGTAACAAACGTGTCAGTTAAAAGCATATAATAATAAAGGAAGATTATAGTCAAACGTTTTTCTTGATATTATAGTGTTAATATTGGAAGAGGAACACGTAGGTGGTCATTGGTACTCCTAACAATGCATAGGTAATGGATTGATTTTTCAAAGCAAATAGGTCCACAAGAGTACTCTTCACACATGTAGTACGACGTCAGCGCAACAGTTTTCACAAAATATCTTCAGATAAAGTGAACTAGCTTTTGAGATGATTATTTTCTAGATTTAGTGTTCATTTTACATGTCGGCAATTTAGGAATGGACTTGGTAATTTTGGACAAGATGTGGAATACAACACTTGAGCCGGCATCCTTTCTCCCCTCCACAATTCAACGCAACGCCATCGGAAGCACATTTGACTCTAATTTAATGTGCTCCAGATCCGCATACACGGCGGATCTTTTGGTGGTATTCGTTCTCGAATCCATAGTTCTTCGATCACGAACCAAAGAGTCTACCACAAGCTCTCCGAGACCGTAGACATGCATAGCAGAGTATAGGGAGGTTGAAGGAAAAGAGAAAATAAGAGAAACCTTCATTCAAAGAGTGAAATCTCAGCTCAGCAGATCCAGAGTTTTGAAATGAAAACAGATAACAACACATCTAACTCGCGTATTTTCTGTGAAAATGACTACAAAGGACGTGCTTACGTGGTACACGTCAAATGCACCATGCATATATAACTGTAGATTCTTTTGTGAATATCGCACGAAGAAAATGGCACGACGCCAGACGATTGTGACAAACAATGTGCAGTCAAATGTTTCATAACATGCGCATGCGTAGTCGACTGTAAGGTCACTTAAAATTAACATAACTGAGTCGATTCATCTGTGTTAACCAACTTGACATGCCGTCATAATAGTTTACTCTTTGACTAAGTAATTAGAAAGGGGATTCTTAATTCTATAAGTTATTTATTTTTGAGTTCAATAAATGGCCTTGTGTAAATAACTGAATACTTGCGTGTCAGTGTAGTTCTTTTCTTTTTATCCATGATCGTTGTTGTTAAATATTAATTGTTTGTCCAAGAAATCGATTGCTTCTGTTATCGTTTCCAACGAATAGTTTTCATTTATAACTGAATAAAGTAACTTTGAGCGTTTTATAATTAACTGCTTACAGACAATCACTGCTAATTTGATGGTTTTCGTTCAATGACATCTTATCTGCTATAATATGTCTTGTATACACCCATAATTTTCCAGCCAAACTATTAGAGAATTTTATTATGATATGGTCTGAACATTATTAAGATAAAAAATGTCATCGTATTCCTATGTTTAGTACTGAAACAGCTTCTTTGGAATATATTTCTAGATTTAACTGTTGACATTAATATTTAGCTTGCGTTTTTATTAATCCTTTTTTATAGTTATTCACATCTATAGCTCCATTTCAGATTTCGAAAGAAGTAACTGATAGACCAAGTAAGTATTCATAAAATTAATTGAATTTGCCCTTATTTGATCTGTGGCTTAATTAAACAATTTCAAAGAAAAGAAATCTGAAATACAATTAACGCAGTTGATAGGGCTCTTTCTAATACGTGACTTCTTTAGCTATTCGAATTGAGTGCTAAGAGATTAAAGAAATGCACCCAAGAGTTTTTATTGAGTTCACTTGTTAATAGAAATAAAAAACCCGAAATCGGCAAACAGCTTCACGATGCTTTGGCGTGTAATACCACTTCCAGAACAGAAGAAAAAATACATTTCTCTTCACTAGGAAATTAAATTAAGAGCCAGAAATTAAAAGATAAACTTTGTATATGCTAATGAAGAGATTTAGAGACGAACAGCAACATGCAGGTAGAAGTCCATTTTAAATATTCCATATTTTGATTCGGTTCTAAACTTATTTCTCATCTTTCTTCGTAAAAAAAGACTGCGGCAACTTTCCTTCCTTCTTCAGTATCTTTGGAAGAAAGCCAAAATAGCCATTGTGGTGCACGTGCATGCCAGCGATCAAGATTATTTCTCTTCAGAAAAAAGTCTTTGTTTTTCTGACTGTATTTTGTATACATTTTACCGTGAAATATGTATTTTTGAGTCAGGCACTAGTTTTTAAAGACATTCTTACGCTTGTGGAAAAAGAAAAATACAAACCCATGTGTTTGTCTAAAAATGAAATAAAAATAAGTTCTTTCTTCAAAATATATCATTTCGCACTATAACAATTTAGATGAAAAATAAATCTTCGAGAAGACATTTTATATTTAACGAAACAAAAATATTTTATGCAGCTTTTGGGCCTGAATATTGTTTACAAATGTCACGTATGATTAAGCTATTTGTTTACAAATGGGGTCGTTCGCCGGCCACTCAAAATTTATGTAATAATATATATAAAATAATAAACTATAAAAATGTATATATTATAACATTTTGCAATAGAAAAGTTTCCACAAGAATAGTAATTCTGAGGTCAGTTTTGTATGAAAACTTGTTCGGCAATGGTTGATGCCGTAGCTGACTTTCCTAAATTAAAAATTTAAGTTCTATTGAAAAGCCATCATAATTAATAGTGTTTATGTAAACAAAATTCTGTTGCTGCGGTTGGAATGTAAAGCTCTTAATTTAGATCAAGAAACACTAAAATTTATTGAAAAATCAATCATGTGAAGCACCAAACATATTCTAAATATGAAATGTATGATAATGGTTTTAAAATCAATGACTACAAAAACGCTTTTTACATGAATAGTGAAATACATTAATATCCCGCATTAACGTACCTGCCTTTATCTTTTTCCTTTCGTCTACAACACTTTTTTTGGCCTCTTCAGATTTCAATTTCCCTAACTATCTATGTAAGTGGTTTCCCACGAATTTCACTTTCTCCCAGTTTGCACCGCTATTTACTCTAGTTTAAATAGTGTAAAAGAGGGGTAATACTGTATTCAAATCTTTAAAAAGTTATACGATTTCTAACATTATGAATCATAAATACGTTTATTAATTGTATGTGCATGATTCTTTTTATAAAGGATTAAGATACCCATAAGTAGCATTTAAAAAAATTAAAGTGTATAAAAGCATGAAATAAGCATCGTAAATTTTCCTAACAGCTTACGAATTCCTGAAGATGATCTTCACCTCTTCGTGTATACATTGACAAGCCCATATGATTCATGCATCAAATTTTATCATTTTTGATAATTAAATATGTGATTAAGTTATTAATCAGTAATATTTTTAAATAAATGATACTCTTAAACATGTGAGAGATCTTTAGGTTCTTATAAGGATCAAACTAATTTCCTTACGCAGAATGTATCACCCAAATAGGAAAAGAAAAATTAATACCTCAAGCAGATACAGAAAAATGGGTTATATTAGCATTGATGGAGAAAGGCCTTAAAACGACTAAAACAAATATAGTTGGATCTTGTTCTTCCTGACCACTTTTCATCATGTTTTTAAAAAAAAATTCAATCTTGAAACACATCCTTCGCCTCAATTACGGTCAGATGAGTTACTAACGATTCTACCATCTGTATCAAATATCTAAGCATACATTTAATTAGCAGCAAGCATCGGATACAGTACTTAGTTCAATAATTTGAATATAAATACATACCATTTTTAAACAAGTACAACTCTCTAAATCTTCAATACAAATTCTAATTGCAAATCCTTCGACGAAGCTGCTCTATTCATACATAAAACGTACCACTCTTATCCGAAATATCATGAATGCTATTAGCAATAACTGCAACAAGAGATTTCGGTGACATCGAAGGATTTCGTGTGTTTGCATTTACAAGAATAAAGAAAGCATCTTTCAGGGACAACACAGGCCTGCAATTCCCTTCCATGAAGCGCCCCTTGTTAGTTGATCAAGCTTCACACAAGTACTTGAATATCAACCCAGCACAATGCAATGAAGTTTTGGTAGTCATTTTAGCATTAAACATACTGACACTTCGCTGATGCATTAAAACTAGAAAATGACGTTTGTGGCACGTTTAGTGTTAAAAATATGTAAATGTTCAAAATTATGTAGAAAATACAACAAATTGTTTGTCAGTACTACAAAACAGATGATCAAGTACCACGCTTGCAAAAATATGATACCTCGCAACGGTTACGGCATTTATGAAAATTTTCTGAGTCGGGCTTTGGGCTGGGTTTTCAAGGGGGTCAAAGAGTTGATATATATGTACCAAATTTCAATGAATTTTAATGAATTGTTTTGGAGATATCACGCTTTTCGTGGACCAGTTTTAGTGAAATTCTCATTTTTCAGAAAAAGCATTTAAAATATATAATAACTGTCTCATGAAACTTTGGTTATGAAATCAAAACTCATCCGCCAGATTTTAAAATGTATTTACCCACCACTGTAAAGTATATATTTTCCACATTTTGATGAATTAGAATGTTTTCATATATTTTTCTATCAAAATATGAATAATAGTCACAAGTAATATTAACCGAATTGTAAAACCGCATGGTTTAAGAATTTTAATTGTAAATGAGATGCAGGACATTCTAGGAATTTGTGAAAATCTAGCATCACGAAAAGGAGCAAATGTATCATTTATAATTTCCTCTCTTAAATCCCAGACTACAAGAATATTCATCAAACCTCCATCAAGTGCATCCTCGCGTCTGTCTCCTTCGTCGTTCTCCTAATTTATCTGTTCCAATGCGTTTCATTTCTTCCAAAATTTATGTTGTTCTCCAATTAATGATTATCATCATTCTGCAACTTGAATTACATTGAGGGTTACGGTCTGCACCGACAGGGAGCACTGCAATCACACAATGTTTTTCACAACTTATCAGAACTCATAGTTTGACAAGAAACTAATCTTCTTTAAAGACTTCGTTCAATTAACGCAGGAAATTTTAAAATTCGAAGGTACATTTGTAGAGAAACTTTTAAAATGTCTCATGGATTTTAGAATAAAAATGTCTAATTTTTAACAAAAGATTTTAATAAAGTCAGGTTTTGACCGCGTGATATAAGTCAAGCATTCTAAGCAAATTATATTTTAAGGGGTGTTGGAACCCCTATTCCGACAATGTTAATACTGTTTATCTGTTTATACAAATAAAGCACACCTTTTTCATTATACTGAATGCAGCTTTTGGTTAATTTTTAATTTTTTATAAATTTACAAAATATTTAATTATACATAGTCAAATTTTACCCTATTTTGACACAAAAAAATTTTAAAAAATAAATTTGAGTTTTTTTACAAAAGCTACATTCAGTATAATGAGAAGGGTGTATTTTACTTGTATAAAAAATTTCAAACATATATCTATAATACATTTTGAGGAAAGGTACAACGAAAATTGTCAAATTACATTGTCAGTTTTGACACAAAAAAATTGTAAAAAAAGTTTTGAATTTTAAATAAAACAATTTCAATATAATGAGAAATATATACTTTTGTATAATAAATTTCAAACTTGAATCTATAACAGATTTTGAGAAAAGGTGCATCGAAATGGCAAATTTAATATCTTCGGAAAAGGGGTTCTAACGCCCCTTAAATTCATTGCACATCTTCCAGGAGTAAAAAAGGGCTTTATGTCACTGCACAGTGTGAGATGACTTAAAGTTAGATATTACATGCCATGCGCAGTTACGTTTGTCATGTAACTGTGACGTCACGTGTATTCACTCTCTTAATTTTTTTTTGTCGAATTAAAATGTCGTCAAAGTTTCAGTTCGTAGAACATTTAACCCTTTTGAACTATCCATTAATTCACGAGTAGTATAAGAATGCATTTGTTTAACACCGTCTTAATTAAATAATTGTATGAGACAATAACGGTGTGGCATGTAGAAAAATGTTTAATATCTTGCATTGTATTCTTCTATTCTAGAGTTAACTGTGTAGAATTCATGTAACTGTGACGTCATATGAATTCACTCCATTAATTGTTTTCTTTGTCAAATTAAAATATCGCAATAGTTTCAGTTCGTAGAACATTTAACCCATTTGAAACTATGTATTAATTCATAAGTAATATAAGAATACATTGCATACATATATTTAACTCTGTCCTAATTAAAAGTAATTCTATTAGATGATATGGTGTAGCATGTAGAAAAATGTATTTTAATATCTTGGCATTGCATTCTTCTACTCTATAGCTATCCCGAAATTAACTTTGTAGGCGTCGGGGAAGAGAATAAAGACAAATTAATTTTTTCCCAGTCAACAAATAAAAAATAAAATTCAATGTATAAAATCAAATTATTCGTATATATTCTAATCCTTTAAACTGTTCTATAATTATGATATGAACGAGTTTCAAAGCATTTTTCATAAGCTATAATTAGCTAGCTTGTTCAGTTTCTATTAAAAACTATTTCAATAGTATTTATCACAACTCATTAGGAAATTTGGAAATAAATTTCAAGAAAAATGATGAAACGTCGTGTGTTAGAACCTTTAATTAACGTTCTTTAAGGTTAAGTAGTATGGTTTAAATTAAGATAATGCATACACACATTTAAGTATGTTACTATTAATAGGAATAAATACACTCATCTAAGATTCATTACATATAAACAGGCACATTTTCATATACCATCATTAAGAACATTAAAGACTTGTCGGAATTTTTTTTTGTCATTCGTTTCCCTTAAAACGTTAATAGGCTTTACCTCGAAAAAAAGCACATGAACTAAGTCGTGAAATCTTGGGATATTGGGTTTCTAAGGATATTGGAATATAAAATGAACCACATTTTTATTATATCTTTAAAACAGATAATTCGTATTTTTAAAATTAGGTATATAAATCGCTATATACTACTCTTTTACTTCCTCCATTAATGTCCTTAATAGCATGTGGAGAGAAAATTCGTTGATTGGTAAATTTGTTATAACACAATTTTTATTTGAATTCCATTGTTGGGAAAATGCTTTCTAAATTTTTTCGTAAAATAATGATAAATGTGTTTCCTAAAAAAGCCAAATTTGATATAGTTTTATACCTTGAAGATCGATTCCTTTAAAGAATTATGCAAAACTCGTTTTTTTTGGCGTTCCTTAGTGCCCCCTTCTTATATTAATTTTTAGTTCTTTCACTTACTCATGCCCATTGACCTTTAACGTTTCCAATATTCTGGTGGAGTAGAATTGTGGGGTAATATTTTTTTGAAGAATGGATATTATATTACCAAATTATCGTTAACTACTCGAAACCGTATTTTTCAAAAAATTATCAAAGCGATTAATTTTTACACAGTTGAGGTAGGGCATAAATTCACCACGCTTTCTCCGATACAGTGGATAAGGAAAAGGTAAAATCTATTTCCTAAATAATCTATTAATTTCATAAATGGTTTAGGGAAAGACATTTTTTTAATTAAATGGAATTAGCATATACCATAAAAAATACTTGTGAAATTGAAATTTGATTTGATAATTCAAGATGTCAAACATATCGGACACAGTAGGAACAATAAACTGTAATACAGTAGAACCTCGGGAATCCAACCCAAAATTTTGAATAATCCGAACATCTAAAAATTTTCCAAAACATTTTCATGAAAATGAAGGAAAATGACAATTACGAATCAGCAACAAACTCAATGTTTATTCCTAACTTAAAAGAAGCATTTGAATTGGTATTTAAGCATGAATACAACACTTTAATTAGTAGTGAAAAAATCGTTGATCTTCTTTTGACTTAAGGAACTAAACCTGTTTGACAATACAAATCGCAGCTACCTCTTTCCACACCCTTTCACAGAGCCCCCAAAGTCAATACTCTACTTCATTTAGTATATCAAGAATTTTTTACCCAATTTTATGGATAATCCGAATTTTGCGGAATTCGAGCAAAGGTCAGATCCAATTAATTCGGATTCCCGAGGTTCTACTATATTTGTTACTATGTGAGATAAAATTTCTTCCATGAATAAAATTTCTTCGATTGCATGATGGGAGTACTTATTTTAAGGGGCATGTCAATTCCATTATCCTTAGTTAACGATGATGTCAAAAATCGATACTTATCATAAATATGGAATTCCTTATCCGTCCGAGAATACCAGTTGAATGTTCCACCTCTCATTTTTATTTACATAAATTGCATTTTTTTCCATCCAATGTTCAGTTGGAAAAATTCCTTATATACAAAAAAATTATTTTAAAATATTGCAATGAATAATAAAGAAATAAAAAAAAGATTAAAAAAAATGGTGCCTTACACCTTCCGGGTAGGCTGTGTCGGCGTTGGCAAATAAATAAAATGGTTTCAAAATATATGTTAAGAATTATCTGAATTATTTTTAGGTAGAGAATTGCTTGGAATAATTCATATATATGTATCTGAACTTTTAAAAGGACGGTAATGTAAAATTACCTACTTCAAATTAATTCGATGAGTATGAATTGTTTTACTCCTGGTATTAAACTGCACATTAAGAAAAATCAAGTGAATTTACTCTGCCTAAATAGATGCATTTAATGTAACAGATAATCTATTTAAAATGTGGTCGAATGCTGAAATTCTTCGAAAATGTTAATTAGCTAAAGACGCATTAAAAGTTACGCAGTAGACTGTTGACGATAATATTGAAGTTAATTCAGACGGTAGTATACATAATATATTTTGAAATCATTTGATTCTAGACGCTCAAACTAAGCATATGACTCAGTAATGCCTTTATGCAGAGGGGCATATTTTAAGGCCTTATTTAGAGGTTTTTCGACCAGTATTCGTGATGAAAAGCTTATATTTGGAAAAACACGTCGTCACTTTTCTCGGGGATGTTTCGTAGAAACGAATTGAATCGAAAATGATTCATAATACATTCTGATTTTAGATTTACATAATTTATACGCTTACATGTCAACTGCAGATGGTATAATAACTAGAAACTTTTCAAAATGTCTGTGTACGGTCTTTTTCATACAGCAAAGACGATTTTTTCCTTTAATTGTAACTGGCAGAAAAGTTCACGATTCTGCACGCTCATTTAAAGCATTAAGAGATATGAAATGTCTTTTCTACGCAAATCAAAGACATTTGAAAACATCTCTGAAATCTACATTAAAGTAAAGCATTTTCAATAAAAAGTTTGATTGCAACGACTAAACTGGAAATAAATGGAAATAACAACACTACCAACATATATTCAAAATAAGCTTTTATGTATGGCAAATTGTGACGAATCAGAAGTTATTTTTTAAGTTTGGTATAATTTATCAATGGTTATTTTTAGTTTCGAAAAGCTAATTTTTTATAATAATCTAATAGTATTATTTCATCATTAAAATAATATTAGCTTATAACTCTTTAAATGAATGCATTCACGTTTTATTAACTTTTAAGAAATACATTAAAGATAACTTGGATTTTCTTTTCGATCGTTATTGCATATTTGAAGTTTTTAAAAGAACGATTCTTCACTCTCGAATTTCAATTAAGAGTTGTTTTTCTGTCATTTATTCTGGTGTTTAAAGTTATGTCAATTATTTCTGAAACATGCATATATTAGTTTAAATCTCTTAAACAGCGCAAAACTTAACGATTATTTAAAGAAATTGAATCTGACAGTTGAAATTTTTAATATAAAATCTCGTCTATACTTAAAAGCATGTTTGTAGTAAATATGTTCAGAAATATCAATTTCATCGACACATTTGCAAATCAAAATTAAATTTTCTGTAAAATATTCATCGCAAAACTTATCATCTGATGCATCCTAGAGTCCTATCCTATAGAACTAATATTTAACGGGGTTGAAAATTTTAATATGAAATCTCGTCTATACTTGAAAACATGTTTGTAGTAAACATGAAACATGTTCAGGAATATCAATTTTATCGCCACATTTGCACACCAAAATTAAATTTTCTGTAAAATAATCACAGCAAAACTTATCTACTAATATAGCCTATAATTCTATCCTGTAAAAGTAATATAAAACAGGAATGAAAATAAAAATCACTTCAAAAAATATTTTTACTGCATTTACCCTTAAAAAGAAACTTTTACTATCGAGATAATACAGCAATCTCTGTAACATTTTATATATCGTCCCTTAACAAGTAACTCCGCCTGTCTCAATTTTTGACATTTCAAAGAGGATAGAAATACTCAATTTTTTAACGAATTTTTTGAAATTTTTTTCACATCCAGTTGCAACTAACTTTCGGTCTTATGTTCATATCAGAAGTGAAAAATTCAGATATATCCGTTACTGGTTGCGAAAAATTGATTATCTCCTTCCTCCTTGAAATTTCCAAAAATTGAGATAAGTGGTATTGCTTGCTAAGCGACATGCATTTCGTCGATAAATGACCAGTCGATATAAAAAGAGAAAACAACTTACCGAAAGGTAAGTACTGTGAAGGGACGATAGGACTTGTGGCTGCTAGGGTCCGACATAGGTTTTCCCCAGAAGTCATTGAAGAAAATCTCACTGACAGGATTTTCGCCTATGACGTCGGGATTCATGGTGATGGAGACCAAATCGTCGTGGACGAACTCACCGTCCAAAGAATTCGCGTAGCAAGCGATGCAGGCGACTATAACTACTAAGTACACCAATGTATCCATTATGATTGTCAATACAGACTGACTTCTAAATTTGGACGCGAGATTCATCAATTGGGACCACACTGTGAGGGAACGGGGTGAAATGCGGCGATGAGATGATTTCGAGGAATTCAGAGTCCAGCGGGTTTCTAGTGAGTCCCTCTTACGATATCTTGGATGACTCGAGGATTGGTAGAGACAGGAAGTTGTAGACGTCGCTTGGTACGACGGGGGATTCATCCAGATATCTCGGCCCATTTTCATAGCTTTGGAGGTTTAAAGAATACAGATTTCTTAGAATAAAGAATGAGAGCCTCGTTCTTGGAAGGTGACTTTTTACTGTGCGTTCGGGTGATGTTTCTCTTCTTTAGTAAACTTCTTAAATATTTCTTGCATTTTAATGTGACCAGTTGTTTATTTCTTTATCTTTTAAAGCAAATTTTTAGTGAGATTTTTATACACTTATCGAACAACTTTTTTTGTTCTAGTATCACACTTTGAAACGAAACTTTTTGGTAACCGAAATTGTTCAAAAAATATTAGTTGGCTACAAAAATAGATGTACACTGTTCCCATCAAAAAGAAGTTGTGTCGAATCAAAAAGTTTATCTTATGAAAAGAATTTGTTAAACAAAGTCGTTTCGGTCAAATACAGTTCAAAACAATTTCTTCTTTAGATAAATTGACTTTTAAAAACTTTTTATCACTTTATTCATCTCTTTATGACTTTCCACATTTTTTCAGTTCTTTTGTAACTAACTTATATTTTACAGAATATTTGAATAAATATCTTTACCAAGAAAGAAAGTTTGATTAGTACAGTAACAGAATGCTTACAAATTATCACTCTGTATCAAAGAGAAAAGTTACAACACTTATTTTCCCTTTATGAATAACTGCAACTTTTTTTCCAATAAATATCACGACACTAATATTCAGTTAGGCTTCGATTCTGATCATCACAATCAGAAATTTTACTTTTTATACAAAATTCATATAACACTTAATTGCAAGATATCATAACATCCACATTTAACAACAAACATCAATTACAAAAAATGACATCACAATTAGTCTAAATATCAGTGTTTCGGCTAATTTACGGGACAAGAATTCTACTCTAGCGATTCTACTCAACTAATTGTGATTCTGAATAAACATGAGCATTTGTTTTCACCTACTAATTCCTTTCGACCACAAACATCAATCAATCAATGATAACCGTCTATTGATGGAATTTTCTTATCATAATCCATGAATTCCGATCCGGAGTAATTTAGATTACCTGCCCGATTCGTCTCCTGTCCATGCGAGTAAAATTCTGTTAAAGTTTCGGTTAGAATCGAGAGTAATTCTTAACCTCGTGGATAACATTGGGAGAGAGCAATGTTAAAGTTGGGGAAGAGAGAGGACAACTGTCCCGCCGCAAACTCATCGAAACGAAAACTGTGTGGAAGAGAACCGATACGAGCTCCACTCTGCGCCGTCGGATACTGTGTTTGCTTGTTTGCGCGGTTCGGTCGCCAAGAGGGCCGTGGATATCGCCAAATCAGTCACACAAGTTGGTAGACCTCTGCTGGAGGGATTGTATCTCTTCAATAAGATTTCTGGATGACTTTATGCCATTCTCACATGCACGGGAGAATAATTTGTTTGATAATTAAGTAACGCTCTGCAATATTTTTTACAGATTTAGAATTCAGTTAGTGAAATCTCACCTAGCACGTTTTCGGGAGGGGTAATTATTTCGGTTATCAACGGAAGATTTAATGCCGGCGGTTGAAATATATCGCGGAACAGGGACCCTTTTTTCATGTCTCTTTTGTTGGCACTTTGCTTATAATGGAAATAGGAAATTTTTTAATTATTTTTGATGAGTGTAAGCGATAAGAAAAGATGTTTAAGGCTACTCACGCACTTGTTTAGTCATACTTATTATTACTTGTAATGTGCAACATTCTGACGCATTTCTCAACGGTTTTTCGAACAGCAGGGTTTTACATTTTTACAAGAAAATTATGTATGATTGAGAAAGAAAAAAAGTATACATTCAATCTCATAATTTCATAATCATTTGAAAATTAAAATAGTATACTTGTAGTTTATTTTCTTTATCAGCATTGAATTTATTTCTCTCGTTCCACAATAAACTTTGTTGCAAATATTATTTTAAATTTTTCCATTTAAAACTTGAAGATAATTACTATCACCCAAAATTATTACAAATTGGTGTTGAAAAGCAGTTTTAAATAAACGAAGAACAATACTGTTCTAATCACCGATACGTGCTATTTCACTTTTAAATTATGAATTATCATAATCAACAATAGAGAACTATAATTTACTGATCTAAAAGTTCCAAAATCTATTAGAGAATACACTACTTATAATATCCTCTGGCTATTATATAAATATTTACTCGGTTGAAAGCTATTTCTAAATCAATGTTTTTTGTTCAAGACTAATTTTTTATTCAATTTCTTCCCAAAGATTCCTATAAAAATCAATCAGATTAATGGAAACCACTAAAAACGAAATTCTTGAATCCATTTGAAGATAAAATTCTATGAATAACACGAAAGAACATTTAGATTTCAACTAGGATAGAATTAAACATTATTTGAAGCGCGCGGAGCAATTTCATCTTAAGTATCATTTTGAAAGTATTTCAATCTTATCCGATATACCAACATGGCTCAAAAATGAAAACATGTCATGACACAATCTACATATAATTCGTAATAGATGACTCAATTTTAGAAAAACAAATTTAGCAATATTAAACGTCAAATACAGATTTTAGTTTCTTTTTGTTCCATTAATGTCTACAGAAAGAGAAGGCCGAAATGTCTAAAAATGTAAGTACCTTACAAGTAAATATGGAGCGTTTTCAATCACTACAAGTTAACTTTGATTTGAAATAACTACTCTTTTTAGAGAATACTTTTTAATAAAAATTAGTTTACATAAAAATTAGTTTGCACAACATTTTTCGAAAACAAAAGAACTTTTATACCTTCACAAAAACAAAAAAGTGGAAAATTCCTTTAAAATTAAGTATTTGAGATTTATAGAAACCATAGAAAGAGACAATACAGCATCTCATCAGCTATTCAGTCTGTTCATTTATCACTATGAAATGCGCATTACATAAAGAAGACAAAACAAATAGTTACATAATATTTATCACACATTCTGAAGTTGCTGGTTTGTTTGAAAGAAAATCAATATCTCGAGCTCTTTGTGTCTGAAATCCATGGAAATAGTAAATAAAACGGATAATTTAGTAAATAAGAAACAAGTTGCTGGAATGAAATGAATTTATTTACAGAAAGAACCCACACGCCATTAGTGTCAAAAAGGGAGATTTTATTAACAAATTTTAAATTCTTTTACGTAATTTATCGGCCGTGTGGAGGACTTAACCCGTTGAGGACGACTGTCACTTTGGCGTGCCTGCTTCTCGTAGCGTTAAGCGTGTGACCGTTCTCGAAAGGTTAATGCACATATCCAAGAAAAATACAATCAAACGCAATAAAATTCTTTGGCGCTTCATTGCATGGTTTCACAAATATGGAAATTCTAGAATTTTGCGCATTTTTTTTTTCATCATATGAATTCTCCACTGAATGCTTTCAAAAATTCGTTCGAAACTTCCGCGACAACGTCTTAGTTCATCTTATTAGAATTTATTCAAAATTTTTTAACGTTTACGGTTAATGTTAAAGAAGCGTGCCTCGGCCTAATAACCGAACAATAGCAATTACAAATATAACCATTTAAAACTCAGAATTCGTGAAATTATCTAATTCAACATTCAAGGAAGTTTCAAGCATTCATTCAGGGTAGCGTCTTAGCTCATCTGATTAGAATTTATTCAAAATTATATTAACGAACATAATTGATGTTAAAGAAACGTGTTTTGGTCTAATAACTGAACAATACCAATCAAAAATACAACCATTTAAAACGCATAATTCATGAAATTACCCAATTTATTATTAATGCAACATTTAATATATTTTTAGAAAGAGGATGTATGATGCTTTTAGATGCAGCGCAGTCCTATTGATTTTAGTTTGAAGTAAGTTTATTAAATGATTTTTTTATGATGGAACTCTTTTTAAAGTTATATCTTTATTTAAATGAGAACATATATACATGATAATGATATGAAAATACACTGTCAACGACGTATCCATTATAGTATGGTGGAGAGATTTTGTATTACTCTGGAACGCCGTGCCATTATTGCGTGAAACTAAGTGGTAAAATAATTCTCTCGAAAAGTTATATTTCTGATATAACAAAACTATAACTACTCACGATAACAATTTTCCGATGTAAAATCAAGAAACAAAAAGTACAAAAAGAGAATATACCCAAAATTATCGAGTTATAAGGGACATATAGTGGAGGATATTTGTAAACCTGCCTTTTTGAGAATAACTTATGTTATTTATTAGTCTTGGAGATAAATACATAATACGTTAACCTGAAATGACACCTTTATGTGCTAATAATGTCACAAATCTGTTAATGATACTTTCTGCTAGAGCTCACCTGTGTAGTTGTTTCTTCAGATTTGCTTCTTTCGCCACAGATTCACTTAATGTAATTTTATCTCAAAATATTTTATTTTCTTTGAAAGAGTATTAATATTAAGGTGCGATATAATTATTAAGACATGGTTATTTACAAAAATTCCAACAATTCTGCTGACTATGAGACAACAACCAAGTTAATGCTCTCTCTTAAAGTCAGTAACCTAAATGAACAGTACGTATTTAAAATGTTAATTGCAGCCAATGAAACAGGAATTTCCATCTTGTGTTGTAACTGAAAACTAATTGAAGACAATTAGTAGAATCGTGGTTTAATCAAGAAAAGAAAGAGTAAAAAAATGATCGTAATTACCTTTTCATCGCCTTTTCTTTATATTGTATATATTAGTTAAAGCTTTAAATGATTTGAAAATGCCAAGTTTCATTTACAGAGAATACATCTCTGAAAAAGGAAAATGGAATGTATATTTTTACTAATTATCAAGTTAGATTTCTGTTTCTTAAATCAACATTGTGGTATAGCAGTTTGAGAAAAACTAGTATAAATCTCGTATGAAAACCGTTTCAAATAAATTTTAACTTATCTCCGAGTCTTAATCTAGTAATATCCTAGACAGAGGCGTCTCTTTAGGAAGTAAGTGAAAATGCTTAAAATTAATCTTAATTGAATTTATGGTAATTGTACAAAACATCTGTTAGTTTACTGATTTAAGTAAACTCAGAGATTTTCAGTTTTTTAAACTTGTATGTTAGAAGCAAGACACAATACGAGAATGAGATCCAGTGAAAAATGAGAGATAATGAGCTTTGTACCCTCCCTCTAGACTTCACCGATACGCTTCTAATGTGAGGATGCTTGATCTACGACGGAAATTAAACTGGACAACGTCCACATGCGCACGCGAATCTTCAGCTGATTGGGTCTCGAAACCCTGATACTTCTAACCCGAAACCGAGAATATCCGAGCTAATGGTGCATCTCGTTGTTGGTCAAAAATCCACAGTAACGTGTGGATTTTTTACCTATGACTGTAGTTTTAACTTCCACAAACACGCGAATCTTCAGTGGAATAGGATCTAGAAACCCCGATCCACCCAACCCGAAAGTATCCGAGCTGAGGGTGTAGTTCGTTGTAGGTCAAAAGTCCATACTAATGTGAGGATGCTTGACCTATAAAGGCGGTTTTAATGTCCACACGCACGCGGATCTTCTGTGAAATCTAGTCTCGAAATTCCGATCCTCCAAACCAGAAACTGTGAATCTCCGAGTTGAGGACTTTGTCCACAATAAATTTAGCGTACTTCAGGGCCACCAGCCGAGACTCAGTGATCCTAATATGTCTAGGGAAATAGGGGGATATCCGTCTCAGGAAAGACACCAAAAAATCTCTAAATTTTCTTCATTAAAATTTAATGCGTAGAGCATTATTAAAAATGTTACAGTACAGTATTATCTCTCCGGTTCAGGAACTCTATTAATCAAATTTAAATTTTGGATAATTTATATAACACAAAAATGTAAATCAGGAGTTATGATATCTCTCATTCTACCTAGAAAAACTATGATTTTTTTCATAGAATTTTCGGTCATCTTTTATTTATCACAGAACTCTTAGTTGCTATAAATTTAAGAAGAAAATTCGTAGTATATTACAAATGAAAATGGAACGGGCGTGTCTTTAGATAACATGAAAGCACATTTTAGAATGCTTAGGATTTCTTTTTCTTTAAATAATTTTATGGAGAGTCCATTTATTTAACTTAATGAGTTGTTTCAAACTCATGATAGATTATGTAGCATAAAAGATATCAGGATGTTAAATGAACAGAATGTAAATTTAACTTTATGGTTCATTCTCATTTCGATGAAAATGCAAAAAACTGCTGAAAATGAATGCTCCAATAACATGACAATTCAACAATTTTATATTTGTTATAATACTTTTAATTAATTTATCGATAATTCACAGCAAAACTGAAATATTTTAATGCTGCATTTCAAACACATACGTATTCCCCAACTAAACACCCCTTTTCATAACAGTTATTTTTAATTTAGAGTGTTGTTCGATGTTTCGACATATGACTGAAAAATTTTAAAACTATGTGCAAATTTCGATTTGCAGTTCTTAATTATGCAATGTCACACTGATATTTATTTTAGTAACATGTAACATAAAAGAGTAAATTGAAACTTCAGGGTAATGAAATTTACGCATTTATATAACAAAGGTATTATGTGCTGCGACCAGAGCTTTCCTCTTAAATTAGAGCATTGGTGTTTGAAATTACTGTAAACAATTAACTTTCTAAGCATTCTGTGCATGTTGAATAAAGAACAATTAAATAGAACAATAAAAATGATATTTACAAATAAACCAAATGTTCTATTAAAAATAAAGAGAAAAATCTACAAAGCTTAATTTATGAATATTCAAAAATATTTCTAAATCTACAGATAAAATAAACTGAATCTTCTGTCATTATTCCTGTCAACATGCATTTTAAATGATTTTTACACTTAACTAAACAGAATATACTACAACAAAAATTTTAATTGCTAAAATTTAATGGCGAATGCTCTTAAATTAAATGACAAAGGGAAAATTTGAATATCAAATTCTTTTAGTAGTGCAGTAAAGATAATTATTTTGGGGTTATTATTTTTTATGGGCAAAATTTAAATAAAGAAACCTCAAAATCGTATGATTATTAAACCAACAAGAAATATAATTTAAGCAATATTCATATTTATCATATAATTTAGTATGTCTGCCTTAAATGCAAGCAAAAGAAGAATATTTAAGTTTATTGGGAAACAATAAGATGTGCGCACTTAATCACAACTCTCAAAGATTTTAGTTCGGTAATTTTACTGAAAAATTCGATCGTATATAGTTAATTGTCAGTTATTTTTTCTGCTATACATTGCCTGAAACAAATTTTATCACCGTTTAATTTTATTATTCAAATTGTGTTGCTGTGTTCTTAATATAAATATGTGGATGAAATTTATTTAGTTCTAATCTTCACCTATTGAATTTTTACACTTTATATAAAGCTGCGGTACACAAATGCTTGCTTTTGGAATCTTAAAATAGCATACACATGAGAAAAAAGAAAAGGTGAGTAGTATCATTTGGGAGAAAACAATTACCATATACTCTGGAAGTGCTGATGTGCCAAGTTTAATCGAAATGGAATCTTGAATGGGCCAATCGTGCACATTTGTTACGCGGGTATACAAAATAAAATCACTTGCATAATCGCGCAATGAACATTTTGAACTCATTTTTATTTAGCACGTTAGAAATTCAATTTCACTTATAACAATCAGAGTGTCAATAAACAGCTTTTAAAACAACACCGAAACTGCAACGAAAAGAAGGAGATGATAAAAGCATGTGCCCGCCAGAGAATGTTGCAAAACTTCGTCAGAAGAAAGCCAGGAAGTCCCATTTTGGCCATTTTAAGCAGTTATGTGGAATCGAAAAGTATCCATTAAAACCCTTTCTTGATCGGATTTTTTTTTTTCGAATTTCCGGCCCAAAAGAAGGCATTTTTTTATTGTTGAAAATTAATGTACTATGTTCTATCCGAATTCGAAAATGCAAAATATTTTTGTCAGTAAGTAGTTTTTGCTTGACCTAATGTGATATCCCATTCACTGATCTCCAATTTTCCCGGCAATGCACCTAAGATTTAAATTAAAACAAAATACTCTCTGATGATATATTTTTCAAATCTATTGCTTTGAGGTATTTGAGATAAATATCTGCACGAAAAGAATTATTAATTATTTGTAAAAAATGTTGTTTAAAATTGTTTTACAACCTTAGCATGAAAGAGCTTTACAATTTTTCTTGACTATAAGAGCTTAAAAACCACATTGGAATCATTTATTGTCAATTATTATTCATTGCCATCTCTTAGCAATAATCAGAAATACATAAAATAATCGCAGAATTTAACGAGACGCGTGAGTATCGACGAATTCACTTTCAAGGATGCATTTTTTTCTTCGTCGCATGACATGTGACGCCGACCATACGGGCACAAAAAAGCCTAACGTATGACGAGCGACGCCGACCAAGAAGGGGTTAATAAGCACTGGAGTTCAAAATTAAGTGAATTTTCACTTTTGGTAGATTATATGCAGAAGTACTGGACAGATTATATTGAAATTAGGTATGTCCTTACTTTCCAGAAACTGTTGACCAGGTGAGCCCTAGTGAATGAGCGTTGTCTTCCATAAAAATGAAATCGTCGCAAATGAAACTCCTGCAAAGGCGTTCTGAAATCAGTCACAGAGCCTCTGTGAAAAATATGAAGGACTGAACACCTATCTAACATGATGCCTGCCCAAACTTACAAACCTTCACCCTCGAATGTTGAAGGTGAGGTAGCAGGTCCTTGGTTCCCTCCAGATGAATGATACGTCGAAAATCAGTTGGCAGGCTGAATCTGGACTCATCAATGAATAGAACGGTATCCAATTGATACCTGTTCCAATGTCAATGTTCTCTGCACCATCCTAAACGGGATATCTTGTGCACAGAATTAAACTGGACGCACACAGGAAGTCTTCTTGCGAGAAAAATCTCTGTCATGTAGCCTTCTGGAAATAGCAACCCTTGGTCGATTTAAGTTCACGAGAGAACTGAGAAGCAGTTGCAGTCCTGTTACGTCTCGCTGTAATGGACAAATATCGATTTTCATTTGTCGTCTTTGTTCTTTGAAGACATTGACCAGGCTGTCTCTCTACGTATCCTGTATCATCAAGCTTTTTCCACAGGGTGGACACAACTCTGTCCGTTACCTTAAAATATCTAACAATATGCACTTGAGACCACCCAACTACATGTTTTCCTACGATTCTCCACCTTATTCCACTATCAAAACATCAGCAGGTACTCATTTTAACTGTTTGCTTTTGAATTTCACCAAATGTTGCAAAAACACACACAACACAAAAGTCACCGATCTGTGCCAGTGAACACGGCGCGGAAATTGCTTTTTCTTCACGCAGGCTTATAAAGCATAACTCCTTTTGTCCCCTCTTCCAGTTGAATGGACATTTGTGTTTTATTTACGAAAGAGTTGTTTTTCATTCAAAGCTCTTAAATCCCGCTGCCCAGTGCTGTGGATAGTCCCGTATTGCTATCTGTTAATTATATATAATATTAATATATATTAATAAATTATATGTAATATTATACCATCCTATCAAAAATATTAATCTCGATTTTTGTGAAGATTTGTCAAAAATTACACCTTTGGGCTTCAAGATGATAAGCCTTTAAATGCACCCCACACACACGTATACGTAATCGACACTAAACATTTGTATCTTTGCTTAGTTTCCCTTTCGTTCATTATTTTTAGAGAAATTCGACCAAATATGCAAATTCTCTTAGTTCTGAGCATGTTAGATGACGAGACAATACATCTGAGACGCCAACCTTCTACAAACTTACACAATACACCAGCGGTATGGTGTTTGACCCTCGACAGAATTAACGTGCACCAAGCTCGTATATACAACAGATCTTCCGTGAATTTGGGTCTCTAATCCACGACCTTCCAGTCCTGAAACCGACACACTGCCCCACGTTGCCTGTGATGTAGGGAAGTAAATAAGTCTAGCTAATTATGTATACATGTTTTTGCACAGGTTGTTTCGAAGTAAATATATATCATCCAAAAACAGATTACCAAGACAGAGAATGCTTATCCTAATGTGTCTGGAACACAAACTATTCACAAAAATTCACTGGGGAATGTTCTATCATAGTCCAAAATCTGTTTTGTGCTTGCTTAGTTAGTAAACGCTCTATTTCAGAGATAAAATGAGGGTATCCTTCATACTTTCGAATGGGGTCTTTTGAGAAATACTCAGTCACGGATTTAACTTCCTCTTACCTTCTGCTTTCATTTGCAGTGTCTGGGAATATTTAATATGAGGTGAAAGGTTCATCGCACACTTTTATTTAACTCGACTAGTTTCATGTTTGTAAAGATGAAATATTGTAATCGATTTTTGACTCAATTCCTGATATGCTTGAGTTTTGAAATTTTGTACTCGTATTTTCTCGGTGAAAATACACATTTTTATATTTTCAGAAATTAACTAGAAGTTAATTAATTTAATTAAACTTTGACTTCTTAAAATGGGTTCCACCTGTCAGCGAATTTGAGAAAAATCTATTTTAATATACCATCATATTTAAAATAATGAATTGTAAATTAAAGACTACAAAGTTAAAAAATAATTAAAATAAGAAATTTCTACATTTTAGTACAGAAAAAAAAGTGTTTTCAAAAATTGTTCGTGTCAAATTTATTTTAATGTTTTCCTTGGTTTACGCGAAAATCTTAAGGGCCTTTGAAGTTTCCGATTTTTTATGATTTTATTTGAAAGTTTAAAACATACTCAGCATTTTAAGGTATTACAAATGTGTGTACTTTAAATAATTCAGAAGATATTCACTTATATTGAGATGGTCTTTGACTAACTCTTTGGTTTGTGATATTTTACTTTAAATTCTTATATCCCAAAATTAAACTTTTACAGCTTGCACGCAGGACTTTTTAAATATTGTTCATTTTTTAAATCAATTTCAATTCATTTGAAAATTCTTGTTGCATTTTAGCAAAGCTTTCTTGTAGTTTATATTTTTAAAGGAATATTTTACCCAAAAAAGAGCTTAACCTTCTGGACAAAGCAAAAACATATTTGGTCCAAACGGAAAAACGGATTTTTGTCTATGCAACATTTCAGTTCTGTATTAACATGAATTCCAAAGTTACTTAACCTTTCCAAACTAGATAAAGATAAAATATTTATTAAAGCGATTTTAATAATTTTTGCTTTTCAACCAGTGCTCCTAAAATATTTTGAGTACAATTTCGTGAATATAGATTAATTTGCTTAGATTTTTCTGGTAAATAAATAAGAATATCCGCAAATCATTCCTGTGATACCTAGATCCTTCTTAAAATCTAGAAAATTAAATACACCTTAAGTTCGAAAGAGATAATTTGAGAATCCGTAAATATATCTTTCTGTTTTAACATAATTCCCAAATTATCATCGAATTTCAAAGCTATTTCAACAAATTAAAGATTAGTCACGAATAATGTACTAGATTAACGCTCAGATTAACATGACTTAATTAGAAAGGAATTATTTAAATCTATGATTACGTAATAAGTTCGTAGAAATTTTTGAAAGACGTTAATGGATTTTACATGGTCAAATATTGCAATTTCAAATATACCTCTAGTTCAAAATTAAAGCTATTTTCTTTTCAACAGTGCATTTTTAACTTTCTGAGTTTAGTTTAGTTATTAACGTCCCATTTTTGAAGCAACACGAGGGCTATTTTAGGATGGACGTCGTAAATTTGAATCGAGGTCAGATGACGAGGACGGTACCTGAGCTGGCACCCCATTGTGTAATTGATAATTAGATATTCCCTTATACGCGGGACGTGGATTACCGTTGACTAACGGAATTTCTTCCTTTCTATCTCAGAAGTAATTCTTCTTCTTATTATTATTATTAATTTGTTTTTTTAATTCTATGTTTGGTACAGTTTTTATTTGTGTTTTGTGTGTGTTTTGCTTTTATAGTATGGGGTTTCAATCTTTGACTTATTTATATACCTGATTTTTACTGCTTTTTCTGTGTTTATTTGCTTGTTTCTTTTTCAATACTTATCTATTTTTTATATATTTTTACTGTTCCTTGCTTGCCAGAGCAGTAAATCAAGCTATTCTCTCCCCACCGAGGTGGGTCGAACCATGTTTACACTCCCAGCTCTATTGTATTTAAAATTACTGCCCCCGTTCGGGCAATACCTGTATCATCTTATTGAACCCAATAAATCCCGTCCTCCACATGCTGGTGGAGTGGCTCTCTCCCCGCTGGTCCTCTACCGGCCTTACACCCTTCTTGGGTAGGCCGGGCCTGTGTGGGCATTTTTGCACCACACCAGCGGAGGGATTGAGGACTTTTGATCCCCTACGTATTATTTAACATACAACAGGTCAAACACACGATGGAATTCAGTGGAATCAGGTTTCGAACCTGGAACCCTCCGAGACCGACACCTTACCACTAGGCCACCGCGGCTTCTTTAACTTTCTGAAATCAATTATTGTCGCTGAGTTAATTAGTAAATCGTTGTTCTCAAAATTGCTATCAAATTAAATATAGAATACTGCTTGTACCAGCCTGAGATTTATCCGTAAAAAGAAATGCGTAGAAATACAAAAGGAAACTTGATTAGAAAAGTAGTTTGAATATACCGCCTTCATAAACTAAAGCAAAAAAAAGCAAACTGTTTATTTACTATTAATTGAGAAAATTGCATCCGCAATCCCAAACTAATTATCACGTAAACACCTTTTACAAGTGACTTCAGGTCAATTAACGTGAATTATATACAGCGAAAGAGTCGTACAAAAATAGTGAGATTTTTTCCCCGCTCGCCCTGATTTACGTTATGCTTAAAATTAGTCTTATAAATTGTTTAAATTATTCTAACTTCTATCCTCTGTCTTCGAAGATGAAAACTTGTAATCAACATAAGAAATATTGACTCAATTTACGAGAAGCGAAAAATTAATTGAAAACAAATCCCTGCATAATTATTACTAAATATCATGTAAACAAAATGTCTCAAGTTTAATCATACTTGGAGGAAAGCAATCAAGCTCAATTTAATTATTTTAATTAAACTTCCGAGAAGTAAGACACAAGAGCTTTGTTAAATCCAATAGATTTCTCTCAAAGGTGAAAAATGAGAATGCAAAAGCAATCAATTTTCATTTAATTCCCCCAATTTAGTCCCAATTTCTATCTCTCGAGTTTTTTTATTAGATTTGTAATACACGTTTAAGAGTAATTCAGTAATTTTTCTATTAATTTAAAAAACTGTGATTTACTTGAAATTTTAAAGATTGATAAATCAGGGCATTCTTAGAAGAGTGCAGAAAGGTTCAGTTTCGTATTCGAAGATATTGATCTGAAATGTATCTCCTAAATCAGCGGTTCCCAACCCATGGGCCGTGGATAGCATATTAGTGGGCCACGGAACCTAGGCAAGAGTCGAAGTCAGGGGAGCTTCAAGAGTCTTCATTCGTTTTCTGCTTTATAAAACAATGTATTTTTATTCCTTTCACAGTAAGCTTTACTAATTGCTGACATATTCATGCATGTAACATACATATAAATATATATATGTTTATAGTTTTTACTTGTATATTTAGTTAGTGGGCCTCAACACAACAAGTTTTACACAACAAGTGGTCCGCACAACCAAAAAGGTTGGGAACCGCTATCCTAAACTATTAACCTTTTAAAGTCCGATGTTTTTAAAATTGATTTTAAACTGTTTTTTGACTTTCATTTCATGAAAAAAACAATGGGAAAATACTTTAATAATTCATATTTTGTTTTAACTCCTTAAGTGGTTTGTTTTCAACTATTTAATTAGATGACACCTTCTATTTTGAAAATGAGGTGTCATTTTAATTCATTTGAGAACCCAAATGACAGTTTAAATGTTTGTGTATCCCACGTAATTTTTGTATCGAATTATAATGTCTGTTTCTGCTTTTAAGTTTAAAATTGCGGTAATTCGATAACCGGAAAATTTCCCAGCATACTACTTAAGGGGTTAAATATGGTTTATGGCTAAGAAACAGTTTATTACCAACTGACCGAGGTTTATTTCAGAAAAAATTCCTTGATAAAATTCTATATTCTCAAACACAGATGAATTTTAATAACTAATAATTAGGATAAGGAATTTCTTTCAAGATTTTAGAATAAAATATGATATTCTCAACCGTAAGAACAAAGCCAAAAAGATGCAGTCTCGAGTAAAAAAACTTTTTTTATCATCGCTCAGGTTACCATCAAAATGTTGTAAATTGATTTAATAAAAAGAATCAGTATGTATCCTATTGGCAACAACAGGCATTACAGCTTCAGT
Source organism: Araneus ventricosus (assembly GCA_013235015.1). Lineage (NCBI taxonomy): Eukaryota > Metazoa > Arthropoda > Arachnida > Araneae > Araneidae > Araneus > Araneus ventricosus. Next base: position 2,605,937 of record BGPR01000017.1, on the reverse strand, counting down.
CTTATTCTCAAGATTTTAGAAGACAAAATACTGGGCATTTAAGGGTTAAAATTCCTTCGTTGGAGAAGATGCAAAAATTGTTTATTTCAAGTAGGAGTTTTATCGCAATGTTGGAAAAAACATGGATAAATTTTTGTTGTTCTTATAGATCTTTATCAAATATTATTAAATTATTCTGTAGGAAAAAAATTAAATTTCATTAACATTTTGAAAATATAATCCATGAAAGTATTGCTGTGGAAAATGGTGAAAAGTTCTCAACAAGCATTGCTGAATTCCCTAATCCAATGTACTACTTTCAGATTGAAAAAGAAAAGAATCAGTGTTCAGTATTTTTAGATAGAATTTGCTTTGTATTTTTTATGTAAATTTAAACATGAACAATTTTAAAAAATCTGTTTGAGAGCAATCTGTGCTCACCATCAATTTCCGGATGGATTATTATCATAAGTAACTTTGAAAATTCAGAATTATATCGAATTTTGATGTCCGCTATTTGCTCAGATATATTACCAAAATGTTTTTCATCAGTATCTTTCTTTCACATTTTGTTCATATTTGTGTCTAAGATTTAGTTCACAATTTTCCAACCGAAACTTCTTTGTGCACTCAAATTCACCATCATTCATAATACAAGTAGGTATGATATGCTACGATTCGAATAAACAAAGTATGATATCAAGAAGAATGTCAGTTATACATTTCATTTTGCTTTAAAGAAATGATGGCATAGAAACTTCATTCGACAACTCTAATATATTTAAACTTATCTAAATTGCAATAGTATTTATATCTTGGTTATTTTTAAAGTTCAGAAAATAAATCTTCTTTAAGAATACAGCCTTGTTCTTTAAGAGCATTATTTAGGAAATCTTTAAAGGGAATGTGCAGGGAGGAAGGGAATATATCAACAAGATTTCTTTAAGACGTCTCTTAACCCATTATCTGCTAAAATTCTATTATTTCACTTTTTCAAAAGAAAATTACATTAACATGATAGTATCAATGAAAGTTTGAAACTTGGGCGGTAAAATTATTGTTTGGCTTCTGTAGGGCCATTTTGTTTCCTCCTTGCTTAGGGTGAGTCAAGTTCTTTTCCTTTAATTATTTTGTTTTTTTATGACGGCATTCTGTGCCCGACGGCTGGTAATTTTTCTTTAAATTGTTTTTTAAAATTAATCTGACTGGAGTTATCATGTTTGTTTGTTTAAAAACATTCTTTTATGATTATTTCTTGTCTATTTCGTCTTCACTTGGAATTTTTCGGGTTACGAGAAGCGTTTTTGACGAAAGTCAAGCTTCTAACAGAAAAATTTCCCACGTTTTTTGAATCCATAACGAAAAAACCTGTAACCCTTAAGAAAATACGCTAGAATGGATTCCTTGTTCGTTTGCTTCAGTTTTTTCGAATTGGATTTCTTTTTCTTTTTAATTTTTAGAATGTTTTTGTCTTCCTTTGTTTTTTGTATGCAGCGGCATGTTGCGCGCTACTAAAACATAGTAATAATTTTATGAAATATTTTAATAAATTGTTTTAATTGTTAATTGCACTTTTTTTATTCTCTCTATATAGCATGAATGAAATATGTTATTTCTGAAATTTTTTAGTTAAGCTGATTAATTAACTGTTAATTAGAAGTAATTAGCTTTTTAACTAGAAAAATAATTTTTATTGGATTGGTACCTTTTGTAGCAGTCAGCTCAACACTGAAATGCAACAATCAAAGCTAAAAATTGCAGTGTTTAGGTCAAAATAATTAGAAAGTAAGCGTCCCAAAAAAAGGGACAAAGACAGATGATGGATTAAATATATCCTGTACAAATTTTCATTATTGATTTGGTTTTTGACAGCTTATAAAGTAGTATTAATCAGAACATTTCTTATTTAAGATAGTTTAAAATAATCTTAGAGGTATGTTAATAATTACAGTACGGCCTTCTGAAATATTTTTTTAAGAAATGCGCTGTCCATTCCCTGGTAACGATTCATTTACCTCAAAATAATTTAATAAGTTTGAGACAAATGATGATGGATGCTTGCGTGCTTTGGTAATCCGGTTTCTGAAGTATATAGGGGGAACCACGAATTATCTTAATCGAGGAAAGCTTGCGGAATCCGTCTCCTCAGTAACAGCAGCTTTACAAGGATAGGTATTTACCTATCAAGCCTGTTAATAGATGTTAAGCGGCTAAACTGGCGTTAACTGCAAAATTAAACGTCGTCTATCTTACCTAATTTAACTACAGAAAATGTATTGTATATTATAGAGGGAATTAGTGATAGATCCGTGTAAACGAGCTCGTGTTTGGAGTCAGCTTTCATTTTGAAGAGCATTTTCCGATGGATTATAAGAAATCGCAGTTTCCAATTAAATTATATACCTGAGTGTCACAACTGGTTCAGATTAAATATGTGGTACTAGATTGATTCAGACTACAATGCGGGGGAATAAGACAACTTCTTATCTAGGTTTGGTGCAGCTTCTTAAGCTGGGTGCGCAAATATAAAAGGGTTAGGAACGCTAACAAAGTTGCAAAAGATTACATAAAACGTCCTTTCAAATCCTTCAATATTTATTTGCAAGCAAAAATAAACAAGAAAATATTGACTCAAACTAATTCATTAAAATTTGCTGAAATGTCTTTATTTCATGTTTCATTTTCTTGTGTTGCAATTTTGGAGGCCGCGTGGCTTAATGATAAGATCTCGGCCTCGGAGCCGGAGGGTTCCAGATTCGAAACTCGATTCCAACTAAGATCCGTCGTGTATTGGGCATGTTGCACGTTGAATCATACGTAGAGGGTCAAACGCCCTCCCTCTGGTGTGGTGTGGAAATGTATAGAGGGCGCGCCAGCTCAGGTCCCGTCCTCATCATCTGATTGCGATTCAAAATTACGATGTCCGTCAATATAGCTCTCGTTTTGCTTCAAAAAGAGACATTAATATAACAAACTAAACTATGTTGCAATTTTGTGGACTGGAAAATTTTATCCTCCCTAAATGGGCCACCCCGTTTAGGATGGAGAAGTTTCAGAAGCCCTGGTCTAGTTTAATTATATGGATTTTGTTCAGCATACGAGACTAAAACCCCATACTGTAAATCATAAGATTTCTCAAACCTTTGGAAACGTGATCATAAATCCAGAATTAATCGATAAGCAAGAATTCTTATCTGTGCGTGATTTTGTATTTTTTTGCGCAGAAAATCAATTCATATTTAAGCAAAATATCATGGCAAATATTTTATGCAAAATTTCATGAAATGTAAATAATATTTTTTGTCTTATCTTTAATTCTTTCTAGAATATAAAGGCTAAAAATGGAGTCGTCACATTTACTTTCTTACCTTGCTCAAAATATAATTGCACATACAATTTGATAGGTGACGCGATTGTAACATCGCATATAATAATTCGCTTCGTTGTAAAAGCACAGTTGACTTATTGTAAGCGTTGCAGACAGAACGCCGCCCCATGTCCCTGCAACCATCACATTTGCCACACCAGTGCGTTGCAGATAAAACACAGCATTAAAAATTGCTCCTTTTTTTATAAAAGAAACGGAAAAGATTGCCGTATGATTTAGGGGTAAACTAAAATGTTTTACACGGAAGAGTAATTATAAGCTATATTTCTTCAATACAGTCACACTTTTAATGATGTTTAGAAATTAGTACAAGTGAGGGTTAATTATTTTTTCGTTGATAGACAATATCGGTCGTGCAAAGTTTTCCATCTGTAGCATAGAACAAGAACTCCAATAAGGAAATTTGTAAGTCTCGTGAAAAGCAAAGTTCAATACTGAAAGACGTAAAAGAATTCTGATGCAAACCAATAAAGCCTTAAAACTAGTAAATTCATTTATTTTAAACTAAAAGAAATGCTATAATATGGTTTGTATGCACTCGCTGATCCAAATAATTAAAGGAAATGTAGAACCCGGTTTCTCTTAGAACCCAAGAAACTATAGAAAAAAAAGGAAGCAGTATTCAATCAAAGATGCAATAGGATTAGGGAAACTACAGGCGAACTTGATTTGTTTAATTAAGTTAAATCCGAAATTTATAAAGAGTGAGCTACCCGAGAGCTGTTTTGGGACACTGTGAACCTAAACCTAATCAGATAAAGAGGACAATAACTAAGTCGGCACTCTACTCGCCTAACTTCAAACCCACGTTTGATCGTTCGACCAGTTTAATGTGCACTAAAGCGATCATGTGGAATCATGTCTTAGTCATCCACCTACGAAGCTGAAATTCTACCCACAAGACCAACCCTGACAAGCTATAGGTAGAACCTTAAGGTATTAACAATTACGACTCTTTTCTTTAGTAAAAGACTATGATGTGTCACTATAAACTTTCTTGCACTGTCTTCTTTTCATCAAGACTTTAGCATTTCATAACAATAGCATTTTTATTATATAGATCATGATCTCATTCTGACTAAAGAATGATAAGTCAGATGAGAACTTTGCATAAACCGCTGACTTTTAGTGTCCTAAATTTTATTGTGTATTCACCCCTGGGGAATCCCAATTTGTAACTTTGTTTCTATCCTTCTTATTTTTAAAATTTGATCATTTTATTCTTGTATTTTTATTGTTGTGTTACTGACGTGGACTTTGGTGGATTTTATTGTTTTCTGGACTGGTGAGAGACCACGAGGAATGTTTTTGATGCTCTTTTGTGGGATTTTTAATGATACTTTACAAAAATTTTATTGCCTCATTTTTACTGGTGTGATGTGCTGAGCTTGTTCTTGCGTTTTGCTCATTTGGATGCATACTGGGGGCACCTCCTTTTGAATGTTTTGCATATTTTTAAAGTTGGTTCCAGATCTGGTGATAAAAATCAAACAAAATTCAATTAATTTATGGTTCTCTCCAAATGTAATATCGTTTCAGTGGCGTTTTTTTCTTGAAAGTGTGTGTTTTAGGTTACTTTATTTTTTTGTAGCCACTTTTTTTGCAATGTTTGTAACGTTCTGTGCTGTGTTTGTGATGCTTTTGCGTGTGTCATATCATATTGATATTCTTGTATTGCTTTTATATTTCCCCACCGGCCTGCTAAAGGCCTTACACCCTTTCGGGTAGGCCGAACCAGTGTGGGTTTTAAATAAAAAAAATAAACCTGACTGCTTATCCCGCGATTTCCGCGGGTAGGGAGGAAGTCTTTTCTGCTGCGTCCTGTGATTGTTGCAAGTTAATGTGTTTATTTATTACTATGATAGAGTTGAATCATATTATAATGCTTACTAATAATGCTTTGCATAAAAATAATGACTAGCTTGCTTCAACGGTATTTGAACATGTTTGCAAACGTTGTATATAAGTAGTGATTTAAAAAAAATCGGCCGTCAGCAGGTTAATGTGCTTAATTAAATTTTATATACCCGAGTCTTGCGTCCTTATATATTCATAAAAATAACGATCAATATACATATTTTACAATTCAATTGAAGAAACTGAGCTTTACGATAGGAAACTTGTCTATTTTCTAGAACACATCCGATGACAAAGTCAATGCTCGTTAAGTCTGTCATCGTACGGCCCCTCTCTCTTTTGATTGGTGCATAGGTCTGTACAATGAAATGTCAGCACTTTAACTGTAGTTCAATATTAGCAGTACGACTGCTGAGTAGCTTTAAAATAAGAAACGAGACTTTCAGTTGAAAATCTTTCATTGTTGTTGGTTTTTCTTATATCGAAACAATCACTCTCATTAATCTTGTTCTTTTCAAAACCAGTAGGTTATTAAAACTAATAAGATTGACAAAATAAGCAAATGAATTGCATCATTTTCTCACATCGTCTGAAGAAGAATATTTGCCGAAGTTAATTGCAGAAGATCAATCAAGAGAGGAACTCATCTACTAATGGCAATGATTTTATTTAATCAGACTTTTAGTAAATAGGAGAAATAACTTGAAACTATTGGTGTAGAATTAAAAAGTTATAATCGGTGAATTATTTACGTGGAAGCTGATTATCATGAAAGTTAATGTCATTTTGTACTTTTTCATATCTTTACACTTCTGTTATGAAAAGAGTAATTCCCTATATCACATTCGGAATCGTATTTGAATATATAATACAGAAGAAGTAAACATTAGGGATAACAATATACCTTTTGAGAGCCAACGCAGCAACATCCAGTTATTGTCCAGGCGCGCAAAAGGTATGTGTTATCACTATTGTTTACTTTTTCTGTTTCTTCTGTATTTTCTTTTTTGTAATTAAATATCTTTCTTTTGTATTTTTTTAGGTTGCTGCATTTTTGCGCCATTCTGTTTAATACAAAGTTTAATATATCTTGTTAAATTATTTCACTTGTACTTGTTGAATATATAGAATAGTTCAATCGAGTTTTCAACCTGATAATAACTAATCGTATATCAATAACTTCAGAATAACTCAATAGAGGATGAATAATCAGGTTTCCGGCATATAATGATATTTGTTTACTGTGAGCATTAGATTCATTTTTAAGTGCAGCGCATTCGGCTAAAAACTGTACTTAGAGGCACATTGTATTATGTTCTCCTATAGTAAAGGTTGTAAAAAATACCACCGAGAAAATGGTGTAAATGAAATAGTGAGACAAAAATATTCCACAAGACTTGGAAGAGTTAAGGTACTGGGAAAAATCATTGCGGTGCCTTGCTCACTTTTTTAGAGGTCGAGTTTGTAACCTTACAACCCTTCGGTAAGAATGTTAATCTTTGTTACTTCCCAAAAAAGTTAATGGTATATTGCTTCTAACCAAGTTGATGAAACAACAAAGGCTATGGATGAAAAACAGAACTTGACAAGACAGAAATGCTTTGTAACACCGAAACTAAGCCACAAAAAGTGAGCAACGAAAACATGAAAAGAAAAATATTCCTTTTGAAGTGCAAAGAACAACCATATTAAATGATTTAGTTGTAGATATACAAGGGTAAATAGCAAAGAAAAATAATTTTTGGATAGAACTTTTAAGTTCTTGGTGCATTATGCCTTGCCCTAGATCTCTTTCAAAGAAATGGGCAGAGGGGGAAAAAGCTTCAAAAGGGAATTTTAGTTCTTCTGGAAAGAGATAACGTTTAGAACAAAACACGAAAATCGTCTGTCAAATGTGATCAACCTGATCGTGAGCGGGAAGGAGAGGGGGTCACCCTTCAGCCCATGGACGATCAATTCCGACCCTAACAAACGATGCCCAGAACAAAAATACCGATCGAACGCCTCCTAGCGGTGAAGAGTACAGTAATTGACAAAGATGCTTTCCGCCGCTTGGGTTACTCGATTGTTGATTAGAGAACTTGTTTCAATGTTCCAAATACAAGATTTATTTGGCAGGTTTTTTGTGTATGTTCTTTTCTTTATGCAAAGGTAAAAATCTAAAAACAAAAACTGACGTACGATCTTCGTAATGAGTTAATTTTGCGACTAATTACATTGCAGGAAAACAGTTTTATTAACTAATCCAAATTAACTGAATTTTTATTAATTTAAGGTAATCTGGAATAATTAAGTCAACACATGATTGCAAAGCAATTAATTTTAATGATCGTGTCGTATCACATAAATCCATGCTGCTTATATAGAATTCTTATTTGCTAATCATACTGGGTTTTAACTACTATCATTTAGGTGGTAAACCGAACAAAATGTTTCTGTAAATTCGTTGTTAGACGAAATTTCATTAGCTTAAGGTTCATCTGATTAACAGATATGCATCCAATTACTGCTTTCTGATCCTTTGATTATGAGTAACAAACACTGTCTTGTTTATTATTTTTTTGGTGTCCGTCAACCTCAGAGAAGAAGCCATTAGTTCAATTTTCATAGACTTACCTGAACTCTTAATTCTGTTGAGGAATTTACGAAATGCGAAAATGGAATGTGCATTTGTCAATATGAATGAAAACACGATTGCTTTAATAACTACTTGAGTTTTACCACTGAACCAATTTTTAATTTTTACATATTATAATCGTCAAAAAATTCTAATTCGAGATTTTGATGATCTCCACGTTTTAGACCTCCCCGAGGTCGAAAAACACAAGTTTGGAATTATATCTGACTGTGGAAAAGATAACTCGAAAGCTATTAGAACTACAGGGATAAAATTTGGTATGTGATCTTTACTCATAATTTGAAATTTTTTATCAAATTTTGGACAAAATCCGTCTCCGGGAAGTCTGTCCGCGTTCATGTGAACACTATAACTCAAAAACTTAAATATCTAGATGGATACAATTCCGTACACAGTTTTATCATCAGGAATGTAGGTCCGTATAAAATTTTGAGCCAAATCCGTCAAAGGGTTGATTGTCTGTCGGTCTGTATAATGCATACCTGTTAACACAATAGCTCCTAAACACAATGATTTAGATAAATGAAATTGGGTATGTGTGTGTGACCTTCTAACATTAATTTGTAGATTTGTATCCAATTTTTGTTTCAATCGGTTAAAAAAGGAGTTCAAATTGCATATTCAATTTTCTTACTAAGAGGTGAGGCCATTTTGCGTCTTTGAGAGCGCTTGGAGATACTCTTGACCTTGGCGCCCGCTGAAGAAAACTCTTTGACAGTCATTGCATTCTGGTTTAAAATAGGTTCGCATTTTTTATCCACACGAGGGGAGGGGAAATGACATCTTTTTGGAAAGCATACGAGAAAGTTTAGGTGGAGACTACTCCCACTGGTCATTTTTTCGTATATAAAAGAAAGCAATGTATTTTACGAAGAATTCGATTCTCACCATATTTAGGAATCTCTATTACAGATCTCTACGAGCCTAGAAAATACAATTTCGGAATTATGTCCGTGCATATAGGAATAAAACTCAAAAAAGGAAGTACAGTAAAACCCTGGTTAAACGAACTCGGGTTAACCGAAACCCGAGTTATCCGAAATGCCTCCGAAATCGAAAACCCAAAAAACATTCACTGTACTGCACGGAAATAATCGTGTAGGCGAGACTTTTTAGTGACTATATTCCCACTTTTTTTCTTTTAAGTCACCCGAAGCAAGTCGGTCATTAATTTTAGAATACTAAAATTAAAATTAATGGGTATTTACAATATTAATTGCGATATTGTTTACCTGTGTCGGTCAGGTGCATTGTGGCCGAACTCACCGGTCCGAATATTGCTCCCGATGGAGGGTTAACTTTAATAAAGAATATAGTAAGTGTAGCCTAGAAAGAGTGTTTTGAATTCGTTTTACCCTCAAAAGATTTCAGAATTACGTACTGTAATTAGATACCGTATAGTAATAGATATTCATGGCTTAACCGAAAAAATCGTTATCCGAAACAGCTCCCCCCACCCCTGATTTTGGTTAACCGGGGTTGTGCTGTAACTAGATAGTTGGAATTTGGTACTTGGTTTTAACATTAAAGTTGATGTGTATGAAATTTTGGAAAAAACTCAGTGAAGAAAAGACTGTCTGTGTCTGAAAATCACAAGGTAGATGAATGGAATTCAATTTGTGGCTTTTACATCAAAAGTATAGATGTATAATCATCAAATTTTAGACCAAACACTATTTGACGAAGATTAATACAAAACACCATGTTACGGAAGCATACGAGAAAGTTGAGAAGAGAATACTCCAGATTTTTAAATTTTTTTAAGCTGTTTTTCGAAAACAAACGAAACACCCACCAGTCTTCCTAGAGTTTAACCTTTAAATGCCCTATTTTTTAAAAATGATTTAAAAATGTTTCTTGACTTCTATTTCTTATATCAAACATGGGAAAAGTATTTTAAAAAATCCTATTTTGTTTTAAGTACGGTTTACGGCTAAATAATAGTTTTTTAAAAAAATTGTCAAAACTGGATTTTAAATGAAAAAAAAATTCCTTGATAAAACTCGATAACATGAAACACAGATGAATTTTAAGAAGTATGGTATTCTCAAGCCTAGAAACAAAGCAAAAATGATGCATCTGCAAATGAAAAACATCATTTTTATTTATTTTTTTCATCAGCACTCAAACTGCCATCTATATGCTTTAAATTGATTAAATAGCATTTTAAGCATGTATCCTATTGGCAACAACAGGCATTAGAGTTTCAGTCTTTATCTCAATATTTTAGAAGACAAAATTGGGTATGTTGCTTAAAAGAAATATACGGATATTTAAGGGTTAATCAACATTTTTCTCTCTATCATGATTCCTTCAATTAATAAGAAATTCATTCCGCGTCGTTACGTAAAATTTCTTAACTGATTTTATATCTAATAAGTGGAATTTGATTGTCTGTTTATAACTTCGAAAGCAGACTGGTATTTTCAGGTAAACGAATCCAGGAACTTCCCATTGCTATATGGATTATGGGTTTCATTGGCAAAAAAGACAGATTTGGCCATATTGTGCCACACATATGATTGAAATAATAACTTACCTGTCTGATTTTACCTATAATTGCATGATTAAATTTTGCTGAAGTTTTAATAATGTAGTAAATTCATCCATTATTTTTAAATGCTAAAGCATAAAAAATATAAGGAATGTTCTTATTTTGTTTCTTTTCTCCAATGTCAGTGCAAGTTCTGATCCTTAAATAAAAGTCAACATCACGATTTTCCCAGCACATATTTGGATGACACAGAAAATACAACATAGAAAACCGCGTCCGTACATTTCCCCCTTTAAAAGTTTTTCTACTTAAGGGGACACACTACTTGTTCAACATTTTTTTATTTCAAGTATTATTGCAAAAGTTTTGACACTATTGAAACTTATATAAAGTCATCTTGAAAACAAAAATTCATTTTGATCTGCCTATTTAGTTGAAATTAAAATGTTAAAAAAAATCAATTTTTTAAATTCCCTACTACTTTTTCAAACACGAATATTTTTTCTTCCAAATTTTATTTGTAGATTCACTGAAATATATTACACAAAACTGTGCATTTATTTTAAGATGTACCTAATATTCTGATAGATAGAGATTTTTTACTGTATTATGTGGTGAAAAATGAGGAAATTTAGCAGTACCTCAATTTATATCTTGTATATAAAAAAACTAAGAAACTGAATGCTTATTCACGCACAGTTTTATCATCTGCATCACAATAAACAAGTACAAAACATTTGGAAGCTCTATCTTAAAAAGAAAAAATGCCGTAGCATTTTGAAAACATGAAAGTGAAGAAAAGTCCAACATGAAGAAAAAGCCATTTAAAGTTGCATTTGCGCATGTTTTTCATTTGTCATCGCAGATAAAAATCTAAATAACTTCTGAAATATTAAGGTACAAATTTGAAATTTTGATACAATAAGTATAAAAATAAGAGCAATATAATTAGCCACGAAAAAAGAAATTAGCACGAAAAATGAAATAGAGAAAACAATAACGAAACATTAAAGGGTCAAAAACTTTTTGGCAGAAGCTCACATTAATTGAAATTTATTTGAAATTTTAAGAATTGTATCGAGTATCAAACATCAGTTTCAATAAATGGTATCTAATATATATGTCATTAAACTCTATAAAAATTTGAAACAACTGTAAATTTTATATTAAGTTAACTTCATTGAAACGGATACAGGCTTGTTCATGGTAATGACAGGAGCATTAAAATTTGTCTACGTTTGCATTCTGTGAGGAGTAGAAAAGCATTTTTTCTATTGCGTACGTCGACCCTACTGACTCAAAGGTGTAAAGCATGTCATGAGTCGGCAGGAAAAAATATTTCAATACAATACAAGTATACAATATAACATTTAAAATTGGTTAATACAATACAAAAATTATAAGTAATAAAATATAAAATACAAATGTCAACACAAATACAATAAAATACAAACATAATAAATAATTCCAAACAAATAATAAATACAAATATACTTAAGAAATAAACATGCATAAAAATAAGCAAAAAATTAATAAAATATAGTAAATAAAATTTAAAAAATAAAGAAAAGAAACAAAATAAAATTATAAGAAGTACAATCTCAAACAGGGGCAAGAAAAAAAAGAATCACCTTAAAAAGATTAAAAAAAGGGAAGTCTGAGCCACAATTTAGAATAGAGAGAATAAAAATATCTATAACAAATTTTGAAAAAGATAAGAAACAACAACAAAGTGAATTCTATATCACAATTTAAAAGAAAAAAATATTTAAAAAAAAAGCATTTCGCGTTGGAGATTTTGAAGCATTATAATTACCTCGGTTAAAGTCACATTTTAATTATTTCTTATGGCGGATACTATCCAAGTCTTTCATAGGCATTCGTTTCGTTGCAAACGTATTTGTACGTATAGGAAAGCAATGCAAGTAAATGTCCATTAGAAATAGCCCGCAATTTTATACAAGAAATTATTTATAAAAGCATCAGAAGTTCAAAAATTAAGTCTGTCACCTCCAAAGTTAATTGGTATGGTACTTTGAATTCTTCGAAAATGTTGCAGTTGTATTTAGAATCATTAAAGAAGCAAATAATTAACAATGACTCTTCTAAACATTTTAATGGTATCAACAATTTCATAAAACCCCTTTTAAATTATCGACACAAAATGCTTTAAAATTAGTTTGTGATAAAAAAAAAGTTGACCAACTTTTTTCCAATAAAAAGGAGGACACATATAAATTAAAGATAAAAACTATTATAAATTAAAGAAAGATTTTTTCATTGCAATAATAATACAGAATACTCTATAATATGAAAAATGCATAATAAAAACATTTGTAACGTAATTTATTATACATTTTTCGAGGGAGGACAGAACTTACAAAAGGAAGACAATTAGTCACCTTAGTGATAAAAGTCATGCAAGCTATAAATCAATTTGAACGAATAAAAATTTTTAATTCCGACAATGTCCATAAATAATAATCGATGCTTTCATGTTCTTTATTGATTCCTTTTCTTATTTTCGATTTATTTATTTTCGTTTTTAGCAGCAAACCCACAAAAACAATGAGGAACGCTACATCAGCTTATATTCAGTCGATTGTAAAAAATAAGGAAACCTTATTCTTATTGAAAAAAATTAGATTAACAAGCGTTTCCTATATTGTACGAAAACGCTTGCTTACCTATGTAACAGACTGTCTTTAACCATAGGGTTTACACCTTATATCTTCTCTCACTTTCATTAAAGTCTATGTAAATCATCTGTCAGAAAACTCTGGAAAGATCGCATTTCAATAAAAGTTGTAGTTCTCGGGCTGAATTGTCTATACTATTATTTGTGTCATTAAAACTCAGTTTGATGCATTCCAAAAGGACTTCTGCTGACTTGAAATTTCAGCGTCCGTAGTTTATCAGAAAATCAAAAGGATTACTAGTGATAATCGGATTACTGTATCATGCTTCATTAAGCCTGAGTTGTTAAGCCTTCCTTTCATTGCTTTACAACTCCGATAAATCACATGGGAAACTCCGATAAATCACGTCAAATAATGTTTTGACTCACTTCAATTTTTGCAGCAAGTTTATAATTTATGTTCATTATAACGAAGCTTTGTTTAGAGTTTTAAAATAAGTTTGTTTTCAAATTCGTTGCATTCCAAAACTTGATTGCTATCTCTTGCTTTCCTGCTGAGTCATGCAGTTTTGTTCATTTTGATCGAAAAGTAATTCGCTGCATTTGTTTCAAAAGTAGTGTTTACGAATAGTTAATAAAATGTGCGTTTAATACTATGAATTAAAAATGAAATAGTTAAAATAATGTTAATTAAACTTCTTGATAATCCAATATAGAATCTGTATATTAGGGTATAATTGTAAAATAAAACAAACATATATAAAAGAACGCATGTTTCTTACTTTAAAATATTCCCACGTTCATATGAAAACTTATGTTAGAGAGGTACAATAATTAAGTCAACTTAAATTAACTTTATAGAGAACAAGGCGATTGCAATAAAGTTGACTCTTGAGGAAAAAATAATATTCCTTGAAAGATTTCTACATTGCTGAAAATGAATTTCATTTTGAATACATTTAATATGTTTATTTTTTAGTAACATTTTTTGTTAAGATTGCGTAGCCTGGTTTCGAGGATTCTTTACTTATCTAGTCCACTGAATATAATCTTATTAAATTACTTGTAGTAACTTTGACTGTAGTAACTGAAATAAACTTCGACTAGTCAGGAAAGTTTAGTCTAACTTTGTATGGTTTGCATATTTGTGGGGTGGGAGATAATTTTAATACGGTATCTACAGATAATTTTATTTCAGTTAGTCAACACGGCAAAAATAGATCTGGAATAAAGTGTATATATAATAAGGTGACCAACTTTTTTCCAATGAAAAGGAGGACAAAAATAAATTGAAGTTAAAAAAATATTGTAAATTGAAGAAAGATTTTATTCATTGCAATAATAATACAGAATATACTATAATATGATAAATATATATAAAAACATTTCTAACATAATTTTACACTTTTCGAGGGAAGACATAACTTGCAAAAGGAGGAAGGTCGGTTACCTTATATATATGCATAACAATAGGGTGAATATACAAATAATCAAGAATCCACAGATGGAAACCTCTGGTGAAAATAAGATGGAGCAGCTTTAGAAAATTTTCCAGTAGTTAGGCTATTTGGTTTCTTTGAACTTAATTAACAAACCGATGGAAGTTTAGAAATTCTGATCGAACAGATCCGGAAAACTTAGATTGTCTTAAGATTGTGCCTTTGCTGACAATACTTCTTCTCAGGCGGTTTGGGATCAAGAAAAGAAAGAAAACATAAAATCTATAGAACAACAGATAGAATATAGCTTTGTTATCAATTACCTATTCTGTGTACAGCGGTGTTATAACAACAGACACGTCAACAGAAATTTACAAAAGGAACTATATATTCAAAGAAATTTAAAATACCAAAATTTGTCAAAAAGGCCATGAGAAATAAGTCAATGCATTAGTTAAAAACCTTACGAAATAGCAACTGTTATCCTTACAGACGAATTGTCTCCAGGAAAGTGAGTACCGATGACCTTATAGATTGTTCAACTTAACCATAAAATTCCGCTGTTAAGAGTATGGTACAGCAGAAAGTTTTAAACCGCTTAATACAGACAAGAAAGAAGATAAAGCTCAGTGGACATCTCTGTAATAAAACGAACACTGATAGGACAGAGATTAATCCTTTCGCGACTAACAGGACCCATGCTTCCCGACACAAGAACTTTAAAAAATTCTTTTAGAATAAAAAGGATATTTGATAAGGTGTCCAACTTTTTTCCAATGAAAAAGGAGGACACTAATATATTAAAGATAAAAATAATATAGTAAATAAAAGAAACATTTCATTCATTGCTACAATAATACAGAATACACTATAATATGATAAATGCGTAATAAAAACATTTGCAACATTATTTATTGTACTGGAGGGAGTATTCGAGGGAGAGCAGAACTTACAGAAGGAGAACTGACCTCCCGAAAGGAGGACGGTTCTCCCCTTTATCTTTGGGCTAGTGGAAGTATTTCCTATCAGTCCTGCGAAGTTTTGAGTTGTTTTCTTTTACAGAACATATTACCATACTACCGTAGATTGCTACCGTGCGGTTTTCTCACAGAGTTGCATCAACTTATTGGATAGCTAACGAGTGTGTACGTTTTGTTTTCAGGAAATGTCGTGCAATTTCAATAACATTTTGATTAATTTATGTATTTAAATTGCAAAACTTTCATCTTTTCTTTACAAAATTACTAAATGAAGACTGTTGAAACACATATGCCCTAGTGATCGCGACGGATGGGACATGTATGTACCGGTCCTACACAAGGAGATATATTTTCCCTATAAATAAAACACCTTTATTTTTACATTCTAGTACGGCCTAGACATAGTTCATACTACTAAATTTGCAGTGGCGTTTGAAAAACACTGATCGCGAAAAGGTCAATATTTGCATCATATATATATAATGTTTTCGTTGTTGTAGTCATTAAGTAAGGAACAGGCCGAGTAATTTACTATTTTTTATTTATTATGGGAGAGTGGCGGAATATATGTACATTTCGTATAAAAGTTTCAAGTCAAAAGACAGCAGAAAATCCCTGCGTTCTCTCAGATAAGGAATTAACATATAGTCACGTGATCAAAGTGAAGGGAATATTAGCTATTTTTAATAAATTACGTAAGTGTTTTAGGGAAAAGTCTGGCGCCAAGAAGACGTCGTCATGATTTTCTGTGGGCCCGTGGAAGCGATTAAAATATTATTTTAATAATAAATATGCCAAAACGTGAGATTTAATATACCTCCAGCGCGGGAAATAAAACGAAACTGAAGTTTAAGAAAAGTGATTTCAGAATACATTAATATTGTACTAATATTTTAAATATATAATATTAGAATTTAAAGTAAATTTAAGTGCTATTATTACAATTATATAACGAAATTATAGAAAATAACCACGAACACATAAATCATTGTTCGATCATATTGATTCGATCGCCGCCTCTTACATCCCAAGGTCATTTTCACATTCTCCCCCACATGCAGCTATCTCTAAAAAATCCATTATCACCCTCCGATTGTCTTGCTATCTACCTATAACATGCGTGTCTGTTATCTCCCTCGCTAACATATGGTTACCCTAGAAGTAAGCTGTCTGGAGGGGAGGCGTCGTACATCATACGCCTGGATAAAGGGGACTGATATTTCACTGCATTTCTCTTAATAGGCAGTTCTTGTTGGAAGGGCTTGGTGGCCTACGAAAGCACATTTATGACTTGAAAAACTTTTACAATAAAATGTAATAATCATTTCATGGCTTCAACTCTTGACCCACACATTAACTCTCTAAGAGCCCAAATATTTTGATATAATTTATTGAAGAAAAAATTAGATTCTAGAATGCATAAACTGAACTTTTTCGTATTTAATCTCAGAAATCTTAATTTATAATTTTATATTTTAATAATCTATAATCTTAACGAAAAATATACATATGCATTAATGTTCTGTTTAAAAGCAGAAGCTCTGTTCTGTTTAAAAGCAGAAGCTCTGTTCTGTTTAAAAGCAGAAGCTCTATTCTGTTTAAAAGCAAAAGAAATAGGTCAAATATATTCATCTTGATTTCATTCGAGTTTTCACTATCAGTATCTCAATCGCCTTACAAATTAAATTTAAAGCGAAATTGTTTTTGTCTACCTTAAAAAAATTACTCTATAGAGATTAGACAGTTAGGTTCAACAGAAAACGCGCATTGAGTCTCACTGACAAAATCTAATACCCTAGGATTATTATAATTGGCAAGCTTTCAAATTTAGGTTTTTATAACTAATCGATCACTTAGTTTAGACTCGTTGCACTGTATAAATTAATTCTGACATTGTAAAACGTAACAGCAAAAGCAGATACATTCTTAAAATATATTATTCTGCTCCTGTGATTGAATGACAGTTCTCAAATATAGGCTAAAAATAAATTTTTTCGAAATTTATTTTGTGCCTTTTAAATGTATTTTAAAATTGTTTGCTTTAGGCAATACGTCTTATATTATTTTAGTTTTTATTTATTTAGTTTTTTCTCTTATCTTAGCAAATTTGATTCATATCAGTTAAAACAAGTGTTTCCTAATATTTTGTTTCTCCAAAGAATGAAAGCATAATATGCATATCGAAATGAAGTTTTAAACTTCTTATGAAGAAGTTCTATTTTTTATAAGGGGCTGTCCATAAATGATGTCACGCTTTTTTCAATATTTTTGGCCCTCCCCCTTTGTCACAAAGTGTCACACTTTACCATACCCCATTCTCCCTCTTGTCACATGTCACGCTATATTACATAAACATATACTTGCAGTTCAGAAACAAAGCACTACGTTATAGATCATATATCAAATTTTTAAATGTTAACTATGTGTTTTAATGAAATTTGTGAGCATAACAATAATAATTATTACATGTGTACTTATTTTGTTTGAAATAAGATTAAGGTTTACAACAAAAAACATAATTATTATACATTAGTAATAAAATATTAATATAAAAGAGCAATTGAAAACAGTAGTATTTTGGAATTTGATATATTTTGCTTTAAATCTTATCTTTACTTTATGAACTCAAAATACTCTTAAACAGATTGAATTAAAAAAATACCTAAATAAGATCAACCTGTTTGTGCCACTACCAGTTCTACCACTCACCCAGGTGGGGCGAAGTATCTTTTGTTGGACATTTCAAGGGTGTGACAGATGTCTTCTAATGGTGAATAATTTTTGCTACTACCATATTCTCAGAACCTACCCTGAATGAATTTTTCGAAAAGAAAGGAATATAAGAGAGAAAAAAAATCACATGAAAGTTGTTTTAGCCCCGATTAAAAAATAACCCCCAAATTCTGGTAATTTCAAAATAACTTCAAAACTTAATCTGCTGAATTTAAATGTTTTTATTTTAACCAAAATGTGTGATGTCACACTTCTTGTTACCCCCTCCCTCCCCCTTGTCACAAACTGTCACAATTTCACGAACCCCCTCCAAGCGTGACATCATTTGTGGACGGTCCCTAAGCGTGAGTAAATATATCCAAATAAACTAATTTTCCACGAGTCTATATTTGTAATGAGTTAGAGAAGCCTTATGGTTAATATCACATGCTTCTTTAAAAAGATGCAATATTAAAGATAGTTTAGAAAACAGCAATGTTTTGTTTTTCAAAGATATTCAGCTACTTAAGCACAAACAGCATTCAACTATTACGTAATGTTATATGTGATGGCCCATTATGAGATGTTGTACATGATCTTCATAGGATTCTATTCAATTTATATAGGTAAAAATAAACACAGAAACATAATTTAACGAATCGAAATTTTGAAAGTTAATAAACATTCTTAAAAGTATATATGATTACCGTTTGATTCAAATCTCGAATAGTTATACGATGCAAAATCTACTGAATCTTTCTCCTTAGATTTCTCAACGAAATATATGATCAATATTAAAAGGGGAACTAGGACCTACATTTAACAACGAAATAAATAAAATAAAAAATGAGAGGAATACCTCTAGGCTTTAAAGTATATAAAATAAAGAACCGAGCAAATTTTCATTTCCCTATGTAAACAGGTTTTGGAACAGCGCATTTTTTTCTTCGGAAAGAAGTCAGTAAATACTGTCCAAAGAGAATCACTAAACTTCTACTTTAGCATTTAACCCTTTGAAGACGGCCGCACGGAAAACGTGCGGTTCCGTCTGGCCAACATTTCCCAACGCGCATGGCTGCACAAGACTGGCGAATTTTTTTTAAGGTAACCTAATTTCACTAAAGCTGGTGTCACGCCGACGTGACTGTCGGTGGCTAAAAGCCATAACAGCCGGCACGTATTTGTGACAGTCGGGAGAGAATGTGCCAAGCAGCTGGCACGCCCGCTTGACAGTCGTCCTCAAAGGGTTGAATATTAAAAAATATACTTAAAGAAATATTGCATCCATTTACAGCTTTTGCGGTCATACAGATATAATTACAGAAATGCAGAACAATCGATACGTACTGAAAAAAACATTATAAAAACGTTGCAACACCTAATCCATTTATTGTGAGTTACGCAACCAGTTTATATATTTAAATTACAGCTATCCCTCGTATAAAACGGTCGCTGCATTCCGCGAAAATGCATTATCGCATCCGTGCCATACGAAACAAAAACCTAGCACAAAAACGGGCGAGATTCCACAAATAAAAAAAAACACACTATTGCGCTTTTAGAATTAAAAGAAATATCTTTATTAAAGCAATTTTCAAAAATTATGAGGTATTAATATGCATTAAATGTTTTCTTTGTCATCATTGCAAATTACCATTACACCTCGAGAGGTTTCCATTTTAATATCTTAATCCTTTGACTTCCTTCAGCTTTGTATTTCTGCATTTTTTGTGTGAAAGATCTTATTTCAGAAAGCCGAAAGATCCTCATAAATTTCATTATATGGTGATAAACAATCGTGAAGCATTTTCTTACAATTTTCCCTTTCTTTCAGTTTCATGATCTTGACTTAAGATTACATAGCTCCAACACTTCGACTAAGTCCAGCCCTTTCCTCACACCTTCTGGAGTTGAATATTTAGCTTCTTCGTTTCGTTGCTATTATTCACTGGAATATATTGGCATATTCCAGATATGAACACCACCAAATCTGGTTCATCATTTTTATTACGTTCCATTTTGCGGGAGGATTCTGTTAATCTCGAAGGAGATCTTTCGCCCTTAAAAATTTATATAGGAAAAACTCTTTATCGGGACCCTATTAACTCGCAATATAAAAACAACTGCTCTTTGAAGGTTTACATTTAAATCAAAATTTTAGATTAATGACCTAAGAATATATGTAATTAGTTAAAAATCTGGGAATATTTTCGTTTGTAAGGAGAAAGATGATGAAGAGGAAGAAGAAGATGAAGACGATACGCAGACTAAGAAAGTTACGTGAAAGGAAGCAGACTAAAGATAGGAATCTCCCATAAGATTTGCCGAACAACGTTTATCTATGCCAGTACATGTTGAAATTGCGCATCATTCCATTTGCTGTGAAATTTTAAAACACCGGCGACATTCTCGCAAGCAGGCAGACATCCGAAATTATAGGTCATCAAACTAAGAAATGCGTAATTTTCATGTGATAATTTGAATGGTAATTTTTATAAACTGTTTATTTTTCTTTTTCTGAAATATAAAATTACGTGTATGCGTTTTAATTTTAAATAATTTGTACGATTCCGATATCATTTATTTAATTATGGCCTATAGACCAAAAAACATAACCAACGAACTTCGTACGCTGCGATTTCTGTAGACAAATGAACAGGTAATTTCTAGAAGCATTATTCAGTTATCCGAAAAAACACTCTTCTCCTGCAACTGCGAGGCCCCATTCATGACGGTTAAGAGAGATTCTACCGTATTACGTTATATGTTGTTCTAGAATATTCCAGATTCTCGTAACAAGTTTGATTAAAAACATATTCTAAAATGTTATAAATTTCTCCTAATTTGAAACCGCTGTAGAGCGAAACTGTGCTACAGAAATGCTGCGTTATAAGGAGTTACCTGTACTCACATTTTACCGTTTCATTTTAGATGGAAAAATTCATGTTTATTTTCTAAATCTAAATGAATAATATAATGTACATTTTAAGGCTACATCCTACTTCAACCATGAATTTAAAACACGACTTGTGTCGATTGATATAAATATGAAAGTAACTTTTTTTTAACGAATAAACTTGACTTTTTCGAACTATGTCTGTACATCGATATTAAAATTAAATTATTTAAGATCAAATTCTTTATCCTAGTTTGTCTTAACACAAAATGGCCTGATGGTGGGATTAGTGCAATAAAATTGCTAAATGCTTCTCGTAGATATTTATTATTTAGAGGTAATCATAATTGGATTAACAGCGTCAATGAATCACAAACTTTATAATCGCATAATAAAAGTCAAAGAAGCTGTTTAGATTCTTATTATTAAGAATATAGACTTCCAATGATACAAAAGTATAATAAAAATTTTGAAGAGTTTTATTAATATGTTTATCTGAGCACAAAGTAAAGCCCATAATCTTTAGATTAAAATCAAATAGTTTTCTGATCAGTGAAGACAGAAAACAGCCCTCATTGTTAATGTAATTAATAATTATCAATCCAGGATTGTTGAAAAAAGATAGTGTTTTATTTTCATTTTTAAGTAAAATATTTCATTTATGCTACTGTTTGGACAAAACTCAACCAACTTCAATAGCGTAACTAAATTGTGATTCTGGTATAATTCTTTGAAGAGATAAAGATATTGGTTTTGTAAAATTTGCAGATATTTATTGAATAAAAAAACTTAAACAATTTTAAAATTAAAAGATTTTTCATATTTTTATGCTTATGCAAGACCAAAAGACAATGTTAAAAACAAATACAAGTTATGCAAATATTGAATCCGTATTTAAATATAATAAAATGGTTGAAAATGAACAGATTAAAATCCTTAAATTGCAATAAATGAGTAAAATTGTAACAGAGGAAAAAACAATTCCTAGATAGAATTTTGCATCCTCATTAGGCTCTTTAGGTGAGCAAAATGCTGAAATGGTATACAGGTTTTCTATGAATACAAATAAAAGACATAGCTGCTGGTTTCAACATGCATGTTTGATATATTATTCAGCTAAGAAAATGTCTTAACAATCAAAGATAAAATCTATGTTAATAAATTTTGGATTTTTATGCAGCAACTTCCAATATCTTTTAGCAACAATGTGCGTAAAACAAAGCTTGAATTAATGCAGCATAAAAAAAGTAATTTCATGGTAAAATGAGAAACTAATGATTTCTACTTGAAATGTTTTTGCCGTTTGATCTTCGAGATATAAATCCAATTCAAATCCTTCAATCGTAGGAAATAAAAGTGAAGGCGAATGAATTTCAGAGAACAGGATTACTAGCCCCAAACGTAGAACTATTTCCATATGTTTTTTAGTTTAACTATTCAACTTAACTTTATTAGAAACCATAAATCAATTTTAAACAACTAATTTAGTTAATATAATTTAATGCGATAACTTTTTCGTGAAGAAACAAAACTAAAGAATAAAAGCAAAATGTTGGTGCTTAAAATAGGGATTTTGTTATCTATTAAATCCTGTAGTAAATGTTAAATAATCAAATTGGGATGTAGCTGCTTAACAACTAATTACATGCATATTAACTTTCAGCTCTCGTTTAATAAAAACTAAACGGAAAAACTTGCAAAACACGTTAAACCAAATCAAGTTATAAAAGAGATCTAACATTTAAGCCACTGCATTTGCTCAACGAATGCATGAATTCACTCTAGTGAGAAAAATATTTTAATGCTGCGCTTACTGTTTTGCATGTTCTTATGTAGATTAACATGCTAAATTACGCAGAAATGTACATCGTTTTACTACTGCAAATAAAATTACCAGCGGTAGCACAGGCTTTCCAGTACAGTTTCCGGAGATAATTTGCCATCTGCTACTTTCACAAAATGATTTATAGCTAATTTGCTTCTGAGCAAATTTTCTCTTTAAAACTAAAGCTATCATACTATTTTATCAAATTTAAAATTCTAAAATACTTTCATTTCATTACATCAATTGATCAACGTGTTGCAATACAAAAAACAAAATATAAAAATTTTCCGTTGAATGTAAACTATTTTTGACACAGAAAAATTTTAATTATGAAATATTTGAAACGCATTAAAAGCTAAATGAATAGAAAACTCCTGACGTTGAAGTTCCTGAACTCATGAATATCGAATACTCCAAAAATTCAGCAAGCAGCAGTTAATTTAGTTACTGGTCGACATAATTTATGCTTTTTGCATGCAGTTAAATACTTATGCACATTTTACTTCATATAAAACAATCGCATCAAACCTGAATTGTTTTGAATTGAATTGTCTTGATTCAGGTGTTTTGTAAACTTCAATTAAAATAACGGTGTAGGATACACGCGATATTGTTGCGACCTACAGAAATCCAAATAATGGTATAGGATTCAGATTCAGAAGGATACTCCGTCCTGCCTAAGTATCCGGAGAACTGAACATCGATCTATAAACTGTCCACATATCATTCAAAGAAAAATCACTTAAGGCACATGAAGCGATTTAGATGGAACAGCAGCAACAATTTTTTTATGTCCAGTTTTCGCCTTTAATTAAACTGCCCAGTCCGGCAAGCCAAGTGAAAAAAAGTTTTGGAGAAAGTACTCCTTCCTACTGGAATCAAAATTTAGACATCCATATATTAGGTGGCTAGCTGTTCCCTGGTTCAAACCGCATTCACAGTCGGGGGACTTTCCAAACAAATTATTTTGGTAGATTGGAAAGCATCCATGGTATAGGATGATCAGATGGGAGGAAAAATGAAATATAACGTCTGTATAGATTCTTAATACGATACATTTATTCGCACTAAAACATATTTGTATTGCAATTCCTACTTTTAATTGTTTGTGAGTTGTACAAAATTTTGTCAAAAACCTTATAAATTAGTAATTTCTTTTCATTACATTCTATGCCAAGTAGACACCCCGATTATACACAGGAACTGTAATGTTATCCAAGAAAGAAAATTTAACTTCACACATTTTTGTACGAAAATATAAATAAAAGAAAGCTTTAAGTTTACCTTTAAATAAATAATAAAAATAAGCATAATAATTGATAAAGCTTACCGTTTGTGAAGATCTTATTTTTTTTTTTACTCGAAACCTGATAACATATGTGACCATTTGTAATCAAACATATTATAACTGCAGTTAACCGTAACGAAGAAGTGTGAAATGACTTCAGCCAGTAACAGGAACCTCGGTGGCCTGGTAGTCTCAGATTTGGAGGATAGCGAGTTCTAGACTCGATTCCATCGATGAAATTGGTGCTCGCTAACTATCGGAATACTGTAAATATATTAATGACTTTTCAAAATCTTCTTTTCTAGAGACTCATGGAAGAATTTAACAGAGAAGATCACTAAAATCGTGATGGATTTTTTTAATTGAAGAAATGGTGTCACGGCTGCAAATAAAAGGAACTTTTCCTGATTATTTTATATTTGTATAAAATACATAAAAAATTAACTGATAACAAGAAAAAAGAATCCACGTATAGTAGAGAACAACGAGAAACATAAACCATTCTGTAAAGGAAATGCAAGTATGGGTCATCTTCAGACTAAGGTGATCCGAATTCAAATCGACAATTGGAATAGTGAATATAAAGTATCGAAAATTCGGCTCCGAATTTGTATTGGTAATAACTGCATTTTTATTCCAGGAAAGACTACATAATCTTGTTATTATTATAAAAACTTCCAGATTGATTTATTCTAGCACTGTAGTTGTCAATTTCAAATGAGTTTCATATTTTCTAACTTAGTTTAAAGTGTTGCCACTAAGGAAAATGTTGTTTTACTTATAACAAACTATTATTTTTATACCCAAGCTTTGACATTTCGATATCCTGAAGAATATGTATCAAATGTTAAAGAGACTATATCATGTAGAGTAACATATTAAAAATATTATGTATCCTTAGTTCATTAAAAATATTATGTATCCTTAGTTCATTAAAAATATTATGTATCCTTAGTTCATTAAAAATATTATTACTTTTTCCAGCTCCCACAAGAAACAATAACATTTCTTCTTCCAAAATTAGAGTTATTCTGATTAAGGTCATGCAAAATTAAAAGTAAATTTAGATAGTAGTGAAGCGGATAAAATAAATAATTTAAGAGATACTGAAATTTCAGAGACAAAAACATATGCAGAGTGCAAAATTTGATTTCTAAAAAACACAGCGTTTTGAATTTTCTTAAAAATCTTCTTAATCCAACTTTAAACTTTTATTCATTATCGGTTACTTCCCAGTCATCTAAGCTTAGTTCTTTTATTTTATTATCTTTCAATATCGTCAAAAACTATGATATTTAACCTTCTGCAACTGCTTTTCAGATACTATTTTTCTATTTGTTGATGAGAGTATAATGAAGTAAATAACATGTGAGTGGAAAATTTGCGAATTATTTTTCAGTTTGAAGACTTTTATATTTGCGTGCCATCCTACTTGCCTTATCTTCAATTTCAATCCCACCCTAAGAAATTTCAATGACTTGCCGTTCGTACAAGTAACCTCTAACAACATTTAAAACAAAATTTAGAAAAATGTGTGCGGTTTCAATGTTTCAGAGATAACTTTTCTTAATCCAGCCGATCAAAAAATTATTTATACTGCGAAGACAAAAAATTTCTCTCTCGAGTTCCAAACTAAGAAATATCAAAAGTTTTATTTTTCAAAAGTACTTTCGAACATACTTTTAGAAGTATAAGGCAATTTAAATTTTCGAAAGGAAAGCAGTATCCGAAAAGTTAATTTGATGTTTTGCAGTACCAAAAAAATCAAGAAAATCAAGAAAATACCGAGTTTAAATATTGGGGAAGCAAACGCGGTCCTTCAAAATAATGCAGAGGCAAAAAATTCCATGTTTTTCTCTGAAAGTCTCAAAAGAAAAATTAAAATAATGATGTGTATTATAATAATGATGATTTTAATAATTAAAATAAAGATGTTTCAGGAGTCGAGAAGGTAATTTGTTTTTCTATCTTGTATTTTCCGATCTTGACAATGAATTTGAAGTTTAAATTTCCTGTTATATAAAATTTTAAAAGAATTTTATTATTTAATAACAAGGGAATGTGCAATTTCCCTCTCGATTCCGATTCGGAAATCCGATGGATTTTATTTCTTTTGTCAAATTATAGTTTAAAGAATAACCAAGAATTTCAAAGAAATTAACAAGTTCAAATACTGCAGCTGCACTTCCGCGAATCCATCTGTTTTCTTTTATAAAGACTTTTGATTATTGTCTGCTGCATTTTATCAGTACTGTAAAGATATAAAGCAAAAAAAAGCGAGTTTAATCTACCGAAAACATTCAAATCCAAAAAATGTCAATAGAAAACCTAAAAACTCCATCGCGAGCCGAAGCCTTGGAAAGAGGAAAAAAATGTCGAGTCCTGGAGAGAGGAAGTCGTTCCCCTCACGTGTGGCAGAAGAATCCGTAGAAATCATTACCAATCCAAAGACTCAATTCCTTATGCTCAGCGGCACATATATAAAAGAGAGGTATCATAATGACGTCACTCTGCCAGGGTGGACCCCAGTCCACTCGAGTGGTGTTGCCATGCTCTGGTCTCCAATCACAAAAGGCACCCCCTCTCCCTGGAGCAGACTTTCTTCCCTCTCGTCTTTGAATTTGATCATGAACACCATTTATTCTTTCGCGGACGCTTCACTTCACACCATTTCACATGAATTCAACCCTTCCGAAATATCGCGGGGGTTGGTGATTAAGTGGACACCAGACGACCATGAAAGGGGCTGGTCTCCGCCACATGCGCTTCTATTCACAAAAAAGCGATGTAATTTTTATCGTACAATAGGGAGAACAACTCGCTCTTGACTAAGACTTTTGTTCGAAAGGCTGGGTGCTGGGCTATTGTTGTCGGTTCTTCATCTACCTCGGCGCGGAGTCATTGGCTTACCTGCCATCAAAGGGAATGGTTTTTACACAACAGTGATATCTGGGGAATTGCTTCAAGTGTTACAATATAGGCCACTGAGTTTTAAGTGAATTTGATCGTGATTGGATTAAAACCTTCAAGTTTGACGTTTTCAGGATTCGCTTTCTCGAGTGGGTGGCCTTTCCTTTGAACTTTTTTTACTATCGGAAAGTCAGCTTCAGGTGAAATAAAGAGGATAGTGTTTGCTACGTCTGATACAAAAATTTCTATGCTATATCGGGATTGTAGACATAAAACAAAGATGATACCTTTTTTAGTATTAATGTTCCAAGAAATTCAACCGTTTTAAAATAAATTAAAACGTGAAGGAATTCTGGACTTTTTTTATTTTCCTCTTAGAGTATTATATAAGTTAAATCCTAGTAGTATGAGATGATATAAATCTACTATTGATCTATTGAATGGTTATACTAATGAAAAGCCCAGATGATATCAAGTTAAACTCTACAGAAATTTTCGCGGTGATTTTTTATGGTTAATAACAACAAAAAGAAATCTCGGGTCTATTCAGGTGTTATTTGCGCAGTTTCTCGTTCTGAAAATTTTAACACTTTGAGCTCTGTATGGTATTATGAGTCCCAAAAGATTTTCAAAACTATATTTTTTTGCAGATTTATGTATTTAAATTTGTAAAAAAATTTACCATTCAGTGAAGTGGCATTATATCTCTATATATTCCTCAATTCTCTCTGTCTGTAGTTTTATAATCTATTGAAAGTACTGAAAAAGCAAGCCAATTCAAAACACGAACTACCAAACTACGTTACCAAAACTGATACGGCTGGGAGTTTTTGTCTCAGAACTTTTCCGGACGAAAGGCATTTTGCCAAACTTAAGGATATATATAAATATATATGTCTAATATAATGCTAATATTAATTTTTATTGTTAAAATTAACTAAGCGATAATTTGCAAGAAGTCCGATTTAAAGATTCAAGTATACCAATAATAAAATGCATTTCTTCCATTATTTTAAAAGAATGCAAATATTTTACTGATATATTAAGACATGTTGATAAAGTAGAATATTTTATAATAGTTGCGTAAGATTTAAAAATAAATATCTTTTATACTTTTATGGTCAGCTCTTTGTTCATCCTTAATTTTAAACACTTTTTATGACTATAGAGGAAATGATTACTTATAGTTAATATAAAAGTAATATTAGTGCTCTCGGAAAAAGGAAATTAAATAATTAAGGTGTTCTTCGTTAAAATTATGTTGCTTCTGGTGTAAAATGAAAAAGTTGTGAGCCATTTAATAATTTTCGTTTATATCTTCAAACTTACATTCTAGCAAATCTTATGTCTGGAAATATTCTATTCAAGATATAAAAAAATAGAAAGAAAACTAACTAGTCTGAAAAGAATGCTGATCACTGACATTTTTTATTATAACAATGCATGATAGTTCCAGAGTGCATCTGTTAAACATTTATGTCATTCAATTTCTCTTCCATGCATATATCATACTTTAATCATTACTGCAAGGGCTTCACGTTTGAATCTTTTAATCATGTTTTATATCTAGCATGACATTAATTAGCCATAAATCAATTCTACTCAATTAAATAAAGTCTCTACGAAACACAGCTAACTAATGGAACTTAATGTTAAAATATTGAATGAAATACGCAATGATTCAATTCACATTGAATTCAATCCATATATCATTTGTCGCCATTGTTAATAATTGATATGCGTAATAATGCGTGAATAGTTAAACGTATAGCTGAACGAAACACAATCTGCAAACCACATAAACCACTTCCATTCTTTACAAATGCTGCTTGAAAGCTTAAGTAGTTGAATAAACCGCTTAGTGCGATATTTCGAAATGGCAATGTCCTTTTAGGTAAAACCGAATGAAATTCGAGCATTTTCCCGTTAATATACAATAAAAGATATTTATTGGCTTGTTCATAACAATTTGACGCTTAAACAGAAAAGGATTTCCGTACCTGTTTAATAATAAGATCTATTTATACATAAGATCGTAATAAATCCAATTAGAGGTTTATTATTGAATACGAAATAAAAGGTTGCTAATTGTTGGATTTGTTTCTTTGTCTTTTTTATTGCTTTCGTTTCTAATGCAATTTAATCAATTGTATCGTTGATTGCAGAAACCCTATGAACCATTTTCTTTTCATAATTACATTTATGCTGTTTTCATATTCTAAAGGGGTATTTACATAATGAGTGAAGATTTTACAAGAATAAAGTAAAGTCATATTAAAGGTGTATAAAACCTACCAAGTAAAATATATTTAATAATTGATTTCAAAAATTAATTAGCTTTTTAAAAGCTCTCAGCATTTTGATATTAGTTACTCGTGGTTTTTCATTCAATAATTCAGTTATAAAATTTATATTACTCTGTTATTTATATTATTGTTAAATGTTCATATCAATATTAAGGAAACAGTCGAAATATGAACTATTTTTTATATAAAGACATTATAAACTTACTATTTTATGCTTATTTTATATACAAAATGATTTCTGAATGTATTGTATAATTATTTGACACAATTAATAATATTTTATATCAAAACACATGCAGTAACGAGTCTAAGTTAATCACAGACTCGTTATAAACACACATCTTCATACTAAACTCGCCATAACCGGTTTCAAACTTTTGATTACAAAATTTGCATGTAATGTCATCAATCTTGCTCACTTGACCTTTTGACATTTTCTATTACATATTTACAACCAATTTTGCATATATTTTCTTCTTTTATTTACTGTTTATTCGGATAAAGACAT
>BGPR01000017.1:2493351-2576069 GCA_013235015.1 Araneus ventricosus | reverse complement strand
TAATACTCGGTACTGAGTACTCACAGCATTTTAATACTCGGTACTGAGTACTCACAGCATTTTAATACTCGGTACTGAGTACTCAAAGCAGTTTAATACTCGGTACTGAGTACTAAGGTGTAGTAGGACTGAACGCACTACAACACCTTATGATGTGTTAAAGTAAAATTAATTACGAAGTAGAATTTCAACAAAATGCATAAAATTTTAAGTTGCAAACATTTTAGTGTATGAAAAAACCTAAATATTATAAAAACTAAATGTCATTCTCTATTACTATTACATTATTGTTACTCTTTACTCCCCCTTTTAACCCTTTATAAGGCCGTGGTAAGTATACTTACCACTAACTTCATTAAATTTTAAATGCATTTTTTTAAGGTTGACATAAGTTCTCGCCAAATTTTTCAAAGAAACGAAAACCTAGCTGTTCCAGTTTCTTTTCTCAAACCATAATGAAGTGTCTGGACTTGATAATTAATTATTAATTAGCAAAATTAATTAAATAATCATTATCTATTATTATCAATCTATTAGTTAAATCAAAACACACTAAATTCTTAGAAGAAAACATAGAAAATAAATAACTCAGAAGAAGAGTTTTCGAAAGTTGCTAAAAAGTGAACTTTTTGAAAGGGAAAGAAAACTATTTGAAAAGTATAATGATCTATCAGACGCTAGATAAGTTTACATATACAGATGGTGAAGAGGAACAAGTAGGAATATAGTAGGACGATGAAAAAGAATGAGATTGACCTCAAGTTTTGAAGATAAGAATGAAAAAATATGATCAGTGGATTTCGAATGATGGAAATATTTGGGACGAAATGCAGATAGGTGCTTGATCTGGAAAAGCAGCACTTAAAAACACTTTCGAAGAAATACCGGATGTAACGACATATGTCAAACGTAACTTTATAAGAGTACATTTTCAGTAATAATTGACCATCGTACTAAGTGGCATACAAATAAGGTATTGTAAGCAATCTTTTCTATACGTGCAAGCTTCTGGTATACATTTGAGACACATTGCATCGTTCAAAACTGTAGTGAGAAACGAATTAAAAATGTTTTCTTTTAACTGTATCCAATGATTGTTTGGTTTTTACCTTTCATAGAAATGAACAAAATAAATTTTTGCTGAAATATTATCTTCATGCTACTTAGTTTAAAATTTCTTAGCTAAACCAATATTACTTACTTTCAACTGAAAAAAAAACAAAGTTTACTCTAATAACCAGTCATTTGACAGGTTACAATAGGTGTAGGTACGTTTAGTGTTCAGGAAATATGATGGTATTGTTAGGGCCTCGGTTAGTTTTTATGCAATAATAACATTAAAGTAATAAATAAGATTATTAACGGTTAATAAGGAATGTAATTTAAAACTCATTTTTATTTCATTTATTTACTTTTACTTAGCCTTTCATGAAAATAAGACACATATTGTTTGGATTCTCTGATTTAAAAATGTCGTTGAAAGAACTCAGTAAAAGTAGAATGTTTAACTTACTCTTTTCCGGTTTGAGCAACATTAAAATAAGGGAACCAGGAAAATTATTGGTTTTTACTATCGATTCTCTTTGATAAAAATACATCCTTGTAAAAATATTTGCTCGAAATCCTTACAATTGTCATCGGAGCCAATTAGTAAAAAGAAGCAGAAAGCGGATCAATGGTCTTTCATGTTTCGAAACAGCACAAAAAGTCTGTGATCAATTTTATTTTTCATCCAGTCTTTAAACACGGATGCCACAAGGAAGAAAAAGAACCTTGACATCATAACACTGTAAAAAAAGACCTTTAAAAATTGGATTTTGTGCAGTGTGCCTAGGGTTTTGAAACATTGAATCCTCCTTGGGAAAAAATTAATTGAATTGCCCTTGTCTCGAAAATCCGTCAGACCAATGGGAAAGACTCGTTGGAAATCCTTACTTTGGCTTTTGCCAACTTACCGAAAGTTCAGTGAAGCGCACTAAGGCTGGTTAAAAAGGTGACACAACTGACAATGATAGTGAATAGAGCTTCTTTGTCGCACAAAAAAGGAGGGTAAAAAAGAAGCACCACCGTATAATCATTTTTCCCCCCAGAGTGCACCCAGCGACATTTAAATGAAAGTTAATGGCTCCGTGGGGACTCCAGTGTAGGGACAGATTTGGTGTCGAATTTTTTCCCCTTCTTTTTTACCATCTAAATAAAAGGTGGGTGGATTTCTAGTCATTGAGTAGTGAGGGAGACTCGTGAATGGGGTCGGGTAATAAGTTTTGTCAAGAGAAATTTCGGTCGCAGCTACTGTGGAATAGTATCAAATCGGTCATTACGCCTTGGGATACAAAAATTTGACTCCTGATTAGAGCCCTAGTTAAATAAGTAGCTCTGTAAAAGAATGATGTCGTTTCTGTACTTACTCATACGGTCAATCAAAAAGTCTGGCATATTGTTGTATCATGCTGGATTATTGGAAAAATCTTATTTATTTCTGTTAATTTGGAATTGATGATGCAGAAATTTGGTTCACGAATTGAGCTCCCGATAAAGAAATAATTCTCTGTAGTGAATTTTATTCTTTGTCACCTTACACGGACGACAAGAAAGTTTGTTAGATATGTCAAATATTCTGAATTATTGAGCACATCCATTTTAGTTCGATTAATTCGTGCTTAATGAGATAAGAATTTAATTGAGAAACTACGTAACATTGACCACATACAGTTCCTTATTATAGTAAATTTTCATTTATACGAACATTACAACTCAATGGAATTTTCACAAAACGTGTATACTATACAGGATTATTTAGAAATTTATGACCCACTGTAAAGTTCACAAAATGCGTAAACTATAAAAGAGCATCGAGACAATTGCATTTTATTAAAATAATTAGGATTTCATGATGTGGACATTTGATTAATACTTGGAGTCATTTAAATAAATAGTTCTGTATTACAATGAATTTGCATTTTCGAGAATTTTTGAGGATAACAGAAAACTTGTAAAATGGTTATTTTATGCAAGATAATTAGGAAAATTCCATTTGATATAATCAATAAGGCGTTAATAATGGAAAATTTGAACAAACGATTTGAGTCTTCTTTTCACAAATAGATTTGCATTACAATTAACTCGTATTTTTCAAAACCTATACAGACGAAAAGAAAGTTCCCAAATGAATATATCTTAAGGGACTATTTAGAAAATTCTATTCCATTTCCCAAATATATTGTTATTTACTACATTCGTTACGTATTTACTATATTCATTCGGTGAACGGGATTTAAAAACTTGGCCAACTACTTAATTTGTCTTTATACTCTGGTAAATATTTTCTTCATTTACATTACAGATTCGTCTAATTCAAAAATAAAGGTAATCCTTATGTCATTTTCAGACTTTTTTTAAATTTACGCTTCGGAATTATCTCAATTCTTCTTCATTATTGGAATCTTCTTGGTTGGTTAGTATTGTGTTTATGAACAGTGACAGAAAAACGTTAAACACACAGACAGTTAGGAAGAATTTCATAACTATATAGCATCTTGGTTTGGGAAAAAGGAGTGACAGTTTTCTCGTTTTCATAATGCCCAAGCGTTATCGGGAATCGAACCCAAGACCTCTAACATAATGAATTTTGTTGACAAAATATTGAATGAATTTTATGAAGGTTGAATATACTGAATACTCATGTATACTTCTAAATTAAACACATAATTTAAATTGCATTTCGATGAAAACTTTTTGAAGATTCAAGTTTTAAAAAATTTAGTTTGCGCATAAACAGTCATCATTTTGTTTCTCTTAAAGAACAGAAGCAATTAATCTCTTGAAATGCTGATATCTCTCTGAATATTGAAAGTATTGAACTGGGATTTTTATATAAGTTATGAAAGGAAAGTTGCACTACGTTTCGCACATGTGCAGCAAAATATTATTTACTACAAATTCTCATATTTCGTGTAATATTAAAAGAATTTATTTCAAATTTTAATACAGGGCCTCTTTTACATATTGTCAAGTTTTCTGTAAGTTTCATACAATTTGGATGAAAATTCTGCAAGATATAAGCAAAATATGCGGGAAAATTTGTAATTTAAAATATATATATATATATGTTCCCGAATATTTGTGCTATGCTTACGAAAATGCAAGCAAATATTATGCACATCAAACATAACCATTGATGAAAGTTTCATATCGTTATCAGCCTTCTGTGAATCACGATGAGTCTAAATCCCCTTTCGTCTACATCATTTTCTTGTCGTTCCCTAATTGTCATTGTGACCGAATCTTCACTGTAAAATGTGACTTCCGACGATAGCATGTCCTATGATTCTCAGGAACTGATTGCGAACTATAGTATCCATAATAACTCCACTCTATTTTTTTGCTATTTTAAGATCCAAATTAACTCCAATTTTTTACTATTTTAAGATCCATATTAATTCCATTTTTTACTATTTTAAGATCCATATTAACTCCAATTTTTTACCATCTTGTGTATAAATCGCCTTACCAAGTAAGTGGCGGTTGGAAAATTTACACTCAGATTTAGTACTGATCTATTTTATATACACACCAAATATCACATTCTTCTATACATAAATTATTCTTCAGGATGTCCGAGAAATTACGATTGATGTAGAAGAACTAAATATACAATCTTTTTTATTCAGCACTCGGTTAAGAAGTCTGTAGTTAACAGTTAAAGTCTAAAGTGCATTTCAAAGTTCTTTCCATCTCGCATTGTTATTGTTTTCTTTCTCTGTTCTATGGTTCCCGCTACTCACGTCATGCTCATATGCTGCAGACGTATAAAAAAGAAGAAAATTGTGAAGTGTTGCAAAAATGAAAGAGAAAAAAAAGAAAGCATATGCAATTAAGGTTTGTAAAAGTGACTGAAATTAAAAATTAAATAATGGAATTGATTTCTAGACCATGAAATAAACCGTAAAATTTATTTTATAGTGTTGG
Source organism: Araneus ventricosus (assembly GCA_013235015.1). Taxonomy (NCBI): domain Eukaryota; kingdom Metazoa; phylum Arthropoda; class Arachnida; order Araneae; family Araneidae; genus Araneus; species Araneus ventricosus. Next base: position 2,571,101 of record BGPR01000017.1, on the reverse strand, counting down.
ATTTGAATTAACTTATCAATTGAAATAATTTCTCAGAGCCTCATTAGATGTCGCTATGAAAGCTTGCAATGAGAGAGGACATAAACGGATATTGTTTAACGTCATTTCCACTCTTTTTTAAAATCTAATCCACATTGTTATATTCAACAGAAGATCATATTTTTATTGTTAAAAATTAATATGTGTTTGGTGAAAATGCAACACTATTTCTACGGAGAAGCAGTCTTCAACATTCAGAAACCTGCATAAGCCTTCTAGAACAATGATAAGAAAAACTGAAAGTTTTGATGATGTTCAAGATATTGTTTGAGATTGTTCAAGATTGGTCACCTTATGGCCAGATAACTTGAGGAGTTAGTATAGTCCCAGATATATATATTTGGGGTCATATAATGTATTTGGTTTATAATATCATGAGGTGAACAACCGTCCACCTTTACGGAGGACAGTGTGGGACTATTAGTTAGGGAGGACTATTTCTACGGAGAAGCAGTCTTCAAAATTCAAAAACCTGTATAAGCCTTCTAGAACAATGATAAGAAAATTTGAAAGTTGTGATAATGTTCAAGATATAATCCTGGTGCATTGGCCACCTTATGGCCAGATAACTTGAGGAGTTAGTATAGCCCCAGATATATATCTTTGGGGTCATATTTGGTGTATAATAAGAAGCCGAAAGACCTTATCATAAGGTGAGCAACCGTCCACCTTTAGGGAGGTCAGTCCTCCTTTTGTAAGTTTTGTTCTCCCTCGTAAAGTGTACAATAAATAATGTTACAAACGTTTTTATTATACATTTATCATATTTAGTGTATTTTGTAGTATTGTTGCATTGAATAAAATGTTTCTTTTATCTACGATATTTTTCATCTTTATTTTATTTGTCCTCCTTTTCGCTGGAAAAATGCTTGTCACTTTATTGTTGTCTCATAAATGCCATAACTAACTCATTATCAGCATGAAAAAGACACAATTAAATCTGTATCAGATAACGTTTTGACTTGGTTGTGCTATTGTGTTACCTCTGAAGGTTCTCACTTTGAAAACATTACTCATTAAATTCCTTTTAATCTCTCTTTTCAATTAAAAAACGTTTGTGGTGCTATTTGCAACGACCCAAAAGTTATTTGAGCTTAATGTTATAGGTTTATTAAAACTCGAATTGTACTTCTACGTTATAAATCAAGAAAATTTGTTTTCATGCAAATTACTTGAATTAATTGTGTGAAATCTTAACTCGTTGATTAGTTGTTGCCCAGCTAGACCTGCGCATCAAAATACCGTGCTTTCAAACTTAAAGAAATAGCTTAAGATTAACTTAAATGAATTCATTTTTAACTCTATCAATACGAAAATGTCCCAAACGTCCCTTCAAGCAAAAGACGGCGGCCGCCCCAAAGTCCTAATATAACTACGAAATTTCCACCCCCTATCGTTTAGTGTGTTTTATTTGACACTCGTGGATAGCGTCTTTTTCTTTAGAATGGCCCGCCCGGATGGGTTTTGGGAAAAGGAGTGTTTTATTAGAATTAGGACAGTGCCAGCTTTCATTGTGGTTTTCGAAAGTGGAAAGTGAATTTCTCTCATCTTTGTAAGAGGAACTCGGGTGTTTCCATATTTTGAGATCCCTCTATTCCAATGGTCTTAGAAATCAGAGGGTTAAACGGTATGAATTATGTATAGTCCATAAACTTCTGAAGTGTCCTATGGACTTCTAACTTAATAAAAACAACATCACATTCCCAAAATAGAATATCTCCTAGATATCACCTAGATATACCTAGATATCTCTAACTATAAAGTCGAAAATAATGAATTGTCAAAGTCCAAAATATGAAGAAACTTCTTAAACCGTGAGTATATTATTTTGTATAAATTGGAAGCATCTTAATTAACTTAAATATGACATTCAGTTTGGACATTTAAATGAAAATTCCGGAAATTACTATATTAATTATTTATAAATTTTGAAAGAATATGATCTATTGGAATTAAGTTCTGTCAAGGCCAACAATGTTATAGATTTTTTTAAAAAAAAGAATATAGTAATAATAATAATCTAGAACAGCGGTTCCAAACGTATGGGCAACGGAACGCTAGACAAAAGTCGAAGTCGGGGAGCTTCAAGAGCCGTCACTCGTTTTCTGCTTTATAAACAATGCATTTTTAATTCTTTTATTATAAGCTTTATTGCTTACTAATATATATATATCGGCCTCTAGCCATCTGCGAATAGCTTGATCGTCGGAAATAAAATTTCAACTGAATTCTCTCATGCATAATTTTATATTCATGGTTTCCTTAACAAAGTAGTTTTAAATTTCAAATTCCTATAGACATTTAACACGCGTCCTTCTCGCAGCCCTGCACTTGTTCTGTTCCTTGTCTACATTAACGCAAAATACGCATTTGGGTTCAACATTAAATTGGCGCGGCACATTTTATATCCAGCAGCATGCTAATTAGCTTAAAACACGTTAATAAAAAGAATTAAAACATAGTAACGTCAATCTTTCAGTTCACTGGATTATTTCATTATATACCTACTATCTTTGAGGATTTCCTTTACAGATTTCACAGAAAAATTATTAATCAAATAAATGAAGAAAGAGAAAACCAGTTAGAGGTTTTTTGGATTTTAACAATGGAAGAGAAGTATGCAATTAAACATTTCTTTAAATAATGAATGCGGTTTGAAATGCGTTACAACAACGAAAAGTATTGTTGTATAACTATGCCAAAAATATTTTTAAAAATTTATTAAAATTAGAGAAAAAAATCGTACGCCAACTTAATTGATATCTTTAAAAAGGTAATTTTTTAAATTTTCAGATGGTATAAAAATAATTTTTTGTTGTAATATTTTCAGAAGTTATTAAAGAAAATACCGAAATTTAGCTTAATTTTTATCTAACTAAAATTTCAAAAAAGCGGCTCCGACATGGACATTTCCACTCTCCAAAGTATGTTTGTGCCAAATTTCGTTGCTCTAAGCCTAGAGGTCTGTCCTGTGATATATATATATATATATATATATATCAAAAGCACAAGCTACATAATAAAAAACATTTATAAACAATAAAATGTAAAAAAAACAATTCAATAAAGAGATCGAAAGAAAATACCGAGAATTTTGATAGGGAGAAAAAATATTTAACAATAAAACAAAAGGGAGAAATTAATAACATAAAACACAAACGCAATGAATGCGCAATAAATGCTGCAATTCTAGGAGAGTTGTGGAAATATATCAAATTCAGATTTATATGGAGAGACAAAAAGATGGATAAAAAGATTTCGGTAAAAATGTTCGGATGCTTTATCAGGGAAGGTGAAATCCATACTAACCGAATTATAAATATCCCTACTCTTTCTGCGAACAGTGTTAGCAAATGAAACTAAAAGAATGCCTTCTCCCCGAGTGTTAGGGTAGACCAAAAAGCCGAAAAAATTAATGAAAGCCAAAAATGTAAATAATGGTACGTATCATAAAAATGATAGAAGTAACCATCATGACAGAAGGCAGTAGGCTTTCAACTAAATTTGAATTTGATATATATATATATATATATAATCTCACTTAATTTTACTTTAAATTCTAATATTATATATTTTAATCTCTTCCACGCGGGCACAAAAATCGCGAATTCGGCATCCTTTCAGCGTCAGACTTTTCCCTAAAACATTTACGTAATATACTAAAAATAGCTAATATTCCCTTCACTTTGATCACGTGTCTATATGTAATCCCTTATCTGAGAAAATGCAGGGATTTTCTGCTCTCTTTATTTACCTGAAACTTTCATACGATATGGATGTATATTGCGCCACTCTCATAATATGTTGAATAATGAATAATAAATAAGAAATAGCTCTTTATTCGGCCTTTTAATGACTACAACAACGAAAACATTTCATATATATGTAGTTAAAGGGTCTCAAAATATTTTTTATACATCAGGTGATCCGCACAACTGAAAAGGTTTACAACCGCTGATACAGAACTTTTGATGCATTTCTCTTGAGCATAAGTTTATATAAGGTTTCTTAAAAATGATAAATGTGTGTATGTGTGAAGCATGCACACTGAAACCACACTGTCCTTTTTCTAAATAAAAGTTTCCAATATTATATTCTCGAAAAATTAAAAAAAAAACATTATGTTTAATCTCTAGAACAAAGCTTAAAATAATTCTTAAATTTAACTAACTGCCAAGAATATGTCGTGTTTTCAATTATGTATTTTAGGAATCTGAAAAGTTTTGAAGTAAAAAGTAAATAAATCAGTTTTCTTTTAATGTGAAACGCCACTAGTGCTACAAAGTATTCTTTTCTTTACCTCGGACAAACCCCGGCTGGTATTTAACCTCGCGTAGTTTTTTAGTTTTTCAATAAAATATCTTCTTTTCTTCACTCAACGAAACTAATGCATACTTGATGTTACTTAAATGATTAATACAAAGTCTTTTACAAGCTTTTATTGTATTTGTCAAAGTCTCGGGTAAGAAATCGATCAAAATTTCTCTTTCGAACACTAATTATTTAATAACGCTCTTGCTTGTGTCAGGATGAATATTTGCTTCAGGCTGTATCAGAAATTGTGGCGAAAGTCACTGCTTCATTAACTCGAATGAAATGCCCTTTCCGTTTATGTGCAGCTTGTACATCAATTTTTAATTCTATACACATTCTTAGTTAGAATTCGGAAATTGAGGGGATATTCATAGCTTCATTAACTTAAATAAAACTCCCCGTGCAATTATTCATAGATCCCTGAATTTTTAAAATGATACACATTCTTAAAAATTATAAATAGAGGTAAAAGTCAATACTTCATTAACTTGAATGAAAAGCTTTTATCATTTAAATGTAGGAGCAAGAGTTTTTAAATTCACGCGTGTTCTTATTTAGAAACTAAAAAAGATTTAGAATGTCTTTGCTTCATTAACTTAACAAAACGTTCTTTCCGATCATATAAAATTGAAGTTGAAATCCAAAATAATAGTTAACCTCATTGATTCATTTAACCAAATGCAATTTTCACTTATATATTTGTGTATATGATTTTTTTTTATTTTTTCGACATTCAGAGTTAGAATTTGCGGTGAATCAAGTCATTCGTTCATTAATTCGAATGAAAAGCCGTTTTTATTTATATAAAAATAAAAAAAAATTGAATTTCTTCTTACTGAAAATTCAGAAATAGGATCTAATTTTCTTGCTTCATTAATTCGAACGAAATACTCTTCCTATTTAGACATCTTATTTAAAAGTGGAATTCATGATCCCCAATGGAATTCTTTTTCCATTTATGTATAAGTAAGCACACAAATTTTTGAGTCTATTCATATTCCTAATTAGAAATTGTGGCGAATCATAGTTTCATTAAATAAACAGAATGCCTCTTTACATTTATGTATATAAATACATGATTTTTTTTAAAAAAATATACACATTATTATTTAAAAACAACTAATACTCAGAAAGTAACTGTTTCATTAACTGAAATATGATGGCCTTTCCATATATATATATATAAGATATAAAACAACATAAAAAAACAATTTTTTTTAGAAAATCCAAAAATTTAAATATTACACAAATACAAAAAAATTATACTAAAAGGAGAAAGCTATTTCTGCATTCGAGCAAAAGCTACGTCAATAAAAAAGTAATATATCTTATCTATAAACAGAAGATCTTTCTTCAATCTTTTGTTTCTTGTATGTTCTGATGTATATATATCAAAACACACTTATATATATATATATAAGTGTATGATTTTTTAAATTTTTAGGTATTCATATTTGGAAAACAAAAATAGAAAGTAGCTCACTGCTTCATTACTTCGAATGAAATGTCCTCACCACGCATACATATTTATATGTCTGAAAGTTTTAATTTACACTTATTCTTATTTAGCAATAAAAGAAAGTGATAAATAAGGGAAAGGAGGGTAAGAGTACGCAGGGATTTTTTCCCCTGTTGGCAACAGTGAAAGCAGAAGCAAGTGTGATCATATCAACATGTGTGTTTTCAGCTATCTCAAGAGACCGCCATAATTATTTTCATCCTTGCTGTCTTTCATTTATTAGGTAATATATGATTTCGTTATGTTAGCGTGTAATTTTTCTGTGAAGAAATCTTAATTTTTTTGTAACTAAAGGACTAATGCTTTCTTTCAAAGTAAATATCATTCTGAGGTTTTTTTCCCTTCCGAACAACGTGGCCACGTTAGAATTTAACTTTAGTGAATTCTACCGCCATCTATGGACGATTTAGAGAAGCAATACATCGGCGGCTAAGAGTACACACAGACCAGATATGCGTACTCTTATCCGTTCTGTAATTTGAAGCAGCCATTCCAACAAAAGTTTGCATTTTATTTTATCATTATTATTATTATTATTAAAAAAATGAGATTGGGATAATAATCTGAAGAGCTGTTGTCTGGAGAAAAAGTTTCCAGTCCATAGAAATCCAAATAATGAGGGAGCAATATGACTAGGCTGCGAACAAACATATGATGATGATTGGATCCAGTGTGGATTTTGTAAGGAGTGGTGACAAGAGGAATGTTCCAATTACGAAGGCAGTGGAGCATTTGTATGCGACTATTGCTAAGTTTTCAGGGTGCGTACTCTTGGCCTGACGTCCTGCGTACTCTTACCCGCCACGTCGGGTAAGAGTACGCATTTGGCATTTTTTTCTTGCGTTTCGTAATATATATATTTTTTAAAGCTAAAATTTTCATTTTTTGTACCCTTCTTCCTAAGTTAATAAACTATGATTCAGTATATTTTCGAGGCTCTGACTTTTCAATTCTCATTTTTATGACGAAAAATCCACTATGTGCGTACTCTTATCCTCCTTTCCCTTACTATTTCAATAAATCGAAAGAAATATTCTTTCCATATATGCATATAGGTGCATGAATTTGTAAATTTATGCATATTCATTTATAGAAAACAAAACTAATGAGAAGCTGACTGCGTTATAGCTTCAAATGAAATGTTCTCATCATGCATAGTACATATACACGTGTCCGAAATCATAAATTTACTCTTATTCTTAGTTAGCAATAAAAGAAAACGAGAAATACTGTTTCAATAACTAGAGGGGAATATTCTTTCCATTTTTATATATATATATATAGATAGATAGATAGATAGATAGATACACGAATTTTTAAATCCATGCAGACTCTTCGTTAGAGGCGTGCCGCTAGTAGCTGCTGGCAGATCCATCACCAAGCTTCGCTTCGTTTTAATCCATTCTGAAAATATACCACCGAGTTTTTACTCGGTGGATATTTTCAACTAAGCGCGTCCATCTGGTTCAGAAAACACGCGAGAGATAAGGACAGAAAAAAAAGTCTTCAGCAAACGAAAAGAAGCTCGTTTCTTTCTTTTTTTCCTTCCATAGCGACTTGAACACATATCATCTGCCAAGGTGCTGACGTGCCCAGATGTCAAGAAGACGTTCGCGGCTACAAGTATTTATATCTTTTCCTCCCATCGTATCATGCATACCGGTAAAGCTGTGGGAATGTAATTACTTCGCTGTTTGGATTTTTTTCTGCAAGAAATTTTTCTCGCGTGTGTTGAAGGAGTGATATTTTTATCGCGCGATGATTATAAAATATTTCAAAACAGTGCGGTTTGAAAAGGTCACCTTTGAACACCTTTTTAGTATGACGTGTAAACCCCCCTTCCTGTTTTTCATGTCTTACTAGACATTCTTTAAAAATGTTTTTATATTTATTCGCGTATTAAAGTCAGACTGAATGTAAATACGGCTTCCAAAATTGCTACTTGGTGAAGAAAAAATGACGGCTTTTTTTTCTTGATGTCAGTATTTTAGTTTAACGTTTGGAGTATTTTGGATTTTATTTATCGTATCTTGCATCATATTTTGGATGACTATACTCCCATTAAACATAGATTATAAATGTTTTTCTCTGCGTCTTGTTATATATTCTATGAATAAATTCCCTTGAAAGGGATCTTTCGCTTAACATGGAATCGCTTTAAAATGTTTTCTTTGTTGCAATGTTTCTTTTGAAAACATTGAAAATATTTGAGTGTTTTTATGTTTTGAGAAATGTATATAAAATCAGAAGATACCCCCATGAATGTTTGAAAAATAGTTTCTTTCTTAGAGAATTGTTTGTCTAACTAATAATATTCTAGAATTTTATTTTATAAAAAAATAATATAAATAAGACAACGAAGATCAGAATCAGAACTAACTTTTCTAAACTGAAATTTTATTGAAAAATGAAGTTTGTTTTTACAACTTCATTTTGAATTTTCTTTCGGAACACTTGATGCAAATTTCTCTAGTGGAACTGAATTAAAACCACATTATTTTATGTAGAATTGCTTCACTGCATTTAAGACGAAAGGGATGCGATTTTGTTGAATAATCCAACATTTTGGTACAATGAAGTATTTTCATGAAATGTCTTAGTTGTCATAATTTTTTTTTAAATATTTAACTTAAGATTTTAAATCACAAACTAAATTCTGGAAAGTTGCGAAATCAAACGTTAACACTAATTATCTTTGATTATACTTTTCAAAATTTTAAGAATATGTAGATAAAATAATAAATAAACAATAAATTTAATTTATTAAATTTAACAATAAATTTAATAAATAAACAATAAATTTAATTTTAATTTTTATTAATAATAACAATAATTTAGTGGAGGCGGGGAACCGCCCCCACTTTTTGCGGAAAAATTAAATTTTTGTTTTATTTTAACGGCCCCAAACTAATTTTAAAAAAAAGCAACAGTGGAAAGTTAAACCGGTAAAGAACACAGGGAAAGTTACATAAGTGATCATTTGGTGCTTGATTTTCAAGTAACCTCCTCTTATTTGAGAAAATTTGAAGCAGTATGTTCTGAAATGTCTAAGGCCCAGTGCACGTTATTTGTAAAAAGGAGGAGAACCGTTGAAATTGCTATCAGTGTGACCTGCCAATTCCCCCTCCCAGTGTGAAGACGACTCAGGTAGAAAGAGCGTCTTTGTTCAATTAGTTTGATTGATCACCGCGTTATCTTTTAAAGGGAAAATAGGGCTTTTGAAATTATCTAGCTTTTTCCAGATGCCTATTAAGTAGTCATCAATGGAATTGTGTACATTTACACTTGCTTTGAACGCATTGTAATCAAAATAAACTCCATAGTGAGCGTCTTCTTTCATTTTGAAATCTTTTGGAAGGTTTCAGAGATGCCATAAATTACAAGATAGATGATATTTTCTCTGTTGGCTAATGACCTGCGAAGGAGACCCTCGTGGTGAAACCACATATGGTAGCCGGTCACCTACCCTGATACTAATGTGCTTTTTCATGGGAACAAGAATTAATCATCGTACCCTTGAATAGTTCTTTACTATACTTTGGTCAGTTCAGTATTCACCTTAGCGTGGAGAGTTTGAATCTCTCTGGTTCATGATTTCGAAGACTAAACTTATGACTTTGAGAAGCTTATTTTCTATTGTATCTTACTTTATGTAAAGTAATTAATTACATTTCTTTGGATATCTGTTTAAAATAATAGTATTTAGAACAAGCAATCTAACTCAATGTTTTTTATTTTCCCTTATATTTTCAATGGTTGGATTTAATTAAATTACCACTTTCTTTGTTTTATTTTTAACAAACCATGAGGCGCAGTTTAGCCAGGAATGGCTCTTGCGCCATTAAACCATACAAAACCAAACCTAACAAGCCATGCTTTTTAATGAAATTATTACAGACCATCTGTGAATTCTTAAATCACTTCGGATTAATTGTAGACGTGTGCTAATATTACAAATAATGATTTTATGGATAGTTTTAGGCAGTGAGGGCGACTCGGAGGGGGGGGACTGCCCCACCCTCTTTTTGTGGAAAAAATTAAACTTTTATTTCGTTTTAGCTGTCTAAAACAAGAAATTATAAAAGAACGATTGGTTACTGGGAAGCTAGCTAGTTTTGTAACTTAATTTTTAAATTTTGTTGTCTATGGGTACTTTTAGGCGTCCATAAATTTTTGCCCCCCCCCCACTTTTGTCACCCATTCGCCGCCATTGCAAATTCCCCTTACCCCCTCCCCGCAGGTAACATGGCATTTGTGGCGATCGGCATCTCTAGCCACCATGGAACCAGGCCGACATCTATTTCCCATGCATCAGTCGCTATGGAAATCAGCGCAAGCAGTACTGCAACTTGTTCTACGTTTTAACGCTATATATAATGTATTTTGTTCCTGTATCATCAGCCGCTTCGCCTGTCCACTGTCATACCAAGCAAAGTTTTTATTCACAGGGATTTATCAACCACCACCCACGTGTTTGTTTGTCAAGACACTGAACGTCGACTTTTTGAACAAGCCTATGATGGACAATATACATTTCTCGCTAGGACGGACAAGGTTTTTACACTGGATGTGCGTGGTCAAGCGCGAACAGTTTTTGCGAACAGGCTCAAACCAGCCTATATATAGGGCAATACTAACCATACCAATGAATAAGCTCCATCGCATACGGTTCCACAGTATGTTACAAGATCTGATCGCACTTTTCGGTTCTGTCTGGATCCTACGGTCGTCTCTTAGCCAACTTTCGGTCTCGAGAAGGGAGTACTGTGGCGATAAGTATCTCTAACCCCCATGGAACTAGGCCAACATCTATTTCCCATGCATCAGTCGCTATGGAAATCAGCGCAAGCAGTACTACAACTTGTTCTACGTTTCAACGCTATATATAATGTATTTTGTTCCTATATCATCAGTATCAGCATCATGAATATCATTTGTTAGTGTTAGTAATGTATTCATTCAATATTTGTTAAATAAATGTTATTGTTTAGATAGCTTTCTGTGTTTAGTTAACCACTAAAGCTACACATTTATATGACACGGTTCTGTTCTAACAAGGCTTGAGAATTTGAGAAATTCCGAGTAACCCGGAGCGCAACAAGATATATGGCAAATAATTTCTAATATAAAAATAGTCCTTTATTTTTTTATTCATTTATAACACCCAAACAAAACGATAATCCATCATATAATCCAGATTTTTTGCAAAAAAGTACAAAACGGAAATCAACACAATGCTAATTAAAACTGACGCAAGTATAGAGGATAGATAAAACGCCCTCAGCTAACGGTGCCTAGTAATTATGACAAAAAAAACATTATTAATACATACAAATATGTTGCATTCGTTGAGAATATTGCTTTAAAAGACATAGCCATTCAATCTTTAAGGTATAATAATATGTCTTTTTAAAAAAATTGTGGAACCTAATTCCTCTTTCTGGACTACCTCTTTGTTTCGGATAAGGCGGATTCATATTACACGGGATCATTTAGGAAATAACAACCATGTTATATGGGGATTACCGTTACTTCAGAATGTTATTCGATACATTTTTTGCAGATTAAAAACAAAAGAATTTTCTTCCCTTGCACAGGTCCAGCCAACTAGTATAATTGGAACTGATAAAAATGCCTGTTTTATTTTCTATCATGTACATATTTTTGAAAAGGCGATGGTTCTAATGCAATTCTTATCCAAACAAAATCCATCTCTGATAAACTCCTAATAAACTATTTAGCAATATATTCTGCATTTCAGCGAGTTGTCCGACAGGAAGTTTTAAAAAATAACCATATTTGTTCAACATGATAGACTTGATTTTGAAATTTCGATAAACAGCTACAAAAATGTCATATAGCTACTTTTCTTTAAATTCTACGAAACCTGTTAGATGATAACGTATCAATAATCAGAATAATTGATGAATTCAATTATGAGCTTGAAGTTACTTCATAAATAAGTTTTTCTACCTTATACAGTAAGTTTTTTAAATTTTTCAACAAGAGTTGTGTAAATCTATGTAAAATACTGTAATAAATGCAGGAAAAAAATTTAATAATAAATTTTGATCTTAATATTTAAACTTAATTAAATAATTATAATATTAATCGTTAGGCTAAAATTTATTTTAACAAAAAAACTTTCCTTCGTCAAATGAAAAATATAGTAAGAAAATAACTTTGTCAATCAATTATTAAATTATTCAAAATTAATTGAGTAACGCTTAAATGGTAGAGATTTAAAAATTGAATCACTGCCTATCTCAGATACTACTATTTCAGTAAGAATTGACAAAACTTTTTCGACTCCGTTTTCATTTTTCAAGACCATCTTAAAGTCAGATAATCTGGCGCGCTGGTCAACTTATTTACCAAATATATATCTTTGGGGTCATATAATGTGTTAGGTTTATAAGAAGAAGTCGAAAGAAGACCTTATGAGCCTATGTGACAGCTTTTTGACTAGGTTGCTCTATTGTGTTATAACTGAAGGCTCTCACTTTGAAAACATTACCCATTAAATTCCTATTTCTCTCTCTCTCTCTCTTTCTTTCAATTAAAACAATGCCTGTTGCAACAACTCAAAAGTTCTTTCAATTCAATGTTGTTCAAGCGTAGAAACTGCTATTTCAGTGAGAATTGACAACACTTTTTTGACTCCGTTTTCATTTTTCAAGACCATCTTAAAGTCAGATAATGTGGCTCGCTGGTCAACTTATTTACCAAATATATATCTTTGGGGTCATATAATGTGTTAGGTTTATAAGAAGAAGTCGAAAGAAGACCTTATGAGCCTATGTGACACCTTTTTGACTAGGTTGCTCTATTGTGCTATAACTGAAGGCTCTCATTTTGAAAACATAACCCATTAAATTCCTATTTCTCTCTCTCTCTCTCTTTCTCTTCAATTAAAACAATGCCTGTTGCAACAATTCAAAAATTCTTTCAATTCAATGTTGTTCAAGCGTAGAAACTGCTATTTCTGTGAAAATTGACAAAACTTTTTCAACTCAATTTTCATTTGTCAAGACGTGCCTTATTTCATTAAATAAAAACTAACTTTTTATTTAAGCAAATATATCAGTGATGTTTCTATTGTTGATTTATTCATAACTCTGAACTAAATGTACAGCCTTTTAATTAATATTATGAAAATATTTTGAAAATTTTTCTAATTAATCAACTCCCTTTACTTTCTTAGCGAGTGTGAAATGACAAAATACGCACTTTTCTATCGAACGAATGCCGATTAACGGATATTCTTTAGCGTTTTGTGCTTATTCAGGAAATCTGAGTAAAGCAATCAACCTGAATTACATTTTGGAAATTCCTTCTAAATTTGAAGAAACACACTTCAATAAAGTTATTTTTGCATCAATGCGTTTTGCTATTAGCTGCAAATCAAGCTAATGATCATAGGCGATGTCTTTCTAAATGCAATCAGGGGACCGTTAACCTAAATAATGTATCTTGTGATCAACAAGAAAACTGAACTTCCAACAAAATTCAAGCAAATAAACTTAATGCAATTTCTCTTCGCTCACACATAAAATAGAAATCTAATGCGTTTACTTGCGAGATAACTAATAAAAGGATGTACAGAAGACGCAAATATATTTTTGTTGTTTATAGTGTTATTTTAGTTACTTTTCCAAATAAAGATAAATAACTTCCTAATATTCGTGTCACAAAAAATAGTATTCTTTAGGGTTTAATCAACTAATGAGGAAATACGGTACCCTTACCTTACACTGATATACATAACATTCTTTTATATTCAGATGGAATTACAGAGAGCTCTAGTAACAACTAAAATCTTACGATATTCTAGAAGTGTAGTTTCCTTTTTCCATGCAGTGTTCGTAAAAAGATTGAAAACAGACGTAGTGACTCTCTCTTCTGTGAGTGTTTTTATATATATTTTCTGAAAATATATATGACAAAATACAACATCAAAATATGTAAAATATTTCTCAAGCCTTTATTTCTTTCGTTAACTTCTTTTTGATATGTAAAATGTTTTCTCAAATAAGGAATATATTTAAACTACATATTGTATCGTCGAGAGCAATTAAATAACGAAGTTTTCTAATCTGGAATAAAAACGTCTTTAGTTATTCTGAAAATGAAATAATTCCTTTTATGATGCATATTATTTGATGCGGAAAAGAGCCAATATTTAGACGATTGAATTTTAAAATATTAAATATACCAAAATTATTTTTATATCTATTCAGGCAAAAATTAGCACATAAGAAATATAAATTAAATTATTATTTAATATCGTTTAATTTTTACTAACCCTGAATATGTGCAAAATGTGTCATAAATCATCAAAGAAAGTTATTTCCTTTCAAATACTATTACACATCAAATGAATCTCGAATCAGATGACTGAATATTTGAAAAACTGCATACTAAAAAGATTTTTATACCTATTCAGGCATAAATTAGCACGTAAGGAATATAAAGTAAATTATTATTTAATATCGGTTAGATTTTTAATAACCCTAAATATGCGCAAAATGTGTCATAAATCATCAAGGAAACTTATTTCCTTTCAAGTATTATGCAGATTCGATTACACATCAAATGAATCTTGAATCAGATGACTGAATATTAAAAAAATTGCATACTAAAAAGATTTTGTACCTATTTTGCAATACCATGTAGACATAAATTAGCACATAAGGAACGTGAAAGCAAATGCTATTATTTAATATCGGTAAGATTTTTGAATAATCCTGCATATGTGGAAAATGTGCCATAAATCATCAAGGAAACTTATTTCCTTTCAAGTACTATACAGATTCGATTACACATCAAATGAATCTCGAATCAGATGACTGAATATTAAAAAAACAGCATAGTAAAAAGATTTTTGTATCTATTCAAGTATAAATTAGCACAAAAGGAAAGTGAAAGCAAATGCTATTATTTATTATCGGTGAGATTTTTGAATAATCCTGAATATGCACAAAATGTGTCATAAATCATCAAGGAAACTTATTTCTTTTCAAGTATTATATGGATTCGATTACAAGTCAAATGAATACAGAATATAAACTTTTTCTGAGGTGAAGAAATAATTAAAATTGTCAAGAGTGAAAAGTAATTTAGAAGTACGATTTGGTATTTAAAAAGAAAAATGTCAAGGCAATAATGTTAAAAATGTGTGAGTTACTAGAAGAGTCTTCGTCTGAGTAAGCTATATTTTTATAAAAATATTTTTGGGAAAATTTATTTATGCGCGCTTTTCCTACGATATCTTTCCTCGTTTTATTTTTATTAACTGCATTTTAAAAGAAAATAATCTTATTTACAAACCTGAACTCGTATTTCCAAATCTGAGCTTTCGCTGAGTGAAGGAAGCATATTTGTGTTTATATAAATGTTATTCTTACTTACCCTGATTTTTTATTCAATTCCATTTTTTCTTCACTCTGTACATAAATCATTTACATCTCAAGTTCAGGTCGAAAGGAAAATCCCTTCACTTTTGGCACGTATGATAAATGATTTTGGACTGCTTGCCAAAAATTTTGAAGAAAGGACGTGGGATATTTTTTTAAAAAGCAGTAGATTTCTTTTTGGTGACATTTGTGTTTGGAAATGCGAATGGTTAGGGATTTTCACACAGAATACTTCTGAATCCAGAAGTTTAATTTCATTAGTCTACGTCATCTCATCAAAGCCGAAAAGAAGCTTTCTTTTGTGTGTTTATTTTTTTTATCTATTCTCAGCTTTCTTATACCGTAATGAGAAAGAATGATTCACGACAAAGATATGACTAATGTTCCATGGATCCATGCACATTTCCAAAGATAATATTAATAGCTAATATAAAGCAAAATCTGAGTTAAATATGGGATTGTTAGTTTTATATTATATTGCGTTATGAAATGTGATCCGTCTATAATATATAGGGCACGAAAGTGAAACGAGCAAATTCAATATAGCCACTATATATATAAATTTATTTACAGAAATATGAAGCAAATATAAAATGATTGCACTTTATTATCAGTTTTTAACAGACACTTAGAAACAATGAACGCATGGAACGAAACACAATGTCAAGTTATTTGAAAAACACTCGTTTTATTTTCTAATATATACTCTCTCTCCCTTGTTGCATTAATCGCTTTCTAAATGTGATCGCTCACAATTTGATTGCATGAATCAAAGGAGCTGGATCCTAGTCTGCGATATTAAAATTAACTCGAAATAAAACTGCGAGACAAATCAACTGCCGTTGTTTTGGTCAGAAGCCTTCCCAGCGAATACACGTATTTTCCAATTCGTGATTCCATCTATATAAATCACGAATATTCATCGTAAATGGTAATGCTTTGACTTTCAAATAGGATGACTCTTATTTTATTTTTTAAGTAGCAGAATCGCCCATTGTACTGTGTACTGCCGTTGACTATATAACAATTCAATTTTAATATGTTTTAATTGCTTGCTTAAAGCGACCTAAATGTGTTTATGATCTGTTATTCCAAAATCATTTCTTTTCGGCATATTTCACACAGTGAACCAGAGGTTTACTCCATCATACAGAAGTTCAATTTCATTATTTTACACCGCTTAGCCAAATAGTCCTTTTTTCTTGCATAGATTTTGTTTTTTTATTTATATATTTCACGAAGTTTTAAAACTTGAATGCGAAAGAATGATACATGCCACAGAAACAGCTAATGTACCATCCATCTATCCATATCTGAAGATATTATAAATATATTTTATAGGAAACGAAAGCCTCACTCCTTGCTGTTAAAATATGGCTCTGTAAATTCTATATTACGCTGCATTAGGAAATTAATTCCGTATTTAATATATAATAAGTCTTTTTTCTTCTTAAATATGTTTATCAGCTGTTGTTCCTGAAATCTTTCCATAGCTTGTGTCACATCGCGCGCAATGAACCAGATGGTTTCTCCATAATGCTGTTTTTATGATGTCATTCCATGCGAGATCATCTAATAAAAGGAAAAGACGTCTCCTTTTATATTGTAATAAAATCACTGATGTATATCATATAATTAAATGCAGTCATAATTACTTAAAGGACGATTTTCATTATCTAATTACAAAGAGCATTTAATTTAATGTTAGTAAGCTTATTTTACTGGATGTTTTTACTAAATCAGCTTGGAAATATAAACATTTATATGATATGAAATTTATTTCCTGATAAAATATATTGCCATTAGGTATTCTGGGAAATAAAGGCTACTTTCAGAAAATCTTTAAGGAATATTTAATATAAATAATGAAAATGATTATAATATTATCCTACTTTAGAGTTGTATTGTTGAATTTTCATGTGTAAAGTGACATTATTTCTTTAGTGCCTCCGAAAACTGTGCAATTTGATACCGACACATATCTCAAAATATTGAAAAAAGGGAATGTTTTAATGTATAGTAAAAAAAAATGGAATATCCTACTAATTTTGTAAATTTGTAAAATAATGTCTGCGTAGTCATATAGAAGCATGTATCTAGCTGTGAATTCGATATTAATTGGCGCGCATTATCACTTGACATTATAGAAAAAGGCGTATGAAATTGAGGGAGCCAGAATATTGATTAATATTGTTTAAAATTAAATTTGATTCAAATGCATAATGACTTTCATATACATAACTTTCATGTTCAGGATTATTAAACTGGCGTAATAATATACTATGGAGCATTGCTCGACAACTTGGGATGTCACTGCTCTGGATGGTGAAGTATATCCTGGATAGCATTTGAATGCTGTAGTACATGGGTTCTCAACCTTTTTCCTCTCGTGTACCCCTTGATTAGTCTTTTCATTTTCGCGTACCCCCTACTGTCATACCACCCCCCCGTCCGTCTGTCTAAGCAAAGAAGTTTTTATCAATAATGTTAAGGGCTAAGGTAAGCTTAAGAGTCAAATACCGCGAATTAATGACATTTGCAGGACTTATTTTTAATTTTATATTTATTTCAATTTTAAAATAGTATTAGTTAAACGGCAAAACAAATAAAAACAACATTGTAATAAGGATCACATTAACTTATAAGGTTAGATAAAAATTGCACTTCGTAATAATCAGTTATTCAAATGCAAGAAAATTTAAATGCGATCCTTGAGCTTGTTTCATGGAGGTGAGTTTTATAAAATTGGGCTCATAAGAAGAAAGATATAATTTTATGTCTGGAACTGCGTCAAGCTTATTTCGGTATTTATTCTTAATATATGTATAAGACGAGAATTCTCTTTCCACAAGTTCTGTGTTTGTGAAAGGTATTAAATATTTTATTGCTTTAACACCGAGTTTTGGTACTCTTCTTTCACTGCTACCCAGAAGTCAATCAAATTTCTTTTTTTAAATTCAGATTCTAATGAAGAATCAGTGGAAAGTTCAATTAATTTTTTTTTCAGAAATTGTTAATTTTTCAGCTTTCTGAAAAAACGCTTCGTTGAATGGATTTAATATCCACTTATCTGAATCACTGCGCTTCAGAAAATATTGTCTGAATGACAACTTAAGTCCTTTTAAATGTGATATTATACTAGTTTTTACTTGTTTTGTTAATTTAACTTCGTTCTCAGATAAAAAAAAGCTGTGAAGTGTCTAAAAACTTCATACTGGTTTTTTTAAATTCAGGATTCCCTAAAATTCAGCTTCTTAATCATAGACTCGATTTTGTCAGTGACCTTAAAAATGGTTATGGAATGGTTCTGCAATCCTAAATTAACTTTATTTATTTATGAAAAATGTCAGATAAGTACGCAAGCTGCTGCAACCATTCACTTTCATAAAATTTAGAGCTCAACGTAAAAGGGTGGTCTTCAAAAAACATAAGAACTTCATGTCTCAGTTCAAACAATCTTGTGAGTACATTTCCTCGCGAAAGCCATCTCACTTCTGTGTGCAAAAGCAACGTAGTATGTAGGCTACCCATGTCTCGAAACAAAGATTTGAACAATCGGGTGCTAGTTGAATTAGCCTTAATGAAATTTACAACTTTGACAGATTGATTAAGTACTTCTTTCAATGAATCTGGCAAAGGCTTCGCTGCTAAACTTTGTCTGTGGATGCAGCAATGGCTCCAAGTTACATGAGGAGCGCCTATTTTGATACGACCACGTAAACCTTTATAACAGTCAGCCATAGATTTTCCACCATCTGTGCAAACACCACAGCACTCAGCCCAATCTATTTCGTTTTCACAAAAATAATCCTGAATAGCATTAAATATGTCCTCGCCAGTACATCTTTTAGTGAGAGGATAACACAATAAGAGGTTTTCTTCAAGTTCGTTAACGTTCAAATATCTTGCAATAACAAGCAAAATTGACAGGTCGGAAACATCAGTGCTTTCATCCACCTGTATTGAAGAGAAGGGGCTCTTTTTTGTTCTTTCATTTATAGTAGCTTCAATGTCAATAGACATGTCCTTAATTCTCCGAGAAATTGTGCTGTTCGACAAAGGAATATTTTTGATTTTTTGGACATGGTATTCACCGAACATGCATTCAACCGCATCCTTGATACACGGAAATACCAAATTTTTAGCGATAGTATGATTTTTTCCACTTTTAGCAATATGATAACTTATTCTATATGATGCCTCAATCGCAGCCTCATTTGCTTTGCTTGTGGATATCAAACAAGAATTTAAATTAGGGCTGTTGGATAGTCGTTGGAAAAAACTAATATTTCTTTGCGTATAAGTTGGATGTTTTGTTTCTAAATGGCGCATTAGTAAAGATGGTTTCATGCTGCCATTTGACAATATCTCTCCGCAAACAACGCAGAGAGGTTTTGGACAATCTTCATCACCCGTGACGGAAAATACATATTTTAAGTATTCGTTAGAATATTTTCTCTTCTTCGGAGGTGTTTTTTTTAACAAAACCAATTTTATTTCTTACCTGTGTAGGCCAATCAGTCGACCTTTGCACTTCATGATTATCATCTTGCTGATCCACAGTTATCTCCATAGCTGCCAAATCGGTAGTTCGAATTTCAGTTCTAGATGCCGATTTCTTAAAGAGTTCCAGTTTTCAACCACTTGTCCATTTTGAGAAGTCAAACAATATCGAATTAAGTCACTCTTAAGTTAAGCACTTCAAATTTAGCACGCATAGCCTACAAACACCAGTTTTGTGCCACTAAACAAACGAAACGAATCAAATTGATCGCACATAAGACACAAAGCTTGATGTATATGAACAGTCGTTATTCATTATGCATCCCAATCGAGCAATTAATAACGCCTGCGTTTAATCATGCTTTTAATAAAAACGTCAAAACAAGAATCTTTGAGAGGATTCCGGATTGTTCTCGATAAGCCTAAACTAGAAGAACAAAAATAAAAAGCATACCATACTGGCGCCTGGTGAAGCTACAGCTTTTGCGAACACACTGATGATTCATGCATAATCGGGGCTGGTGAAGACAAAATATCAATCATTTACCAGGTTTTCTTTTGCTTTCTTTTTTCTTATTTTGAGCATAGGTTTTAGATTAGCACAACATTCACTTTTACTTTTCACACGAACTTAGGGGAAAAAATACTGTAACTTTTTTAATCCTTTATATTTTCTTGTGTCCGCCATTACCGACTTTGATTTCGCGTACACCCAACTGGTCCTTCGCGTACCCCTAGGGGTACGCGTACCACAGGTTGAGAACCTCTGCTGTAGTACATCCTGGATGGTATCTGAATGGTGAAGTATGTTCTGGATGGTGAAGTATATCCTGGATGGCATTTGAATGGCGAAGTATATCCTGGATGGTATCTGAATGATGAAGGATGTTCTGGATGGTGAAGTATATCTTGGATGGCATTTGAATGGTGAAGTATATCCTGGATGTATCTGAATGGTGAAGTATATTCTGGATGGTATCTGAATGGTGAACTATATCCTAACTTGGAAGCTGAAGTATATCCTATTATAAGGTATAAAAAATGGTTCAGCTGGTGAATGACTTTACATATAAATTTAGAATTGAAATATAGCCAACGATTATAAAAATAGATAACATTTATTTAACGAAAATGCTGATAGCAATACACAGCAATAAGCGAATAATAATGTTTACAACTCTGATGTCATAATCTTGTTGTTTCTTTGTGAC
Source organism: Araneus ventricosus (assembly GCA_013235015.1). Classification (NCBI taxonomy): domain Eukaryota; kingdom Metazoa; phylum Arthropoda; class Arachnida; order Araneae; family Araneidae; genus Araneus; species Araneus ventricosus. The sequence goes on along the minus strand of BGPR01000017.1, from coordinate 2,550,099 downwards.
TCATTCTTTTATCACAAAAATAAATTTTAAAAATAAATTGGAGTCTTACACTATACTAAAGTTTCTTAAATTTTACAATCCATAGCCTTTTTTAAGGTTGAAAATTTTTTCTCTACGCCTTTTCCGTCAGAAAAAAACTTTGCTGCGACCAAAATGTTTGAAAATATACAAGGAACTGAAGTATTTATTGGTGATAACTTAAAGGGAATTAAATAAGTTATAGCTATTTGGCAGATTTTAATATCATTTAATTGAAGATGATTTTCTTTATTATTTACCCCTGGAATATACTATTTCTGCTTTGTGCATTTGGAGTTAATAGTGCTGGTTCAAGAGTGGTTCATGAATGGCATCTGAAACACCAGTACGCTCTGTGAAATAACTTTTGTTGAAGTCGGGCATTACCGTGGCTTAATTGTGTACTCCAGAGTTTCTTAAAATATATACTTCCACCCCAAGTGGGTTCTTTGGGGTAACAAAAACATTCTAAAAAAGCTCTTCTGCCCAATTCTTTAACAATAGTAAGCAAATATGAATTAGCATTCCATCTTTGTATATAAACTTGTTCTAATATTTTTCACCTGAATTTCTATAATTTTTTCTTTGTTTATCAATAATGTCGTTTCGTTAGCTTATTTTACTTTTATGCTTATCAATATATTTGGGGCTTTCAAAACATCATTTTATGCATGTACGGAAGCGTAATTTTTCTGCAACCAAAAAGGGGCTTCAAGTGGAAAACGTTTAAGAGGCGCTGGTCTTCGAAGGAATAAAATTAGATATTCCTCTCTGATTAGCTTATTAAGGGTCTTAAAAGTTCATTGACTGCTGTATGGTCAAAATAAAACTTACTGATAACTTTCATGAAGTTTTGCCATTACAAAGATGTCTGGAATCGTTGAATTTATGTCATATGGCATATATTATATATATTTTTTATTTATTGTTCAATACAATATTTGGTTTTGTTCCGTGTAGGGATTTTGCTCTAATTTTTCTGGCTGTCATCAAAAATATAAGAGTCAATTCATATTTACGTGATACGCGTCAAGTGCGCTGAGATAATTTAATTCTGGAATCCATTGTGCATTTTGCAGGCAGGGGAGTTAAAAATATACGTTAACATAGCAAAACCATAACCATAAACGAGCATCCCCCGCCCTTCCCAACTATGCGGAGATTTTGAATAACCGTCGTTACGATGGTAATCGGGAACTAAGGTCGGAGTCGTAGTAGCCATAACCGGCCACGGCCCAACCACACCCTGAGGAGGTACGCCCTGTCATCGGAGTGGAGGCAGCTCAACCCTATACCATTACTGTACCCCCAGGGAAGCGTGACCCCGCAAACTTATCCGGCGTCTTCTCATCTACGTGTTCGTGGTGACCCCCGGGGGAATTAACACAGGAAGGCGTATGTGGGATCAAGTGATTGGTTTGTCTCGAGTTCAAGACTAGAAGATACATTGAATCAAGTACATACAAAAATCAGTTACTACTTTCAAAACTGACTTCTCTAATAAATTGTCAAATAAAACGCTATTTTTTATTGGTGAATGGATCACGTTTGAAACAGCTGAATGGAGCATGTTGCTACGAAGCATTCCTTACCCGCGAGTTAATATAATGAAATAGAGAATACAGCTACATAGCCTGTGCATCTAGAATATTACTGTACGTATCTTTTACTACCAATCAAAAGATTTGTTATTATGGATATTGCAAATTTTAATCCCTTCGACAATAATAAACCAGACTCATGTGTTGAATTATAGAAATTTTTAATTTAAAACGCGCATTAAATTATTCATCAAATGAATAAAAAAGTCCTAAGTTCCTACTGCTTTCATCCTAATAAGACAGTGAAGCGTTTGAGAATAAAATATGTTTTATTTTTACGTAGCTAAAGACACTTCTGCGTTAAAACATTCTCAAAAAATTTATTCAGTCATTCTAAACCAAGAAGTTATTATTTCAATAAGCATGACATCAAAAATAAATTTCAAAACCTTAATAAATATTCGCTTATAAAAGCAAATAAATACGCATTTATTCGTTTATTGAAAGAAAGCAATAAAATAAAAAACGGCTGATTTTCACTGAGAAAATAGAATAATTATTATTAGAATGAAGCTTTAGTTCCTTTTAAAAATCTCATTTAGTAATTTCGTTTACAAAAAAATATTAAAACTAAATAAGTGAAAAATTAATAAGCCTTTTTCTTTATTAGAGATATTTTTGAAAATGAGCTGAATATGCAGAAAAATTGCCAGCATGTGAACCGCATAAACATATAACACCACTGCATGTTTTTACTTCTGAATTTTTTTTCTATTTAATCAAATCTTCCACAGAAGAAGAAAAATAAACACTTCAAAAAACACGCAATTTCACGGCAACTTGTTAAATTAATGGATTTTTCACCATCTCCTTTATATAAATATTGAGGCAAACAACTAATTTATAAGTAAAGAATATTCCATAAACGGGAAAATAAGGAAAATAAAATCGGAAATGAGGTTCACATTTTTTTCTCCTTTATGTCTCCCAATGAAAAAAAACCCATCTTTTCGCCTTCAATGAACACGTTTCTTCTAACCGCCGTCGAGGCAAAAAGATTGGATATACCCATAAGCGTTTCCTGCTTTCAAAATCTTTTCATTCAATACCTTCTATAGGTTTGGGAGAAAACTTCCCGCGAATCTATCCTCTGGTATAATCTTCGCATTCTGCAATATACTCCTAATCCCTTTCATGACAGCCCCCTGCTTTTCGTGTCTTTTTTGCACTCCCCTCCACCCCTTACCATTCACCGAAGGATTGGACATAATCTCTAAATTTATACAACGCAGGAAGTTTATTCTTTTGGGACATCATTTTGCAAAAGTTTGACGTCATGCCTCCATTATCATCTAAAAACACACACCAAGTTCCGCACCAATGCCCAAACTGTTTTTACCTCGACCCCCCCTCCTTTTTTTTAATAAAGATCCCTATGCATGGCTGCATGCGTAGGCTTAGCCTGTGCGCAAAGTATCCCATGAGACACGTCAGTATGTCCATCGTTTCATTATAATTGTTATTGAAAAAAAATTTAACTTTTTCTCAACGACAGGGTGATCTTATTAATACTTTTTGTCGAAATTTTTCGGTAACAGTTTCTCTATTGAATTTCTCTCTCTTTCACGCATCTTCCTGTTATAATTTCTTTTGCATTAAGGAAGTGAATGCTATCTAAAAAAGTAATGACTCTTGAATTTGAAACATTTTCTTTTGTTGTGATTTATCATCCATTTATAGGAATCTTCTTTTTTGAAAACAATGATTCGGGGGTATTCCTCAGTTGATTCTACATTGTGTTTAAAACCCCTTAATAACTTAGCCCGAGCTCCACTCGTGCATCAAATTATGTCATTTTTAAACTTATGAACTAAAATTAAGTTATTCAGAGCCGTTATAACCCTGTAGAAAAATGGCCGGAAACCCATTAATATCTCAATACGACATTCCCAAAACAGAGGGGGAGGGTGACGATTTAAACAAGCCCTAATATCCTATCTATACTTATAAAAGCAATGTTTGCGTGCGTGTGTGTGTGTCTGCGATGTCAAGACGAATCTATCGCACTTACAGCCATAAAATTTGGCACACAGGTAGTCGTAATGGTGAATGAATGCAACTCGAAGCCGGAATTTTAAAATTTAATCTAGAATTTTTATTTAATATTTTGCGTTGTTTTGGACGATTTTTCCCACTCATTTCTCAATAGCATGGCTTCGAATAATTGTACGAAAAAAACAGTTACACCATCGGAAAGAACAAACGATTTCTGTTCTAATGAAGTTTGTTTTGTGCGTCTAACGTAATGTACTGAGAAATTTTTTGAGAAATTTTTGAAAAATAGTCAAAAAATAGTGGTAATTTTTAACCACTTAACTTAATAATTTTCTTTGCTAACTAATAAGATGCTCCCTTCTGTTTTGGAAAGCGGTTGTCATTTTTATTCATCTCAGAAGGCATATAATACTTGAGATGTTTATGGATTCTAGGTAATTTTTGTGTAAAATTATAAAGATAATTAATGATTAAATTTTAGTTTTAAGACCAAAAATGCGATAATTCGATGCACGAGTATTCTCGGGAAGCTCAGCTAAGCGGTTAATAAAAATTTCTTCAAATTATCGCAACTGACGTTCTAACATCTCTATAATTTTTTGTCAGCTTATAACTAGAACGTTTCTGTCGGATTTAAAACAAGAACGGTTAAAATATCTTTTTTTCGTCTTTTTTAATTAATTTTTCCCTGATCAGTTCAAACAGTTTTTTGCTAGATTTAACAGCGAGAGTTTCTCCGGACGAATGACATTCCTCGCGACAGGTGACGTCATATGCTTTCATTCCCAGCGTGCATTTCTACAATCCGATGTGTATCTTTTGTTTTGATTTTGTTTTCAAAACTTTTTCGTGTCATTGTGGGTATTCTTTTTTCCCATTTTGTTGAAGTCCTGATTCCACGGGCAACGCCGTGAACGTACTGCTAGTATCTGACAAAAAGAATTTTTAGAATCATTTAAAGAAAAAAGTTCCTTATTCGAAAATTTCTAATTTTTTGAAAAAAAGATACAATTTGTATTTGCTTGCATCTTTCAGCTTTTTCGGAGAATATTAACCCTCTGACTGCCGATTTTTTGAATTACTATTTAGATTACTTTTTAGAGAGGGTGGGGTAATCTAATTAGATAGATAAAAAACTACACTATTAACCCAGCGTGGCAGAAAAACTATCCATCACTATATCCTCCGATTACTAGAAGAATTTTAAACCTCTAAGTGGCCAAATATTGTGATCAAATTAATTACAAACTTTTAGAAATGATATTTTAAAGTAGAATAATCGTACCTACATTTTGATATGTAATCGAAACTTTGATCTGAAGAGTAATTTACACATGGAGTTTTAACACTATGATTGCATAATTTTTTGAATTATTATTTAGATGCAACGTTGTAAAACCTGTTCAAATACCGTTGAACCAAGCTAATTGCTATATACATACAAGGCTCTATTAGTATAATATGATTCATTAGTATAATATGATTCATTAGTATAATATGATTTATGTTTTGAAAGTACTAAGTAAACCCATTACTTTGAGAAAATTTTCAGGATGCAGCAGAAAACAGTCGAACTTCCAACCCGCAGAAATAGAGGGATATGCAGTCAGAGGGTTAAGAGCATATACAATTAAATACAATGGAGTCTCGCTAATCCGGACCCCGCAGTTCGGACATCCGGTTAATCTGGATGGGATTTTTAAAAACAGCTGGATATATATATATACTAATTTTAGTGAGAGGTTGGTACGAAAATAATAACGCGCGCATCCTGTTACTAAGCTGTGGTAATTAAGCTGTAGGAAAAGTTGTATGTATTTATGAAAAAAGTTTGATTTTTATAGTTTTACCCATCTAAAACTTGTATTACGTGCATTGTACGACCTCATCTCGTTCGGATTACCGTGACTCCACTGTAAATATAATCCACTTTTAAGCTGAACACGGAAAACAGAAAAATCTGAGTGGATTGTTTAGAGGGTTAAAAAGTTTTAAATGGCGTTTGTAATGCAAAAGAACCGAAATTTTTAGAAAATTGCAAATAAATTTCTGTTGTGTCTCACAGGTTTCCATTTTATTGTCTCATTTTAGACTACTAACATCTTACAATTATTCTTATTGGTTTCATGACTTCTCAAGAAATGTGAATTAAATTCTTACATAAACTTTTTCTTTGCATATCATACACAGGAATTATTCGTTTTGTAAATATATCGTCCCTAAAAGTAATAAATTTGGACACGAAAAGACGATAACCATCTTACAATTATTCTAGTTGGTTTGAAGACTTCTTAAGCAATGGGAGTCAAATTCTTAAAAAAGACTTTTCCATATTATGCAGAGGAATTATTCGTTTTGTTTGTTTATCGCTCCTAGAATCGATGAATTTGGACAAGAATAGGAGATAACCCATATTATTTTGACTAGCTTATCATAGTTTATCATACTAGCTCATCATCATCATAGTTCCTAGCATATCGTGTATCATATCATACTAGCTTATCATTATATTTTAAGAAGGTCATTTGTAGCAGAGCATAATGAATATTGCCAAACCAGGGATTAGCAAACAAATTCAAAAACACCAAGTCTCTAATGGCCTTCTAGTAACATCTAACAAACCCAGCAATGAAATGAGTTTTAGTCTTCCTAACTATTGTTCTTCTGTTGGATAAATCACAATAAGATTTCTATGAAAAGAACCTTAGTGTTTATTCCCTCATTATTTCTTCAAGTATGGGATTTCCTGAAGATTTTTTAGAAGATGTTTAAAGTACAGTAAAACTCCTAAAAGCGGTCCACCCAGCATGACGGTCACCCTACTGAACGCCACTTTTGTTTGGCTCGGAATCTTTCGCTAATAGACATAATGTTAATATAACCTCTATGAAAGGACACTCAAACCCCTCTGAGCGGCCGAGCTGGTCACCCGTTCAACTTTTAAAAAATACATTTATTTTTCATTCTCGGATCCTGGGCCTTTTATTAAGAGAAAAGAGAGGAAAGACAGAATTAAAAATTCATCCACTCAAAAACCGGAAATCAGATCGTTCATTTCAAGTTAATCATTCATTTCCCAATGTGAAGAAAAAAATGAACTTCGGCCTCTATCGGGAATGAGCATTCAAGAGTTCATTTGTATCTTTCGGGCGCTGATTCGGACTCTGACAAAAAAAGCTGCAGATATGGATTGCGCTCATCAGGAAATGAAACTTTCAGCTCAACAGACTTCAAGAAAAAATAGATGACAGTGTTGCCCATTCTTCAACATCTACTGACGAAACAATTAGGGATTTATTTTTCCAATTAACCCTCTGACTGCTTATCCCGCAATTTCTGCGGGTTGGAAATACGTCTATTTTCAGCTGCACCCTGCGATTTTCGCAAGCTAATGGGTTTACTTAGTATTTTTAAAACGTTGAATCATATTATAATTGTAATTCCTTGCAAGTAAATAACAATTCGCTTGGTTCAACGGTATTTGAACATGTTCTCAAACATTGCATCTAAATAGTAATTAAAAAAATCGCCAGTCAGAGGGTTAATATTCTCCAAAAAAGCTGAAAGATGCAAACAAATACAAATTGTATCTTTTTTTTCAAAAAAATTAGAAATTTTCGAATAAGGAACTTTTTTCTTTAAATGATTCTAAAAATTCGTTTTATCAGATATAGGATATTAGGGCTTTTTTAAATCGTCGCTTAACAAGCAACACTACCTATCTCAATTTTTTGAAATTTCAAACAGTAAGATTCAAATTAATTTTTCGCCACCTATAATGAATATTTCTGAATTTTTTTAAGATCTGCTATGAACACGAGACCACATGTTCCAACCAGGCGTGTAAAAAAGTTTAGAAATATGCGTTACTGGTTGCGAAAAATTCATTTAATCTTCTTCTTTGAAATTTCAAAAAATTCAGATAGGTGGTGTTGCTTGTTAAGCGACGAAATATCTATTTTGCGCTTTCCAAACATGAAACCCTTTAGAGCGACTACCACTCTCAGAGGCCAATTTTCCTTACAACGGAGAATGGCTGCTGTAGAGAGGTTTCACTGCATTAACCCTTTCTAAGGTTGTTGGAATATACAGGGTTAGCCTAAATGATTCATCGCGTTTCAAAGGACTGTTTATTTACAAGTATTCGACGTACAAAGATGGGTGATACATGAAAAGACACATACACTCATCAAGTTTCTGGTACATACTACAAATGACCAGGTGCAGCTTTTCCGTATTTGCGTAGGAATGCACGCTGAACGCTCGTAACCGAAGAACACTTCGCATATTCTAACACATAAACACTCTTCTCCTGCATTGCCGCCATCTTGTACAGCGCCGCTACAGGCCTGCCATCTAGCGAGCACGCGATCCACGAGGCGGGCTTTTAAACTTGGGAAGTGTATGTTTCTTGTCTTGTCACCCGTCTATGTTGGTCGTATACCTCTCAATACACAGCGTTTTAAAACCCGATGAATCATTTAAGCTAACCCTGTACTTCCCACCAAATTCATCCATTTTTAAATGCATTTTTTCAGGTTGTCGTAAGTTCTCGCCAAATGTTTCGATGAAAGGAAACCTGGATGTTCCAGTTCCTTATCTCAAACCGTACGAAGTGTCTTGACTTGGTAATTAATTATTAATTAATAAAATTAATTATCAAAATAGTGCCATCCAATAAGCTAAATGTATTTCTTTCCTTAAATCCATCTCAATACCAAAGCTATTTTATTATACTACTACTAGAAAAAAATGGCCTTATAAAGGGTTAACAGAAAAGTCTGTAGGGTTTATACGCCTTATGAGTTAAATAGTAGACAAATAAAATCGAAGATCTTACATTCTAGGAGCGCATTAATAATCGCTGTGAATCAATTCATTGGATGCCTGTATGAAAATATATGTAATGATGATTTATGACGACATTTTGTACCTTCAAAAATATTGTTTACCTTTAGTAAGGTAATAATTTGATTATAAACATTGAAAGTTAAAACATGGCTAATCACTCAACTTTACTTAGAGATGTCTACAGAAAATTAATTTAATTGTCTAAGAGAATTCTGAAGGAGAATCTAAGATTTGTTCCAAATTTGAATTTAAAAAAGTTCTCAGTGCCATAAAGAATATTTAATGATCATAATGACGACATTTTAAGGAAAAATCAAATTTCAGCTCTTGGAAAAATCTGAAAACTGAAACATTTTAACCATTAACTATGTTGCACAGGTGTATACATGCATTGGAATTCCGGATTGGGATAAAATGATACAAAATTCATGACAAATCATTATTTATTTATATATGTAAATGCATCAGAAGTTAATCCAATTGGAGCAAATTTCTGTTTTGTGTTTTGAATAACAAAACTCATTTAACTATATATTCAAACAATGAATCATTTTTTTTATCGTAATGTTGATAATTTGAAAGCTAAAGTAAAAAGTTATGCTTTTACTTTGTGTCTGCTGGACTTGCTTAATAAAAGTTTATTATTTTCGAATCACAAAGTTTTTTTTCCAATTTCTTTTCAGCATTATTTAATAACTCCGTGATTTCTTTTCTTCGGTGATTATAAATTTCTTTATTATTATTATGAGTGTATTCGAATAGTTAAAAGAATGCAATATATTTTTTGTGAGGAATAAATTTTCTTTTCTCCTCCGAAATTATTTCCAACCGTAGAAACGTCATTGTTTCTTTGCAATTATGTCTGATAATTTCTCTTCGAAGGAACCTTTTATTACTTTAACTCAACATTTTTATTACAGTTTCTTCGCCATCTTTTGTGCGTTTCTTTTCAGTTTCTTTTCTTTATGAAGTTATGTTAATCAGATTTTCAGTCGAACGTCACATTCATTCACTTCTTTAAAAGACAGGAAAAACATTACATAATTAGTTTTTGCGTTTTGTTTCAGGGAATAAATGTCGTTCTTCTTCTTATTTTTGAACAATTTTATTTAATTCTGCATTCTGCATGGTCACAATAAATACATACAGACGGAAATTCATTAAAGTAACGCTACAAAGCTAAGGTAAATGAAATCGTACACAGTCTTTGCTTGAGAAGAAATGAGCTACGTATCTTATTTTACCTCTCATTATTCCCCGCTACGGAAATTTAAAAAGATTTTTTAATCAGCAAAAAATATCGTAATTGATGTGTTTCTTTTATGAACGGTGAAGTGAAAGTACGGAGTTCTTTAATTTTTAAGCAGTGTTTTTCTTTCCAGCAAATGAAATCCAATGTTTGTTCTGATAAATCTACTTTCATTTCATAGACAAATTCTTTCGTGGAAATAGGATTTTTATCGGAAGAATTATTCACTTTGACATTTTTACTTTGAACGGTTTGTTGCATTAAAAAAAGTTATTTCCTTCTGTAAATTTAAAGAACCCCTTTCGTTTAAAGAACACAATGTAAAAAGTGCAATACATTTAGAATGAAGCTTAAAAATGTGTATATTTCTATTGAAGTACCAAATTTAAAAATATATTTTGCTTAAACTCAAGCAAACTAGAATGTGATAGACACATTTAATTAGTTTTCCATTTACTTTTCTTTGTCCGTTGGTTTAGACAACGAAGATTCCAGCTTTATTTTAATTAGTCGAACGCTACCCAAATGCATATTATGGGACAATAAATACCGCATCTGGGAATAATTTGTTCTTGCATTTTTCGCCGCAAATTAAATATATTTACAACACAGACATATTAGTGCAAGAAGAATTCGTGAGATTTATGTCCATTATACAAGAATTATTTTGGGATGAATTTTACAGCCGAGTTCACATGATATAAGACGATAACTTCCCAGATAGCAATTTTAGTTTGCAGCAAGCTTGCCACAAATTTGTCATGACAAGAGTGCAAGCTTGCAGCAAGTTAACGAAAGCTTCGAAGTTACCATGGGACGAACTTGCCGCAAGCTTGCATTGCAAACTACAGCAAAACCGGAGTACGAACACAACCCGGAATAGAACTCGCGACCTACCGCTTGGTAACCTGAGGTCTAAACCACTCGACCAGCTCGGCTACGAGAGGAGAAGATAGATTTCGCTAATGCATCGTTCGATTCGATTCATATACGATTTATTTTAAACTTTTTTCTTGATTTCATTAATTTTTTGAGTTGAGAATATGATTTGAAATCAAAGAGAGAGCGATTTTCGCTAATAACTACGTTTTGCTAGTAGAATAAATTATGAAATTAGAGTTCAAAAGCAATTACTTTAAAATGGGACAAAATATCTTAAGTTATTATTTTTCAACAAACATTGACTGTTTTTTAGATTTAATTTTGTTTATAAACGTTAAAATTTCAACATTAAGAAAAAGGCGATATAGTTTTCTTTAAAGTGCGAGTGATATATTTAGTAAAAAAATAGAAAATGTTTCAAAATTTTTTTTATAAAAAGTTAGTTTTTTTACAAATTATCATTGATTTATTAAATTAATAAAAAGAAGGACGGTCTAGGAGATGTTATTAAAAATAGGATGTTTTTTTTAAAACAGAGACAAAGATAATTATCTCTTTGTGCTGTCTTTGCATCAAGCTTGTTTTGCAAACTTGCAGCAAGTTTGATTTGCAAGGGAGGTGGCGCTATTTGTCACATCGAACTTGTAGCAAATGCGTTGCAAGCGAGGGTGGCGCTAGTTGTCACAGCGAACTTGCTACAAGTTCGTTTCAAGTTTGACGCGTCAAATTTTGCCATGACAAGGGAATATCAAGTCAAAATCAAACTTGCTGCAAACTTACGTGCTATCTGGGTTATATGCTACTCAAATGTATAGTATGGGACAGTGAAAAACTGTATCTGGAAATAGTTCGTTCATACATTTTTCGCGGCAAATTAATTATTTTCAGGACTTATATATTATTACAAGAAGAGCATATTCCTGAGATTCATGTCCCATTTTTGAAGCTATACAAGGACAATTTTGGGATGAATTTTACAGCCGAGATCACATGATATAAGACGATAACTTGTATGTTACTCAAATGTATAGTATGGGACAGTGAAAAATTGTATCTGGAAATAGTTCGTTCGTGCCTTTTTCGCGGCAAATTAATTATTTTCCAGACATATATATTATTACAAGAAGACCATATTCATGAGATTAATGTCCCATTTTGTAGCTATACAAGGACTGTTTTGGGATGAACTTTACATACGAGGCCACATGACGAAGACGACGCCTGATATGTTAATCATTAATGAATTTTCTCTTTACAGGCAATATATTGAATAGAAGTTCGTGTTGTCCATGTCACCTCAGATGACTACATATTTTAGAAAATCAGTAAGAAATGCTCAAAAGAAATAGATGAATCACTACACATTCATATTCATAGCAGTTATTCTTATTCACGAGTACATATTCTAATATGAATGTAAAAAAATATAAACGAACAACGGTGAACGCGTATGAACAAATAGAGATTTTTGAAATCAAAATTTTCAAGTTTGTTGCATAAATCAGAAAATGTATTGAAGAATATATTTTTATGATAGAATAAACCTAGCTCTTCGTTTTCACTATTAATTCGTTCCCCTCAAACATCGTGTAAATTGAACCGTGTCAGTCGCACGTATCCAACTTCACTTTCAAAATAATATATATCAAATACAACAAATCCATACTGAAAATCATTTTTTAACTGTTGGAGAAAACATTAGTAAATAAAAATTAACTAATTTAGATAAATAAAAGCGATTTGTAAACATAGCATAATTCATAAAAACAAAATTTAATTTCTTAAAAAATAGTTTTGCTTTGTCTCATCTTAACTTGCCAACAAATAAGGCTGTTTTTTATTTTTTTTTCTTATGGCCATGTCTACACTGACCTTAGTTTGATTAATCTCTGTTTTTCTATTTCTTATTCATTTTGTCAACGTTTTGTAGGAATTGATTTAATGAAATCCTGACTGTTTTAATCTCAAATCTCTACACTTCTGCTCTTAAATATCTTGATATGGGCTGAAGCAAATCGATGTGTGACATGAATTTTGTTCATAATGTCGACTCGTTTCTTTTCAAATTTAGATTATAATATTTATAATAAACTAGTAACAAATATGCCAAAATGAAAGAGTTCCCGAAGATAAAATTACCGGACGTGCTATTCATCATTTTATATGTTTTGTTGTAAGTTTTTCTGTCTGTGTATATATGTGTTTCATTCTTTCTTTTCTTTAAGGGTCTTTTATCAAAATTACGGAATGGTGAGAGGTTTCTAGCATATCCTAGAGCGATTTGGTACTTTTCCAGAAGATTACGAAATAATATTCAAATTTCTAGACATCAAATTATTTAAGAATCGCTAAATGATACTTAGGGCGATATTAGGACGTAACATTTTGTTTGTTGAATCTGTCCGTAAAAATTGTACTCAACGTATTGGTAAAATTAATAAATGAATAAAATGCATCATGTAATTAGCAGATTAAGGAAGTATTGAAATATTTTAAAACAGGGAAAACAAAGAATAATTGACACTAGTTCCAATTTTTTTTATAATTCTCGAATATTTTGATTGTTAGCACCATAAAAGGATTAGTTTTCAAAAAGGAGAAATGTACTTATGCTAAATTGATATCCCATTTGATCATAAAAAATGGAAAATTTATTTTAGTACAGCTATTTCTCAAGATGTGAATTTTGGACACGATTCTATGTTATATAACTGCTTACTATTTATTATTTCGTTTTAATCACTTACCTGAGATCCGAATCCCACGGGGGGGGGGGCACCACGAGTACATGGATATGACTTTCTGCCGGATAATTCAGGAAGTCGCTTCCCCTGTGGGTATAGTAATGATGGGGCTCTGGGTCCCTCCACCGGTGAAAGTACGTACCTCCCTCGGGAGGGGTCGGGCCGTGGCCCGGTGATGGGCTACTAGGACTCCGGCCTCAATACTCGAGCTGTCGCAACGGCCGCTGTCATTCAGAATCCCGGATGTAAGGCAGGGCGGGGTGATCCAGTTTATTCTGGTTACCTGAGATGCGATTACCCGGATACTTTGGTAGGGCGGGGTATATCTTTGTGGTTACCTGAGATTTGATACATGTTTGCATCGGTTACATTTTTGACTTTATAAATACATTTTGAATAATTTAAAAATTAATTGATGAAATCATTTACTTATTTTATTTTGATTTAAGTGAGAGGGATATTCAATAATGAAATCTTAATTTCAAAATCAAATATTTCAATTTAATCAGTTTATATTAAAATATTTTCTTTAATTTATATTTCTGACACTCATTTATGCAGATTTAATCTTGGGAAAAAATAAGCTCTCGTTGGGGTAACTTAGAGGAAACTAGGGAGGCTTTCCCCTAGATGATTTTCTCGAAGTAGTTGGTTTTAAGATAGTTGGTAATTTTTGAGTGCCATCCCTGTTTGGCCTTTGGTCATGTGGTGCTTTGGAAGGTTGTTTGGTTTGTAAGGCAGCGGTTCCCAACCTATGGGCCGCGGATAGCGTATTTAGTGGCCGCGGAACGCTAGTCAAGAGTCGAAGTCAGAGGAGCTTCAAGAGTCGTCACTCGTGTGTTGCTTTATAAACAATATTCCTCTATGGAGAGCTTGTAGGAAGTCTTCTATTGGCTCATGTTGGACATTACACACGTCTGTGTAGGCTGGGCCAGTGAGGGTGTCAATCAATCAATTTATAAACAATATATATATATATATATATATAACGCTAACGCACGTGGCATAGAAAAGAGGTCAATTTCTTCTTCGCCGATGGCAACGATCGGTTTGTTTACAAAACAAAACCGGTAGGCATGCTAGGCATAACTTCATTGGCATCAATTAGAAATAAACCATATGGACTTAGGCGAGCCAAAGCACGTTCAGATCAATATTAAAATAGTTTAAGTCATAGTGTTAAATTAACAAATTGAGGTGAACACCTAGGAGTTTACTATTTTGAGCATCGTATATTTGGTACTATTCCGTTATACGCACACCACTTGGCACTTTTTTTTTGTCTTGGCGAATTTTCTTGGAGCGCCGAATAGCCAGCTTGGCTCAATTTCTTTCTTGACGATATAGTTGACGCGAGTTGTATTTTTAGCGAGCTGAAACAGCAGGAGACAGAATGCGCTAATCTGGCTGAAAATGCCAGCCTGCCGCATATCTTCACTGTTTCGGAAGTGACGTCCCGATAGTGCTGACTTCAATGCAGGAAAAAGATTAAAGTCTGATGGGGCAAGGTCGGGGCTGTAGGGCCGGTGATACAATCTCTCCCATCCCAGACCACGAATGTGTTCTTTTGTTTCCCTTGCTGAGTGGGGTCTTGCAGTATCGTCCAAGAACAATACTCCTCAAAGCTTATTACCATTTTTTAAATCTTGTGATGAGAGTGATGTTCTTCGGCATTCATCTTTTTCCTGCATTGAAGTCAGCACTATCGGACCATTACTTCCGAAGAAATAAAGAGGTGCAAAAGTCTGTGAAGAACTTCCTTCGCTCGCTGGGCACCGATTTTTATCAGGATGGTTTCTTGAAATTAATTTCTCGGTGCGACAAATTTATCAGTGCTGGTGGAGAATATGTGGAAAAATAGCCAAATGTTTTTATTTTGGTATGCCATTGTATGTTTTGGATTGTAATAAAGCTTCCTCGAGTAAAAGCATGACGAAACTTACTTTCGGAAAGTCCCTCGTAATTCTAATGGTGAAAATTACAAATATGACTATTGCTTTATAAACAATATGTTGTGAAACGGAATGGAGTTGATTCAAATTTTTTATATCAAACTACACACAGTTAGGTACAGTTAACACTAGTGAAGTAAAATTCATAAAATGGTTGTTAGTTCCATACTGCATAACTATGCCACATTACACAAAAGATAAGACAAAATATCAATTTTCATTTTATTGGCTTATTCCGTTGCACTTGCACTTACCTTTCTACTTATTGCATCAAAATTTCAAATTTGTACTTTTAATATTTCAGAAGTTATTTAGATTTTTATTTACGATGACAAAACTTTAAATGACTCTTTCTCCATGTCAGTCTTTTCTTCACTTTCTTGTTTTCAAAATGCTAAGGCTTTTTTCCTTTCTTAAGATAGAGCTTTCAAATTTTTTGTACTTGTTTATTATTATGCATGCGATAAAACTGTGTGTACAGTAAGAAATCACTTGCTTATTTTATATAAACAAGATTGGGGTACTGCTAAATTTCTTTATTTTTCACCACATAATACAGTAAAAAACATATTATACGCAATTAAAATCCAAGCACAGCTTTGTGCAATATATATCATTGAATATACAGATAAAATTTGAAGCAAAAATATTCATATTTTAAAAAGTATTGGGAATTTAAAAATTGAATTTTTCTTTAAAAATTTAAATTTCAACTAAACAAGCCGATAAAAATGAATTTTTTCTTTGAAAAATGAGTTTATATGATTGTTTATTTTCAATAGTGTCAAAGTTTTTCAATAATACTTGAAATAAAAAGTGTAGAGTAGGTAATGCGAGCCCTTAAAAATCATTTCAAAATTAAACCAAATAGAAAGAGGAGCCTAACTCATTAATACCGAAGTTGCACTTTTTCAATGTTATTTTGTATGCTAATATTACATGTCATGGAATCAACTGGGAAAAATACTAAAAAAATCCTGTCTGAAAAATTTGTTTTATTGCCCTTCTAAGCCTTACCCTATTTCGACAAAGTCCTATTAATGAAAAAAAATCGTCAAAATCTAAAATTATATAAAATTTCAGAAAGAAAGCATATCCATACAATTGTATTTACTGATATATTTACTAAATGCAAGTAAATTAATTGATGAATAATTGAACAACTTACCCTTTTCTTTTTCACATTGCAAGAAACTATTTTCCGAGTTTGAGTTGAAAATAAAAAAAGGCTATATTATCAACCGAACGCTCGATCTGTGCTGCCATCGATTGTATATAAATGAAACGAGTTTTTAAAAATACCTTTTTGTAAAATTTATGTTGAAAAGCAATTCCCGTCAGCTCAGGATGCATTTTTAGAAGCGTTCTTAAAACGGGATGCTAGATATTAATGGGTTAAGTAGATACAATAATTTTGCAGATCTTAGTATAAAACATATTTATATGCACAAAAATACCCTTTTTATTATATTTGATAAAATATTTAATGTTTTAATGAAATAAGTGAGGCTAAATGCATCTTCTATGCACAATGGACTTTGAATAGTTTAAATAAACAATTCAAGAAAAAACATATCTTCAATTTTAAAAGAACAAGAAATTTGCTTTATAAACGAAACAGTGAAAAAATATACATGATTCATTCCTACGCGTTCCTTCATTATAATATATTTAAACAAATTTCTGGTGATGTTATAATGAAATATTAAGAGAGGCCATATGCATCGTCTAAAAAAAGGAACTATGAATAGTTTAAATAAACTATTCATGAAAAAAATATATCTTCAGTTTTAAAAGAGCAGAATTTCGCTTTTTAAACTAAACACTGAAGAAATATACATGGTTTATTCGTATGCGTTCCTTTATTATATTTCATAAAATTTTCGATGATATTATGGTTTGATGAAATATGAAGTGAGGTCAAATGCATCTTCTAAAAAATGAACTTTGAATAGTTTAAATAAATCAATTCAAGAAAAGACTATATCTTCTATTTTAAAAGAGCAGAATTTCGCTTTATAGACAAAACTCTAAAGAAATATACATGATTCATTCCAATGCGTATCCTCCCTAGAAAATATTCACAACTTTCTTCAAAAAAAAAGAGTCCAAGATTCTCGATAGATATCTTTGTCCATAACTCAAAATAAACTTGAATCGACTCTCTCTCATGCTCAGCTCGAATGCACGAAATTTTATTCCTGTCTTATACAATTGAATAGAGTCTATTTCTATTTCGAAGGGAGGATGATCTCAATAAAAAGGATGGTGGAAACTCGGCAGAAAAAGCTCAATCTCCACTCTATTGTGCAACAACACGGGATTCTATTTCTTTATGCACGATTCTTCGTAACTATCGAACTACGGTGAGTATTCTAGCAACATTCGACAACATCGAGGATAAGACGGGAAACAATTTTCTTAGGTATTTTATTTCGTTTTATAAAAAAAGTTTCATTTGTTCATAGTTCGTAGAAAGGATTTCTGCCCAACATGTTTTTGTCGTTAGGCGTTCCATATAAGTAGGATCAGCATTACATGGATACCAAACAAGTAAGGTAGAGTTCTGCAAAATGGATGATGAATTGTTTGTTTACAGAAGAGTTTATTTTTCAGATTCGTTAGGCTTACTATTCCCAAACAATTCTGTGATTCGAATTACTTAGACTACACAAATAACTGCTACCATCTTTCCAAGCGTAAAATAGTTAGAATTACAATGTTTTGTTTGGGATTCTCTTTTCGCCTATTGAATGAGAAAACTTTGTGATCAGCTGTATTCAACCTTTTTATGTAGAGTGTGGTCATAAATTATTGGACCCATTTCAAAACTTAATAAAAACAAAAATTAATAATGTTACAAATACGGTGTTTGTTAAATGAGACCGCATTTTAAAAATCTTTTTTTCCGATAGATAACGCGCCGTTACTGTGGTCTAGGTGCTCGTAAATTATTGGGCATCTCCCATTTTTGAGAGTCATATCTGCGAAACTATTAAAACTAGAAGAAAAATAAAATCATGTATTTGTAGGGGATTTTATGGTCCTTAAATTATTAAATCAATTGTAATTTGGAAACTGAATAGTTTTGAGAATTTCAAGAAAAATTAAAAAAGGATACCAGAAAACGCACATTGGATTCTGCTGATTGGTAGCCATTGCGTATGGAAATCTCTAGGTGTAGAAAATTTAGAACGCCGTAATGGTACGCTACCTATCTGAAAAAAATTTTAATTTGCTCTCTCATTTTAATAAAAGCGCAGTTGTAATATTATTAATTTTTTAAATCAATTTTTGAAATAGGTCCAATAATTTATGACCACCCTGTATTTCACCCTAATCTATGAAGTTATCATTCTGAGAAAGGAAACTTATGCATTGTCAGTTACCATCGTATAAATGCAATTTAAAGGAATTTTTCTTTAAACTGTTTAGAAGGATTTATTTATGTATTCAACTTGAGAGTCCGGTTACATACTCTTTCTGAGAGTTGTAATTCATCTGGTAAATATTCATTGAAATCGAAATTTTTGCGTTAGAGACACATATGGGAAATTACAGATACACATTTTATCTGTGAATCTACAATGGTGTTTTAAGCATACTCGTGAAGATATGTTTTCTAGATTGCCTCTTAATATTTTCGGTCCGACTTTTGCATGAAAAATTTAACTATAAAAAGTAGTTTAATTTAATGTTGACATACGAAAAGAAGTATCCTATGAGTTTGAAGTTTTCATTTTCCCCATTTCCTGGAAGTCTCCTGGGACAATATGTCCCATTCGTATAGTCGACTGCGACTAATCCAGTAAAACATCTGTAAAATTCTCTTTCCTGCCATAAGATTAGCATGTCAGGGAAACAACTTTACAGCTTCGTAACAGTATAGTCGACTGGGACTAGTCCAGTAAAACATCTGTAAAACTCTTTTTCCTGCCATAAGCTTAGCATGTCAGGGAAACAACTTTACAGCTTCGTAATAATAATCTTGTAGTAATTTGACCACTGATGGGATATATTGCCCCACTGTTAAATACGATTAGGACAATATATCCCACAAAAAGAATTTATTCAAAATTTCTTAAATATCGTAGTAAAAAGGATGAATTATTACTTAATAAAAAGAATAAAAGCTATTTTACACTAATTAGGTATAATTTTTGTTGTAATTACTGTAGAATTAAAAAAAAAATAGGCGAATTGAAACTGGAGTAATGTGCGTGCTCAAAACATAAATCCGCCATTTGCAATCTGAGAGTGTTTTCAAATTTCTTAGATCATAATTTTATTCATTATTTCTTTAAGAACACTGGAAACATTAAATCCCATGTGGGATTTATTTACCAATAGGGAATGAAGTCTAATCTCCGGGAAATATATGTCCATTAGGCCCTAAAGGGTTAAACCGTGGAATAATGTGAAAATGAGATGTTGTTGTTGACCACCGTCTGTATTGGATTTAAGCGAAGCTAGCTATAACATCGTTTGTGGTTCTTTTTCTTCAGCTTCCCAGTCAAGAACGACTCGTAGTACCTGGTCCAAAGTTGGTATGTTAATAATTATATAAGTAAATAAACATTTGCTTTCATTTAATTATCAGCGGTATGTGGTTTCTGGACTTAATTCTCATTTTCGATGTTCATGGTAATTTTTACAATTTTATGAAAGAAAAGTATGGCGAATTTGTTAGATGGGTTTTGTAAGATATTCCGAAAATCATTTTATTGAAGAAAAATACGAAGGAAAATGTTAATTATAATTGATGGTTATGATTAAAAAACATACTATTTCAACAATTTACTTTAGTGCATAAGTTTTCAATGCAATTAAATATATAAATAAGTCTTCAGTTATGGAACGTTGAAATAAATACCTTTTTTCAGAACTAACTGGTACCTGATCAATTTATATTATAATAAATTTCGCATTCCTAAGTACAATGTTGTTTTAAAAAGTAACAAACTCTATTTAACAACTTACACAAAGACTTGATTGCAACATGATGATATATTCTGGGATTTAAATTCATTCTCTGAGTTACATATTATATTAGTTAAATTACTTACTGTAGCAATATTTTCCAATTTGTGCTTTCACATCATAAATGAAATCTCTTTTTCTAATTGGACTAAAAGTTTGAAGCAATTAGTATAATTTAACTTTTCTCCTATTCAATAAAATGTCCCATATTAGTTTCGTTTAATTGCAGCGAAACAGGTAACAATAATAATGGCTGTGATACAGAATTCAGAAGCTTTTTAATTAAATTTAAAAGTTTTTGCTTGAAACAATTTAACATTTCTACCCTTTGCCACAATTATCTACTCAAATGGTAAAATATGGTAGAAAAATACAGAATAAACCTTTCTTTACTAAGGAATATGCTGCAAGAAATGTTTTAGATATCACTTAAAATTTTGAAAATGGACGACGTGACAATGACATGAAGCTTATTTTAACGTTGATGGCAACAGTTTTTAGTATCTACTGTTAAAACAGAAACCACGTACCAGCAATATAAAGTTTGTAGCTCTTTTTACTATCTTCTGTAAACACAGAATTCATTATAAGGTTGGTTTATAACTTTTTTTCTTGTACATAATTTCATCTATCAAATGTCTCTTAGCCACTAGCAAGCGCTGGTTTACCGGATATATGTATAATATGTGGCATCAAAGTTTATTTCAGCATCATCAACTAAAAATTTGGCTAGATATTTTTCAAACACATTGCAAATTATTATGTTCTGTTATAAAATTCTGGCAGCCAAAATAAAAATAAGTGAACAAACTTGAAATAATTGTATGGAAAATAATGATATTCATTTAAAATTCTAATTATGAAAATATGAAATTTATTGAAACCTTAAAGTGGTATAAAAATTAATGATGTATATGCATATATATGTTCTCTGAGACCGCTAGGTTCCAGGAAAAAAAGGAAAGAATATTACATTAAAGGAAGTCATTTAAGATAGGAATCTTACATTTTTTGTTTACCCAAATTAAATAATTAATATAAATTAAAGACATGCTCCCGTAGACTAAGAGTGCAATGCGCATTTGTTGTTGGCTTTCTATTTTTAGATTTCTTCTGAAGAAAATGATTAACGATAGTATTTCCTAAATTAATTATAACAATTGAATGCTGTATAAAAATTTCCAGTACAAGGAATAACACTCCAAAGAAGGAAAATATAATACCATGCACACAAGTTAAGCATAAAAAAACCAAAATAAAATTTTAAATTAAATTTCAGATGAATTGCATGTCATTATTTATTTGCGCATACCAAAAAAATAATGCGCACCGTTTTATTTTTAAAAAATTGAAAATTAAATTTTAAACAGCTAGATTTTATGAAAATGCAGGTAGTGGCTGTTTATCAAAAACAGCAGAGAAAAGTCGGCATATTTACTCTTAAAGCAAACTTCAATTTTTTTCCTGACAAAATATTTCAATTTATTGTAAACAAAGTATTTCATCTACGCATCTACGAAGTCATCTCTTATAAATATGGAAGAAATATATAATGACAAGTCTGAACATAATCCTAAAAAGCTCTTTTCCCTAATTTTAGAAAAAGGTGATTGATATTCATTTATACTAAAAGTTTGGCACTAGGAAATTTAATCCGTTTGAAGATATGGAATCTTCTGCGAGTACCTTTATTAGTACCAAATTTGCGGTAAAAGGAAACTAAAAGGGGCTTTTCTTGTAAAATATCAAGTTTGTAGAAAACTTCGGCGCATCATTTATTTTTTCTATTCTGTAAGGAATTTTTTAATAACATTTTTGCGTCTTTTATAAAAGCTTTTCTTATGTTTAAACACAGTTTTGGAACCTTATAAAAATCTAAATATTTTGTTATTTATTGACTTATACGCTTCTCTTTTTTTTAATTAAGTGTAATGTTTATCTGATATCTGAACTTGGATAATATTACTGTTAGAAATAATCATTATTTCAATAACATTTGTGCATTGCTCTACATTCCCAATATAATTATTTACAGTGTCAAAATTAATGAATTAAGAATTAAACATTAAAGTTTTCTAAATAAACACTTTTATTAAGAAACTAGCTTATATACCCGACGTTGTTCGGGATGAAAATACTTTCATGTTTAATATCTCAATGTTACTTTTATATATAACTACTTTTAAGTTAAAATCTTTTGGGAGAAAAGATTATACCGAAATATAGACTAGCAATATTTTATAAATAACATAATGTTTATTACTATTGCTTTTTTGTAGAAATATTTCTCAATTTTTTTTATGAAATAATTCATAAATTAATAGTACAAAAAGTTTCTTTCATTTAACATGAATCATAATATAGAGTATTACATTTATTTCTTGCATTGCTTGACAATTTTTGGGGGGCATCTTATTATTTCCGGAACACAGGACGTAAAACATTCATGCTAATTGGTCGATTTGATAAATGTCTTTCTCTGACTCACCTTCACCCAGCACAGAAGAGTGCGAGCTATGGCCCATTTCTCAATACAGTATTTCTTTGCTGTTGTTGTTAAACAATGTGGGAGCCAGTTTTCAACTAAAATTTCAACAATTAAAGTGTCTAAATCAACTACTAAAACATGATTCGACAAAATTGCTCCATCCGTTCTAGATAAACATTTCTACATGTCTTACCGTTTGTTAACATCCTAAAAGGTTGACTAAAAATGATTTAACCCCTCTATGTTTTTAGTTCGATATTATTGAAACCTATGACATATAAGTCCATTTTTACGTATATTTCGGAGACATTGCCAAACCTACTCTGAAGGACTGGGTTAGGGCTTATTTATCCCAAAAGGTTAATGAGGAACATGCTTACAAAGTTACATCAAAATCGCTCCAGCAGCATCGAGTTTTATGTCAATCGACCTACGTCTTTGCTCCATCTCACCTGAGGTTTGGGATGAGTATTTATTTACCATTAAATTGCCTTTATTTTGCCTATGAGGAACATGTGTATCAAGTTTCATCAAATTGATCCAGACATATCAAATTTCATGTCAATCGTCCACTTGCCGAATGCATTTAAACGGCTTTGTCCTTCCCTAACCTCACGATTATGTTGGCGTCTATTTACCCCTACAAAATTTTTGTTGGCTAATTAGAAGTATATGTACCAAAATTAATAAAAATCGCCATAGCCATATCCAACTGCATGTCTATGGGCCTAAGGGTCTACATGTATTTTGACGCTTTTATCTTTCCCTTTACTCTGAGAAATTGGGTTAGCGTTTATTTACCCATACACTAAACTTGTCAGCCTGCGAGAAACATACGTACCCTGTATCATCAAATTGCCCAAACCGTATCAATTTTTATGTCAATTAGCCCATTTGTTATATGTATTTAAGAGACTTAACCCTACCCTACACTTAGGGATTGGGTCAACGTTTATTAACGCATAGAGCATTTTTAATCAGCCACTGAAAGACATATGTACAGAATTTCATCAAAATCGGTCAAATTATTTCCAACAGCATATCAATCGTTTCACGAGTTTAGACGTATTTGCACAATTTTTCCCCTACCATTCTCTATGGAATTGTATTATCGTTTATTTACCCATACACTACTTTTAGTCAATCTATGAGGAATATATGTGCCCATTATCATCAAAATTGTGCCAGCTATATCAAATTTCATGCCAATCTGCCCATTTATTAAATGTATTTTAAAGACTTTGCCCCACACTATCCTGACGGATTGGATTAGCGTTTATTTACCCCAATAGCACTTTTAGTTGGCTAATTAGAAGTATGTGTATCAAATTTCACGAAAACCACTCAAACCTCTGAAATCGTCAGACGAGTCAATCGGCCTAATAGTAACATGTATTTTGGAGACTTTGCCCCACTCAATTCCGAGGGTTTGAGCTATGGCTTATTTACACCACAGTACTTCAAGTCATATAGTGAGGAGCGTGTGCACCAAGTTTAATCAAAATTGGATTAGCCATTCGGAAGTGGTGCTGGAACAAACATATATACATACTAACATTGAGTTTTATATATATAGATTAGCTCGAAATAATTTTTTCTGCATTATTTATATTTATTCAAACAGATTTAAGCAACTTTTGTCGATAAATAAATAAACAATCGTGCAGTGTAAGATTTAGGAACACTTACCCACATTTTTTCTTAAAAATCTGCTACTCTGATCTACAGTTATATCTGAATGATATTCTTTTAAAAAAACTACACTGTGTGCTTCATATACATTCGATATTTGTCTTTCATATTCAGTTCTTTTACAGTCACTATATACGAAACGCAGTATTTTATATATTTCTAATCAAAATACAAAATATCTGCTTTATTTTAATTAATAAATTGTATAATTCCCCAAACCATTTTTTAGAATACTCAGGAGTAAGAGAATGTAGACTCTTTCGGTAAAGTATGAGAAAGTGCTTCGATAGAAAAGACGGATTCGAAACTGTATTAATGATTAGAAATATTTCTGCAAAGGTTGGAAAAAATCAATAATGAAGCAATTATTGCTGACAGGTAAACTAAATGACATTTTGAATACCACCTAACTTGCATGTCTGCATGGACACTGCATTAGTGGAACATCTCGCGATAATTGGAAATGTCTAGAGAACGAATGTGAGTTAATTCAGTTTAATTATATTAAAGTCCCATTTTGAAGCAACACAGGGGCAATTTTGAGACGGACATCGTAATTTTGAACCACAGTCAGATGACGAGGGTGACAAATGAGCAGGCGCCCCCTCTCCAAACTTCCACGCCACACTAACGGGATGACGTTTTGCCCCCCCCATGTATGATTTAGCGTGCAACAGGCCCGTACACACGGTGGATCTTCAGTGAAATCGGGTTTCGGGCCTGGAACCCCGCGACCTTACCACTAGGCAACCGCGACCCCTCGGAGTGAATCCGAGATACTGAAATAAAACATGATTCCATTCCTTGTGTCAGAATTCTGTAGAATGCTTGAATTCATATATTGCAAGCACCTCTCGGCAGTCATTTTTTTGTTTTACACCCTTACGAGTAGGCCGACCATCGTTAGCTGTGAAATGAAATATCGTCATTGTTATATCAAAATGTCGTAAGTCAAACTTGCCAAAACATTTTTCGATGCCAAACACTTTTATTGGTTAGCTACTTGCGCTTTCAAATTGTGGTATGTGATTATTATGTGTTATCACAAAATACCATATATCGCTAGTGGCTCCAGAGATCACATCAAAATTTCGTATGCTTTGCTTAGTGTTGTTTTTGTCATACGACATTTTGATATAACGACATATTGCAAGAAAAATAAGCGCTTTAATACACATTTTGATCCAGGCAGTTAATTAGGAGGGCCACGAAAATGCGTGAAAGTTTTCAAAAAAAATAATTAACGTAGTTTTAAAAGTTTTTATATAATAAACATATTCCATTTATAATATTCATTTTCCTAAAGACCGCTTGTTTTATTACGGTTCACAATAGATGATGCTTTGTTGGCATGTAGGTTGAGCATAGCACGGGAGTTAACTCTGCTGATAAGAAGGATTTATTACATGTCCTGTAAATCTGAGCACCAATCTTGTGAGCAGTGGTGCATATTAAGAGAGAGAACCATTTAATGTATTTCAAATTCTGAAGCGTCATAAAACGTGTTCTGTGTGTATGGCGTTTATTTGTATTCAATATGTTTATGTACTTTTTGAGAAGCAAGATTCAATGTATTAGTGAAAGTGAGAAAATTGCTATTTTTTACATTTAAACAAATTAATTTATATTTTTGACACAAATAATTTCTGATTATGGATTTTTGATAAAATTCGTCTCGAAGCTCATTCATGAAACTGCATTACATAAAAAATATAAATATACTTGTTATATGGTTGTTATTTGATGTATTTATTGCATTATAAGTGATGCAAATAACTGAATAATTTAATCTTAAACCAGGTTGATGTATGAAATATATTAGATCACAAACACAATGATTTGTGCAGGTGCATAATTAAATTTACATTAAAACTGTGAGCGCCAAATTATCTTGAACTTTTAGCTATGAGGTCAGAAAACTTATTTAATTATATCTCTGAAATCTTAAGAATAGTTGTTCAAGAAAATATAAATAAGAGCTATCTGCTTTTGAACTGAAAATGAAAAACAGAAAAAAGATGTTTGCGCCGCTCAAAATGAGTCTTCTTATTTGATCTTATGTAGGTACAAATATATAAGAATATCTTGTAATTTTATCCATTCTCATTTTAGATAATATGATATTTGTATTATACGAATATAATAAAATATATAATATAATAATAAATGAAATTTAGCGCAGAAAATCTGGTTTGATTTGCTTTGATAGTTCAATGTGCTGTTGTGAAGCTGTACCATGGCGATTATTCGAAACACCCCGTTATTAAGAACCATAGTCAGACAAAGAAGTGAAATTTTGAAATGTTATATACATGTGCTGTATATATTTATAGTTAACTCTTTTGCTATTCATTTTTAATCCTGTCTTTGGAAAAAGCAAATTCTTCCATTTCAGACATGCAATTATGAAAAAACCCCTTTATTTTCAAATACATATTCTTATTTCTGATCTCTTTTCATCTAAAAAATTATATTAACGATTCACAAATTATTAGCACCTCCCTATTAGCACAAGATATTTTTACAATATCTCCACGATCTTATTACGATATCTGAATGTCGCACAACATCGTAAAGATATCGTCTGAATATTATAGAGCATCTTTTGCTAATAGGGCTGGATCCAACTTCCCACATCTGTGTGCCTTTCCAATGTCTGTATCCTTTACCAATTTCTACTGAATAACTTCTAATAAAGTTTTCAATTTTTAATTAATAAAATCCAAAATTTCTTTGCCTTATCTGTAGGAATATTTAGTGGTAACATTTAGTTTTTGTACTGATTGAATTCAACTTCTATTATTTAGGTTTCAGTAGCTGATTTGTTTGAATATTTTGCCTCTCTTCCTGTCTTCGTACCCTCCGTTTGTTATTTCCCTAGTGGTTATAGTAACGGTATGGAATTGAGTTGCCTCCACTCCGACAATGGGACATACCTCCTGCAGGAAGGCTAGACCAAGGACGGTGATGACTATTAGGACTCCCCCCTCAGTCTCCGCATTGACGTCGGGGCGACTATCATTCAACTGTCCCGGATACTACGGCAGATCGGAGGCAGCTCGACTTCTGGTTATTCAACTGATATAAGTCATTGAGACAATGATTTATTATTTAAATATTGAGAATAAGTGCAAGCAGGTGGTTCAGCAGTAGCATTCACAATTCAAAACAACGTCCAAATGCATCAGTGGACGGCAAAACTAAGCCCACATAATACCGTATTTCAAGCTGAAACCTTAGCAATAAAAGAGGCTATAAATTGGGCTAATTCTAAGGGAATATCAACATCAATCTGGAGTGATAGCGAGTCGGCACTCAGAGCAATTTCTTCCTTCAAAAGTTCTAACCCACTAATCCAAGAAACACAACAAGCCCTTCTTCAGAACCCATCAATGCAACTTAACTGAATTAAAGTGCATGTTGGTTTTCTCGGTAACCAGGCAGCAGACAACCTAGCCAAAAGAAGGAACTCACCTCCATCTTCAGGCCCCGAAATGTCATCTGACAAAAATGCTTAGGAACCTCTCTCTCAATAAATGGCAACAAGACTGGGATTCAGGCGACACTGGGAGAGCAATTTTTAATATTCTCTCTAAAGTCACTCTAACCCCAGCTTCATGGTCAAGAGAATCCATCCTCTTCGCTACTGGCCACGGTCCTTCTTACAGCTATCTCTATAGATTCCGGCTTCATCATTCAGATATCTGCGCATGCGGGGAAAAGGGAGACCCTCTCCACTACGTAACTTCTTGTCACATGACGTTATCTTATCATTTTACAAAACCAAGTGCAGAAATGCTCAACTTTGGTGGAAAAGCGTACTTTAAAATAAACTATCAAGAATAAATATAGATAAACTCATATCTTTCCTCACTGAAAATGAGAACCTCGTAAAACAGCCACTGGACGTAACCAGTTCATCCGACTCCGACCCAGATTTTTCTCTTTCACCAAGACCTCAGACTTACGGACTAAGATCCTCTAGAGGTTCAATACCTAGGACCCTAATCAGTCCTCCTACAATTATATAGATGCAGCGAACTTTTGGGACAAAATTGATTTTGCTTCGCGAGTCTTTCTTTTCATATGTAAATGCACATTTTTCATCGTTTTCATAATTTTTACATGTTTTTCGTCGATGTTAAAACACTGTATGTAAACTTTTTTATTCTTTTTTTTTGTTCAATAAAGTTTCTACGCATACTCATCCAAACTGCAAACCGGAGATTTTTATCTGTGGAGTCAGGGGTGTGTCGTAGTTTAAAGTACCATCCAGACTTAGAAGGTTCGAGTCTGCATTATACCGTAGACTCGTAGTTTGCGCTGTGTAGGTACAAGAAAATTCTGTCGAGGCCCAAACACCTTCATGCTGGTGTGAAGAAGAAATGCAAAAGTGCAACCGCGGTGGTTGATCACGTCATGGTATTGCCAGGTCCTACTCCAGAATCACTCACTTAACGTCGAAACCATACTCAGTCTAACAAAGCAGATTAATTGTTAGTCTGGGTATCGGCAGTCTATCCTATATCCTAAGTTTAAGATTGATCTTCAGACTTCTAAGATTGTTCATCACTTTCCTAATCTTCATTAATCTCCACAGAAACTACTTGTCTGATAGCTTTCTCAGTCTCTCTTATATTTACTAAAGATACAAATACGATTTAATAATATACCTTGAACAAAAGGGGGTGACACGTTTATCGTAATGTGCTAATTGCTATGATATTATCAATAGCAAATGAATTTAGCATAAAACATATAAAACTTTTTAAAAAACATTCAAATACATTTACCCTTTGGGAAAAGTACTTGTGCTTGAAAATAAATCTAACTTAGTAAACGCTTTTTTAAGACCCAACGCAAGATCATTGTATCAAATATTCCGCTTAAGTTAACTGGACTAACACATAATAAATCATTTCAATAGCAATTAATATATCATTTCTCATTTATCAAAATGCTGAGGCCAACATTTGCAGCATGTCGCTCTTCAGTGTTTCATAAACCAATCTTCAAGAGAAAGTGACGAAAGAAACATAGTTTATTTCAAAAATTCTCTTCCCGTTCCGAATCTTGTTCCGTAGCGCAGCTAAGAAATATGACAAATCTCTCAGTTCAGTACATTAATAATCTTATCTTAAGAAACAATAAGAATCCAAATAGCGTGACAGCCAGATATAGATCTTAAAGTTAAAACCCAACTTAAAAATACATTAAACACACTCACGCAAGGATATGTAATTCAATGGAATTGTTCTAACACGAGTAGCGTATTTTCAATCAAGACAAAGCATAATGCTCGTGTCAGGAGCAAAACGCACAATAAAAGGCTTTCTCCATTTCTTTCCCTTGATATGACACAGTAGGATAAACATTCCCTGCTTAAGACAGACACTGGCAAATGTTTCAAAAGTGTCCGCCGTTTGAAAACAAGTGACATTTCTGGATGACACTTTATGAAAATACCAGCGTTCCTTGCTCTTTAGATGTCATTCCTTAAACGAGTTTCTCAAAGACTCTCGAAAAAAGAATTGCGAAGAGGTTAAAAGCGGATTCATTTATTCCTTTGGAGGTTTTCCAGATTAGGTAGAAAATGCTGGCATCGCCTGAAACCCGAAATCCCAGACGGGGAGTAATACAGTGGCATCGATCAATGTCATCAAGCGAAATGGAACCCCGTTTCAGATGGCGATGTAAATCAATTCAGTAATTGCTAACTTTCAACTTAATTCTATATTCTTTTGCGACGATGGAATTTATTGAAGGTAAACAATATGCGGGAAAATACTTAGCAGTCGTATTTAAATTTGAATTAATTGTATGTTACAATGAGTTTGGTTTTTGAAATAAAATCCTTGTTGATTTCCGGGACATTTGCGTTAATCGAGGATGGGAAATGAAATATGCCATGAAATTTCCTTTCACATTTTAAGCGCGTTTACTTCTTTATTAGGTATAGAGTTCCTTGTTTAAATAAAGGACGAATTGAATCTAGAAAATCATTTTGAAGTCAGAATGAAGAAACAGTTTGAGGAATGTTATGCGATGAAATCTGCTTCCTAATGCGTGACTTTAAATTAATTTACAGATTAAAATAAGCATCTTAATGTGAATACGGTATAGACTAGATTATTTACTAGTTGTCGGTGTAAAGAAAACGGTATTTATAAATCAAGGTTAATGAATTAATGTCATGGGAATTGGGAAACCAATTGGTTCTAAACAATTAAATTCAAATTTAAAAATAATTTGAGTGAGTAAAATATGTTAGAAGCAAGTGTTGCAAAACGCGAAATCTTTCTCTCGCACGATAAGCTATATTCAAGAAGATAAATAGGCATAAACTTGTGTACGATGCTTGATTTTTACCACTTGATTCAACGAGTTGCGACTGGCTGAAAAATAATATTGTTTTATGTTTCATTTTTTAACTTTTATTAGAAACCGGACGACGGAATGAAAATGACGCAGCTGGTTGTTCGCCACCAGGTGCTACCTCGTAGATGAGTTTTGTTTAGTTGTATTAACTTCCTGTTTTAGAAAGCTATTTGTGGTGAAACACTAGGCACTAACCTCGTAGACGAGTTTAGTATAGATGCATCAATTTCCTGTTTTAAGAAGCTATTTGAATATGATTTCGAGACGGACGTCACAATTTTTATCAGTTTTCACTTTTCGAAAACAGGAGAAGGGATTTTGGAAAGACACATGCCACAAAAGGACGAATTCGTCCTACCGCATACCAAGTACATGGCGGAACTTTGACAAAATCAGGTCTCAAATCCATGACCCTCTGGTGCCAAAGCCAAGATTCTTGGGATCTGGATCTTGGAAATCAGAATTCCCTCTCACAATTCTGAATATCTCTCAGGTTTTGGGAGTGACATCTGATTATGCGTCTCATTTTCCAAATACCCACACTGCACCAGCATGTGTCAATGTTTACGCTTTGTCATATTTAACGTGCACAAGTGCCACACATGCATTGAATCTTAGGTAAAATCAGGATATAAAATACCGAAGGCAATGCATAGCAATCGGACAACACAGTGTCCAGAAACAAGAGAAAAAAAAATTTGTCACGTATTCGCAGTCTTGGATAACTGTTGAATAAATCTTCTTACTACATGCAATATACAGTGAATGCTGTGAATGTTTTTCTTAAAACGACCTGAATCTAAATACATAGGAAAAAGTAATCAGTTGTTTTCAGTATTCATTCCTTCTGTTTGAACTACTGATTTAATTCTATAGTATTTTTTGCAGGCCTTTCAAAAATATGCATGATTGTGAAAGATGATCTTAAAAGGTGATTCATATTAACAACTAAAATATATTTTTATTTCACGTAGCGTATGCATTAAAATTTTATGTATTCCACCAAATACCAATGCAGATTTTTGTTATAATCTTAAAGTTATAAAATTATCTGTCAGTTGAATTTATTTTATAAATAGCGAAGAAAAATTTAATCTCAGATTTATGGCTGAATGAGGTGAATTTTCACATCAATAAATCATTTGTCATATTTTGAAAGTAAGAAAGAAATTAAACGAATGATCAACAACAGAAGTAAAGGATATAGTTAACAGGCATATTTGAACTGCAGAAGAAATTAGCACTGCACTAGACATACAATGAAGAAAAAACAGGCATTTTAATATTTAACTGAATATAATATTTTAGCACTTAACATGTCAAAATTCAAAAGTAGTGCAGTATCACTTATACATCATCCTTGAAGAAAACAAATTGGTAAACACCCAACTTCTTTAATCGTAAAAAACAAATTCAGAAGCACGTCTTGGCATTATTTAAAGAGAATTTAGTTCTAGCTTTAATGTTTAACTCTAATCCCTTCAGTACTGTACACACGCCGTCTCTCAAATAAAATTCTGGACATAAAAATTTTATTTTTTCAAAGTAAAAACATTTAAGCAATCTTTCTCCAAATACCATTTCATCGAGAAAATCCTATTTTTATCGATCGCAATATTTGTTCAGAAAGTCCAATGAAGCAATTTGGTTTGATATAACTGATATTTTTAAAATGGTCTGAAGCATGAAGGAAAAAGGTAACATCATTAAGTGTAGAAATACAGAGTGAGTGTAATTCGCAGCTGCGTCCATCCGTTTGAGAAAAAAATTGAGAAAGTTTGAGAAAATCGCAGAATATGGCAAAGAGCTCGTATCATTCTGATTAGAGTTGTTTATGGATTTATTACTTGTCCTTGGCATAAGGAAAATAAGTTGCATACCATTGTTCGATGAAAGTTACGCTAAAAACCTATCTTCAATCTTTTTATATTTATATTTAATTTTCAGATAGACAATCGTAGAGTGAAAGAAAGGCTGTTATAGCAGCACTTAAACATTCTTCTGTATTTTCTGAGCTCCGAAATGTACGTCCATAGCGAGACCCTCCTCGAGATGGATTGAGTGGCAACGAAGTTGTTGATATGTTGGCCAAAGCTATTGAACTGTAGCGTCTTAAGAAGCTTCTTTATTTTAAAGAGTTGAAGTGAATGAAACCTGGACTGTCAAATGACCTTAGCATACGTGTAACATGAGGACAATCTGAATCAACTGATATCTCAATCTCATTTTGGAAATTATCATACCAAACACGTTGCATTTGTACGCAGTCTCAAATTACAAGCACAAGTCGATCTACTTCCACTCTGTTTAGGCATCCGGGGTCAAGTGAAGAATGGTTGCCACGACGGCAGTTGGAAACTGAGGTCCATCACTGGCCATGGTCGAACCCCTCCAGAAGGAGACACTTCCCATCATCGGAGTGGAGGTAACTCAACCCCACCAGAGAAGCGAGAACCCACTTACTTATCAGGCGGAGTTTCATCCACGAACTCTTGGTGGCTCCCAGTAGGCTTGTAAGTAGACTCAAAGTTCCCACTTTGGTTAAAAAATATAAAACGGGCCATCTCCATCGCGCATCTTCATTCTTGTCTTTATAGATTGGAAAGACTGGAAGACATAATCGCAAATTCATTGATGAATTTTTCTGGAGATTTATGATTCATAGAATTCGTTACTCTGCTAAGCCTTTTACTATTACAAACAACTACAACAAGAAAAAGAATCTCAAAGTCGTACATGCACATATATACAACAAAATTTGAACTTACATTCCTGTTAAAGGGGAAGCCCATGCATAATCATAACCTTACCTACGGCAGTTCAACCCTAACTTTTTAAAAGATTCATCATCTGCTTCGTGTTTTATTGTAGGCACCATTCCTTTCCTCGATTATTTGGTTACGTCCCTAATATAAGGGATTTTCATATAGAAAGATTGGTAATTTCTTCTGCAAAGAAACGGCCGATTGAAAGAATCAAACATGATAGAAGAAGACTTCTTTGTAGTGATAGGAAAATCAATATACTAACATAAGATAGGAAAGGCCTCATATGAGGCTGTCAGTGAAAAATGAAAATTCTTTACATTTTTGTTACTTTTTAAACGGTACTTACGTACTCTTATTCAAAATGAATAAATTTTTCACTTTTGGTCAATTATTTTTAGAACTATTATACATATTTTATTAAAATTAGGTTTGTGCTTGGGGTGATATAATATAAAATATACCTGAAATAGTATTGGTACACAGGCCTGATCACACGTAAGACTCCTGAGCGGATGAAGGCTTAAAATAGAGGATAAAATATCGAACAAAATGTGGGTTAATAGAAAGTGCAGTTCCTTCTTATAGTTATACGACACTCACAACATGGATTATTTCTAAATATGAAGTAGTTTTGTTTTCTATTCAGTATCCATCTTTTTAGATGTATTCTTTATGGACTAGAAAATTGGTGCTTATATGTTTAATATCGCAGCTCTTTCTACGCGTCATTTTGTCTGCCAATTAACCTCAATAAGATTTGATCCAGCTAAAATTGAAGTGCAGCATTAACCTTCTTCCGGAATATACATAGAAAAAATAGAGATCATAAATTACTTAACAAGTTTTCTTAGTGGCAAAGAACTAAATCTGATCTAGAGACACAGAAGTTGCAATTTGTTGGCAAACGAGTAAATCTCAATTGAATACATTCAAAGGCACGCACTTCTATTATAGTTTGTTGTTCCATTTTCTCTCTTTTTGACTGAAACTACAAGTATGTTTGTAATTAGTTTGTGAAGATGATGTAACAAGTACGAGTATTCTCGTAGATGGTAGCGAACATGTAAATATGCAGGGTTATTCAAAGTAATCGAACCGAATACAAACTGCTATAACTTCTTTTTAAACTACAATAAGAAGAAACAATTTGAGCACAATAAAGAAGGAAGTTTATAGTTATGTTTGCATACGTAATTATTCCCCTGTCAAACTTCCCTTGATCACACGGGCAACATCCGCGCCTTAATTCGTTTCACTGCCTTGTGGCTATGGAGCGCTCATCAATGGCTGCGAACATGCTTCACAGTATCTGGCTTGAAATGGATTACCGAACGGATGAAGCCCGTGTGACCAAGAAAAGTCATAAAGAGCAGTTATTACATACACAAACAAAACTTTAAGTTTCCTTCCGTATTTTGTTCAAGTGCTATCTTTGTTTACAGCGAAGTTAAAACCATTTGTAATCGGTGTAAATGTTTTGAGAAACCCTGTAATTCCTGCTCTAGTCTGATTCTCTTTATCAATGCAATGGCCTGAGAAGATTTTAGTCGCACATTTCTGGGGTTAATAATTCAGTTTGAAAGTTATAAGGTCAGCCTTAAGAATGAATTCTGTTTGTAGCTACAAGCTATCTTTCCATTGGTCTAAATCTCATTATAATTTTTGACATTACGGAGAAAATTTTAAACAAATTCACATTTCTTAATAAATCAGTCAAACACTTACGTGAAAATATTTATATGTATTGCTAAGAAATAACTTTGTACCAATATAAAAATAATTTAAATCTTTCTGAAGTATAGCAGAATAAATTTAATTTAACAATATTTGTTACATGGTTAATTTTTTTCTAATGAAAAACGTGTCGAATGATGATCGTGTACTTAATGAACGTAAAAGCGATAAATAAGTTTCTGGATCTTTTGGGTGGGATCTCAAAAAATACATGGCAATTAAAATTTTAATGAAAAATTCAGCTAAAACGTTTAATGAAAATATTTTCATTAAGCACATTTTATTTCCTGTATTGAATTTGTTGTCAGGGTGCTTTTTGTGCTGCTCAATTTTATTTAATAATTGATTTTAGTTAGTTATTACTTATGAAATTATCCATTTGCTTAATTTAGTTTTTGTATATTTTAATATTTAAATAAATCGCTTCTGAAATGACAATGTCCGGAAAAACGGAAGAGTAGTGGAAAAGTTGTGAGGTATCTTTTGCGTAATCAACTTCTTTAATTTCGAGAAACTCACTGTTCAAATATTACGATTTTTTAAAAACTAAACATTCAGGATTTATACCAAATCAGTAACCAGTAACTTAAGTATTCTATCTTGCGTTTATATCGATGGATTTATAATTTAGAAATAAAGGAAAGGACAATTTTATTTTCTAATTATAAAACAGATGCAATTTTTCAAAAATCACTAGTTTTTCATAAAATTGGCCTTATTTCATCTACGAAAACTCTTAAACTCAGAAATTTAATCTGCATGAGATTTCTATTTGAAAATTTTGCATTTTATGTGCGGAAAAAATTTAAGATTGTTGTACCAGAAAGTAATAGCAGATATAACAAAACAAATCAATGGTAAATAACGTATTTTTAAACAGTAAGGTCTCAAACCTTTGTTAATTTAGTACAAAAGACTATAACGATGTAAGACACAATGCCAGAAGCATTAATTTGTATGCATTATTGCATTCATTTAAAAATTATCTTTATCACAATCTTATATTGGATAAATTAAAATGAAAAACTTCAATATTCATCCATTTAAATTGCATATCATAAGGACATTGGTATTTAATAGCAAATATTGTTGTTAAATGTTGCATGATTGTAGAAAATAGCAGGGATTGCTTATTGTGAATTGTCGTTTAGAAAATATCGCACATTATATATCAAGTGCATATAGTTTTCATATTTTTCTCATTAAATGTTTTCATTGTTTATTATGCAATGGGTTTCTAACAATTCTGTACAAAACTATGTTTTGTTTAGGGTATTACTTCATTTGATTCCTTCGAAAACTATTTTATTAGCCAATATAAAGGAGATAAATTTGATAAGAAAATTTATCGACGTAGTTAGTGTTTGTTATTATATTATTCAAACTGCCCTTCAATTATTTATTTAAGTTTTATGTAACTAAAAATTTTCGGGATTTTAAAGAAAAAGACTCTATCTTACATTCTAATTTAATACTCATATTTTCGTTTTAACCATACTTTCTCGAGGATAGTCGAGAATATTATTACGAAAGCTGGGAATAGTTCTGGAATAGTGAAATGAAATAAGAAAAACGTCTTAAGGAATCTTCGGAATATCTTCCGCATTCCTGCTCCTCAACTTCCAATATGACTTACTGCTGGTGACAGAAACCGCTCACACTAATCCTAGTTGATCTGGATGAAACGAAAAACTAACTCTTAGTTTTCCCGAGATATAAGAAGAATCTTTACCCTCTGATAAGATAATGCTACAAATCTCCCTCTTTTAGGAGAAGGATTCAACTTCCAGTTTTAACCCACACTCAAAAAGCTTAAAAGCTCTAACCGAGTATCAATCGAAATCCTTCTAAAATATATCAGCTAGGAACGTATTATAAATAACTGTAAAGACAGTACATTTTCTCCTACAGCTCAATAAATCGGAAATTTTGGGTGGTATCTTTATTTTTATACTTTAGTACTGAAGAGAAT
The DNA here is from genome assembly GCA_013235015.1 of Araneus ventricosus. NCBI lineage: Eukaryota > Metazoa > Arthropoda > Arachnida > Araneae > Araneidae > Araneus > Araneus ventricosus. Next base: position 2,512,795 of record BGPR01000017.1, on the reverse strand, counting down.
ACAAAAGAATACAAGATTCTTATATTCTTTCACAGAGAAATAGCTGGAAAATGCCTTATGTTTAAAACTAATTTCATAATATCCGTAACATATTTCGATAAAGATGTAAAAAATTGTAGATAAAAAGAGAAATGGGAAAATTTTCTCACTTTGCGCATAAAATGTTTATAAAATGAGAAAGGCAACCAACAAAAGCGTGGAGATGAAGCTTCTGATTGATTTGAAATGACAAACTCTGTTGCCTAATAAATAAATAAAGACAGCCTCCAAAAACACAGCATTCTGCTCACACGATTTTCGTTTAACACGGTGGTTGAATGTACATCTACCCAATTGATATTAAAGGATGGAGCTCACTCATCACTTCCTTGTAATGCAGACATTTTTTACCTAATAAGTAACCTTAAGGCAGAGCAAAAAGTTTTGTCATTGATTAGCAGCTAATGTTGAGATTTTAAATCATTTTTGTAAGATGTTCTAGTTCATTCTCTTATACAGACACTGTTTCCTTCAATCTTTTTATGGATATGAGTTAGTGTGGCTTCGTAGTAGTTATAAAAACAAAATAAATATATTTCGTGTTGGAAACTACTTAACATTAGGCTTTTATTATTATTATAACAAAATTGTACACAAATTATTTTTTTTACTTCACTGTTATTGGGTACACATTCAGTATATTATATTATATTATATTATATTATATTATATTATATTATATTATATTATATTATATTCAAAGGTAATTTCAGCTCTTACTGACTTGGCATGTGAATACATTTTCCTACTAACATGCACTAAATATGATAGTTTTAAGGTATTCAATAAATAAAGTTTGCTGAAAGAGTATAAGGATGGAATTTTGTTATACTGCTAAGGTAGACAGCAATAAACAATAAAGAAAGGGCTTTCTATAGAAAAATTTGAAATTTTCTTTGAAAAATGTGAAAAAGGCTTTGCTTTGCATTGAAATAAAAGCATATCTGACAGAAATCACCAAATATGGAATGCAATAAAAGCAATAAAAGTCGGTTCCCTTGACAATGAATACAACAAAGTTTACGGCACTAATTAACGAAAATAGAGTATTCAGTCTTATATTTCTAATTCATTAATCAGACTCAAAAGAAAACAGTAAATCTTATGAAAATTCAATGACTCTCATAATTAAACATTTTGATAACTGAAGTGTTAAAAAAATGTTCTTACTCTTTTTTTAACTTTTATTCTCATTTTTTTCTTATTGAAAAGAAAATATAATTCGATGAGAATTAGTTGTTTTTATCAGTGATTCCATGAACTACCACAAAAATGGTTTTATTTTAAAAAAAAACCTTTCAATTTCCAAACCTGTTTCACCGTATTTGTCTTTTTACGACAGAGTATTTCATCACTTCTTTGAATGTTAAGGTTGGCACATAAAAACTTAAATAAACTACATAACAAAAGAGCCCTACAAGTCTTTGAAAATTCTTTTTTCGCTGAAAAAACATGCAACTGAAAGAAAAAAAGAAAGGTTTCAATTGATTCGAATCATTATTCAAAGCCTTTTGTCAGTCGGATCTCTTGCGTCATCATATCTGCGACATTTTCACAAAGGCACGACTGTAAGACGAAGATCTTATATACAAATTGATGAAATCGTAGCTTGTCTATTCATTTCTAGAGTGATTAATGCGAGTGCTTAACTTCTCTTTCCCTTTGTGGCGAGCAAACGAGCTGGCACTTGAGTGCAACGAGACGGAGAAAAAAGTGAGTGAGAAGATAAGAATAGTAAAGATCCATTGTGTGTGCAAGCACTTCATTGAAAAAGAGGATTATCTGAAGAAGCCACTTTGTCGAGAGCGTATTTTTTAGCACTTAACGTGTTCGCCAGGAATTGTTCCTGTGAGAAAGGAAAAAGGTGGCAAAAATTCCACAGGTAACTGCGACTTCTTATATAAGACAGTCGAACGATATATCTCGGAGGCAGAAACTGAAGAACTTAGCAACTGTCTTTTAATAAAAAGTGTCCCTATTGAATTGATGAAACGTTTTTCATGAACTTTGAATTTAACATCCGAAATACTTTTTTCTCTGAGGAAGTTAGACAGACATGTTAGAGTTAGTTCATTTACTATACTTTACGTGTTGGAACCTAGGTAGAGAATTGTTTACGTTATAATAAAGAAAATGAAGGAATCAATTTTGTTGAACTTTGACCTAAAGCTGCGGATCATCTCTTCTGATTGATTAAGGTAGACATTTGGTTATTTTCCTTAACTTGCAGATTTACTTCTAACAATGAAGTGATGGAGATTATGTTAAAAATATGAAAGAAATATCTTTCATGAAATTTGTAAATCCTTTTACTTTCTGTTTTGTTTAGACTAATATACCAGTGGCTGCTTATTTTTTTAATCTGCGGATGAAGTACCGTGTTATGGCCATTATAACATTAACTTCACGTATAATTCTATTTTGATAAAAGCCTTGTTGATATCTTAAAAATATATAGTTTCTACTGAGTAAAATAATAAAGAATTTCATAATGCGTTTTGGGAACAAATGGCAAAAGTCAGATTTGAAAGAAAAAAAATTAGGCCAATAGAATATTTCCTAAAATAAAACTTTGTTGGTTTGTGGAAGCTTTACAAATCAATTTGCCTGCTAAACAATCATTAAACTTTTAGGAAATTACTAATCATACCGTAATTAATGTCAAACCAGTAGGATAGGAAGTTAAAATTGTCAGGTACACTCTAATGTACGCATCCGGGTCTAGCGTGAGAATACAACTTTTAGTTTTTTTTTTTTAGATTTTTTTCAAAACGACATTTAGAAAAAAATGCATAAATTATGTTTCTTCAGAAAAAAATAAGGAAGTAATTTTATATAACTAACTGAGATGAATATTACTAAGACTAACTAGACATATATAACTAATTGAGCATGTCATCTAACATTTAACTGCAAGTTGTCTTACGCATTACTATGAAGCCACATTCGTTTTTTCTCGTGAAAGAGACTTAATGGATCCCAACAGTGAAATGACGATGTTCATTTGACGCCTATTATGTATGAATGAATTGGCTCAGTTGTTCTTTAATCTGAATGGATGTGTTAATCTAAGAAAAGTTTTTCAATGTGCAACACGAATTTTGAGCTATTTCTGTTCAAAAGCTTTCAATGAAGGTTTTTCCCCACCTTTATTCTTAAAAAAAGTGGTAATAGCTTTTTAGGTGAACTCTTACATTTGATATTACTTGCTTCTCTAGTAATATGAAAAGGTTTAAGTGACCGAGAATTTAATAGAGCATGTTTCAATTAATCAAAATCACTTTATTAATTTATATATATGTTCATACATTATAAACAATCGCTGGCATTTAATATTTATCAGAAGATTATGAATTTTACGACAAAGAAAATGAATGAAAAATACAGTCAATTTAATCTCTAAAAATGAATATTTAGCTCTGTATCTGATATACGAGGCCCCTCAACATGTCATCACTTCTTATCAAAATTGGATCTTATTCATATATTTCTTCTCTTGTGTTTTGCTTGGAATCTAAAACAATACGAGTGAAATTTTATAATCCCTGCGTTGCCAAAATAGATTTATCAAGATACGAATGTGGCACCAAATAAATTACTTTCAAATTCTGAGTAAAAACAAACTAGTAGTTTGTATGAGATTCATATGAATCCTTCTGTTTTTCACTGTTCGTATTCTTCTATCGAAAATGAAGAAAAGGGATTTTATACTGCTCTGAAAGGAAACAGTCAGGATTTGCGCATCAATCTAATTTGTTTGTTTTGCATTGGTATATGTGAAATGCGCAATATTGAGAAAAGGGCAATATTGCGAAACTGAGCGTCAGCTGGAACGCTTCGATTTAAAAGTAAGTTTATGTACTGCACTCTTATATTTATTTCAGTTTTTCGTTGACTTTCTCCCTATATTGTTCTCCATGGCGGCATTTTCAATAGAAGCCATTTATACATTTTCTGTCAGGGTATTTTAGCCAGTTTCTCTGATAAAAGCGTATTATATTTAATAATCTTTGTGACGTTCCAGAGAATTATTTTTTATTTTCCACTGCATAAATATTCCTTCAATAAAATAGATGGAGGATCAGATAAAAAACGATTTGCAAATATTGAAAACTCGTTTTGGTAATGTGTAAACATTTCCAAAACTTTCATATCTAGTAGTGAGCGCGTAAAATCGCGCTAGTATGCTTTCATTTTCACAATCAGTCACGGCACTGTCTTACGCGCATGTTTTAATGCAATAAAAGCAATTGCAAAATCATTTCCTGAATGCAAAATATCTTCATTGAACCACAATAAATATAATTTTGTATTTGCAATCCAGAAACATACTGAATAATCTTCTTTATTTTACTTTATATTAACTTGGATAATACAGAATTTTTTCTTGTCTCTTTGTTCATGGTTTAAAAAGAATGTGATGTATTTTATGTTAATAATTGTTTTAATAAGCATTGCTTTAATTTGGAAATTATGCAAAATTACTGAGAGATAGTTATTAAACACATCTTTATTATATATTATTTTATTATTGTTATTATTTTTTTACAAAAGTTATTTTCAACACTGTTGAAAAGGGTTACAGATAAAACTTATTCTTAAATTTTAATTTTTTTAAAACTTTCACTACCAAAAATCTATGCTAGATAGGTAACAAAAAATCACTATGAAAATGTGAACCCAAGAAACGTTTAATGATTTCAAATCCGAATCATAGATCATGGGAAAAATGCAATTATTTTTATTGAATACTTGCTGATATCCCGGCGTTACTCAGGATCCATATTTTTTCATATGCCCGCAACAGCCTTGTCAACAAATATTGCCAATAACTTTCCTCAACGAACGTAAAAATCCTTTCAAGTCTAGCCTTTTTATTATCTTATAACAGTATGGTTTGAAAGAAAACGCGAGAGGTTTGAAGAAAGAACATTTATTTTAAACTTTTAAACAATAAACCGTATATTCCCTGAGTTGCTGATTTAATATATAAGATTAAAAAATCTTTAGGTCGAATAAAATGTCAACAAAAGTAGATAAAATACTCAAAAACAAAAGAAGACAAAAAAAAATGCAAGAAAAAGATTTCTTACTGATATTTATAAATTAAAATCCGGAAACTCTTTTAACGAATTGTTTGCAAAAGAAAAAATGAAAACTTTTATTCAAGCCAACTTCCGTTAATACGGCTCGAAAAGAATGATATGTGAATAGATATAAATAAAAAATGCCAAGGGGGAAAGAAAATTGGCGAAAATCGGCAAATGTACTGCTTAAAATTAAATAGTTAAAAATCTACTTCAAATTTTAAAATAATTCTTACGGCGTTAGCTCCCTTTTGTGCTAATTCATCATTGTGTTAAATTTGGTCCCGGTACGCTAAACGGTTTGGGCGTTCATAAAAAACATAAAAACGAACATAAATGCTCATAAAAAATGCTCTTTTATATATCTAGATTTATTAACTTAATCTGATTTTCTTCATAGCTGGTTTTTATATTAATGTGTTACTAACAAAACAAACAAGAAATACTTGACCATTTTAAAAAAGTGCTCGAAATAAATGAAGAACTCGCAATACTCGATGAAAAGAGTAAATACTTTACATATTTGTTTGAATTTAGAGCACCGAATATTTCCAACCCTATTTTGAAACGAAACTAAGATTAACATTACCGCTAAACTAAACTTAAAAATATTTGCATTTAAGAATGAATTGTTTTGATTTTTATGTGCTTATTGAAGCCTTAGAATTGTTGAACATTTATTGATGAAAATGTTAGTAGTTTTTCTTTCAAAAATTTTTAAAAAGAAAATAAGGAAAAAGTGTAATTAATTTTGACTCGACTCTTCCCTCGTAGCTTATGAATGAGAGCTCCAACAACTCAGATTCTTTCATGAAACGAACAAAGACAAAAAAACTACCCTAGCTGAATAATTTGTAAAATTATAATTTTAAATCGCGAGTACAAAATATTTCGCTTCCTTGAAGTGCACGGTTTGCTAAACAGCTCGTCTTTCAATTAACAATTCACAAAAATTATATGCTTAAAGAAAATAATACACAAGATTCCTGCTTAGAAGACTGTCGTAGAGAAAATACATAAGACCAAATCATTTCTTCAAAAAGTACGTAAAGGAAAATTTCCAAAATAATAATTTTGATGCGTCGGCCATGAAGTTCCAATAAAAAGGAAAAGCAATGGAGTCACTCAAAATTTCAAAAATGAAAAAAAGTTCTAAAAGAGTGAAAACCCAGCCTTAATGAAATGTTACTGCTTTATATTCATCACCAATTAGGAAAAAAAGTCCCAAATGAATGTAAAAACATTAATAATGCATTTTAATTATTCAAAATTTTTAACTGGAATTTTTCATTGGAAAGTTTTGAAGAGAAACATTTTGAGCTCGAAGCAAGAAGATTAAGAAAAGAGTTAAGATAGGAAAATAAATAGAATACTTAATTAAATATTAAAATTGAAGCTCTGAATCGGGCATTGAATTTAAATATCGTATTAATCTACTTATATTTATTCTATTTTTGTTTGCAGTAATTTCAAACGAAGTCAAAGACGAGCTTATTTGAAAAAATTGTGAAAACAAAGTTATTATCTTTCTTTTTGTTATGCATATTTTATAGACAAGAACTCATTATTTGAAAATTTCATAAAATCACCGTCTTAGAATTTGAGTCATTTCAAAAATGGGAACGATGAATTAATTTTTATCAGAAATTTATACTGTATTTTTACAGAATGTTTCAAATTCTACAACATTTTCGATTTTCATTTTATCTCACTTCTGCAGATGAAATTTATATGTCTTTCTTCTAATTTTTATTAACGAACAAAAACTTTCTTAACTTTACAGCGAATTACGCTTTGTTAAATACAAGATTTGCTTATGAATCATTGATTAGGAAACTTTTAATAACGTTAGGACGTACACCATCCTACATTTCTGCGTCGTAAAAATGTAAGATGAAAAAAAATGTAATGTTGAACATGAAAAAAAATCTGTTCGTCATGTAAAGTCGCTACTTTTTACTGATAAATAAGCAATAAATAAAGAAAAAGGGTCGATTATCATTTAAAAATTAAAAAAAATTAAATAGATTCCATTTATTATGCATTCAGAACATTTGTTCAATCCGTTGCCTTCTCCTTTGATCTTATTCTCTGTATATTCCGTATATTCCCAGCGTTTTCAGTGCTTCAGTTACAACTTAATTTATGATTTTCCAGTACAAAAATCACATTCGCATATAAAAAAAGGGGTGTTGTCATTAGAAATTTTGGAAATTTTGTTACTTTAACCGTAACGTGCTCTTTAACCTTCCAGCAGACGCGCGAATGAAGGCGATACTTATATAGTAACCGTAACTGTCAGAGCTGGGCTATTGTTTCTCATATTATGCTTGAACACATACTTTAAAATACCTGCATCCACAATTTCATTCCATTTCCTCGAACAATAATATCGCTACGGGCTCATATATTGGTAAATTATTTTTAATCACCCTGCATTTCTTATAGACATAATAATAACTTTTAAGCACTTTTGTTTAACCTTCCATCAGACGCGCGAACAAAGGAGATACTTATATTGTGCATCGTTTTAAATACTTATACCTTTCTTTTATAAATTTAAGTGCAATTTTTAATCTTTATTGAGTAAGCAGCTGACAAATACAGATTACATAAATGAAAGTTGCATTTGCTTTTGATAATCAACACAATATAAATATGTAATACGATGCACGATATAAGTATCCCGTACATACGGACGACTATTGGAGGATTAACTTGACTTGTTTCATGTTTGTAACGATGGAATTTTTGAATCGATTTTTCCATCACTTTCTAATGGTCTAGTAATCCGAGATTTCTTGCACGTATGTTGCCGATGACAATGATCTTTTTTTTAATATTTTCAAATTTTCATTATAATTTAAGCATTAATTAACCCTCTGAGTGGTTCGGTCTTCTTTGTAAAGCGATTCGAAAAGCGAGCGATTGAAGAACCTTTATCTGTTTTAAAAGTGTGATTTCCTCCCAACAGAAAATGTTCCGAAAGCTCTGCAGATCGAGTCTCTTATCCCCCTCTGAACTAGGAACAATCAGCAACCCCCCGTGGAGGGGATAACCGCAAGAATCTGTTCTATTCACCTTGGAACCTATTCAAACTACAGTGCCAGGGGAATTCTGGGGTATTTCTCTGTCCCTGGTTTTACTGCTTTCGGAAGATCCAATCTGTGGCGTGACTGAATTACACTTCATGTCTTCAAGATGCCCTCATTCTGCATATTGCCCGTGTCCATAACACCAGATGACAAAAATAAACACCGTTAGACCAGACAAATGCCAGACCGTTGGGCCAAAAAAATGAAGGCTATATTACTTATTTTTCATGTTGTGAGTTTCTAAAAATATGAACATCATTGAAGTTGCATGAAAGTTGATATTCTTTAGATGTCTGTAACTTCAATTTATTTGTTGTTTATTAATAGTTGTATTTTAGATATTGGCTGTACTTCATATTATTCGTTGTCTTTTTTATATTCTTGACTTCAATTTATTTTCAGTCTACACGTCAGTATATTAGTCTACGAATGTAAAAATAATTTCCCTAATTTTAAGGATCAACAACAATGCCATTTATATATATATATTATTAATCTCTGTTGGCACTATAAAACTTTTCATATTGTTTCTTGATTTAGTATTCGGTAAAAGGTAGAAAGCCTAGAGCTGATCACAAGTATAAATAGCTTAACTGGATTAACCTGTTTGTATGCACATAAACACTTATTATATAGAGAATGCTAATAATCTATATTCCAAAAAAAGAAGCTAACAATAATAATATAAATGAAGGATTATAATAACCTTCTTCAACCTGAATAATGTTTTAAATAGAAATAATATGCCATTTTCCTTTTGCATTGTAAACTGTTAGCATATGCTTTTTAAGAGAACAGAATAATTCTCAAACTAAAGGGTTGCATTCTTGAAAACTCATCGCTCAAATATTGAATAGTTTATTCATATACCTTTTTTAGTATTACAAGAGATTATCTTCATTATAATAAACGAAATTAAGTCACCTGAAATTTAAACTTTGATACTTTTGTTGAATATATCCAGTCGCAAATTTTTCAAAATTAAATTGTAGACGTCTAAAATTACGTAAGCAAGTGGGGGGAGGGATATGATTTAGTATGACAAGGGGAGGGAGATAGAGTGATGCCACGTAAGACATTAAAATCACTTTATTTCCGGAAATCTCTTGTAACTTGTCACAAATAATTTAATTTGAAAAAGATAAATTTAAGAAAAGAAAATTGATTTTTGTAAGCAAACTTGAAATTGTAAGGAAATTAAATCTTTTTTTTCATTTTAAGCGAGTTAGAGTTTTTACTTTTTTCTCGTATACATGAATACAGAGAAAATTGTAATCGTCAAAAAATTCGAACTCGAGATTTTGACGAATCTCCATGTTTTAGACCTCGCTGAGTCCGAAAAACACAATTTTGGAATTATGTCTGTCTGTGTGTCTGTGAACACGATAACTCTAAAACTATTAGAGCTACAGGGATGAAATTTAGTATGTGGTCTTTAAACATAATGTTTAGGTTTCTATCAAATTTTGGACAAAATCCGTCCACGGGAAGTCTGTCTGTCCGCGGTCATGTGAACACTATAACTCAAAAACTTGAATAGCTAGATGAATAAAATTTGGTACACAGTTTTATCATCATGAATGTAGGTCCGTATAAAATTTTGGGCGAAATCCGTCAAAGGGTTGACTGTCTGTCGGTCTGTATAATCGCGTACTTGTAAAAATTACATCTCCTAAACCCTTTGGCTTAGATAAATAAAAATTGGTATGACGTTTGCTATTATTAATTATAGGTCCCAAATTTCGTTTGAATCGGTAACGAAAAAGGCGTTCAAATTGCATGATTAATTTTTCTAATCCGATTCTCCATACGCATGCGTACTGGTAGCAATCTCTGTGCACGCGGAAGGATTACATAACTTTGTCCCTGTTTTACTTGCGTACTGGAAGCAATCTCTGCGCATACGCAATCTAACGAACGAGGTCTTCTCCTGTTTTCTCCTCTGCACACGGAGCTTGTGCATTGGCTACAGTTTGATAGAAAATAAATATTGCTAACTTTTAATACATACGCATCTCTTTCAATATGATTTTTCACCTAAATATTTTACTATCACTATAATCTACAATGAAAAACCTTCTGATAGTCATTGAATTCTGGGTTACAGTAGGTTCGAATTTTTTATACACGCAGGGGGAAGGAAAATGACAAATGTTTGAGAAGTATACGAGAAAGTTTAGGGGAGGTCACTCCCGCTGGTTTTATTTGAATTAAATCCTAAAATTTTTAAAATTAGATTATTATTGTTATACGTTTTGTAAAAAAAAAGAACGGGGGGGGGTACAGTTTGCTTACATGAGTATAGAGGGGGGTTTGCGATTTGCTTATTTTTGCTGACAAGGGGGGGAAGGGGTCAAAAAATACCAAAAAAATGCTTACGTAATATTTGAACGGCCTCTTTAATTCTTTATTTATAATTTTTTTTATCGAAATGTAATGGCATATTGAGTTTCAGGGGCATTAAAGTTTTTTTTACCCGATTGAAACGAAAATTGGACAATTAGGGTTAAAAGACCACATACCAAATTTCATTTATCTAAGTCGTTGCGTTTAGGAATTATCGTGTTCACAAGCATGCGATTACAGAAACCAACAGACAGTTAACGCGTCGAGGGATTTCGTCCAAAATATAATACGGACCTACATTCCTAATTTTTAAAACTGTGTACCAAATTTTATCTATCTAGCTATTAAAGTTCTGGAATTATCGTGTTCATATGAACCCTAACAGACAAATTTTCCGTGGACGGACTTTATCCAAAAATTGATTGAAATATACTAATTTTGTATTAAGTCCATATACCAGATTCCTTCTTTCTAGCTCTAACCGTTGTTGAGTTATTGTGTTCACAAACATAATTCCAAAATTGTGTTTTTCGGACTCGGGGAGGTCTAAAAACTGGAGATTCGTCAAAATCTCGTGTTGAAATTTACGATCAACGATTATAATTCTTTCTCTTTGTATACTTCGTTTACTAGAATGTAAAAACGATCAAACTTTTTTTTCCTATCAATTTTACGAAAATGCGCTAGCTACGAAGTAAAATATTATTGAATTTTTTTTCTATAGGCAATTTTTTGCAAACTTCGCAAAATCAAAGAATAAGGAGAAAAATTTAACACCTATTCGAAATTAATCAGGTGCCTTTTCACAATTTATAAATGTCTTGGACGTTATCGGTGTGATATTCAAAAACATTTTTGGATCTTTTCATACCAAATATAAAGGAAATTTAACTAACATAAAACTGACACTTTACTGTTTTTCTTAATAAATAAAATTATAGATCTAATTCAAATATATCATACAGCTTGGAAAATAAATAAGAGTCTCATTATTATCCATTAAAGTTCAGAATGAAAATAAAAACGTGTATATAAATCAGAATTTTATTTAAAAAAATTATACTTTACAAATTACAGCACACACACAAGATATTGTGATAAAACACATTGTCTAGCATGTGACGGTGGAGTTTGGAAAGAATTCAATGCCTGAGACTACTATTATTATTAGAAGTACTGTCTTCAAACTCGTTAATAACGTGTCGGGATGCATCATAGGTTTGCAACACATATTAGTGGATTCTTGTCTCATAGCATTTATTAAAATTCAGCTCGCAATTGGCATAAGAGTTACCAAAAGCAATGCAATTCAGGCATTTAGATTTGATCACTTATTGAAGATTGCATATCATCAAAACTATAACGCTCAAGGAACTAATGCATAAATACAGTATCATAGAAGTAAGCATTGATATTTTCTTAGAAATGGTTTTGTGTTCTTACATTTTAAGGAAGAAATAAACATTTTCACTGACTATTGAAATAAAATTAAACTGCAGATGTTATCAGACTCTTAATAAGATAACTAAAAGTCTGATAAGATCACTCAAACATTACATTTAGTTGATTTTATTCTTTACGTTTTCATGCAAACCAAAATTTTCTCTAACAAAAATACAATATTTTAAAACATAAAAAATAAAATTTTCATCCCTTTTCTTTAACATTTGTTTCAATGTTTGCTCAAAGTGAGCAAAAAATAAATTGAATAATAATTATTTGAAAAAATAATTGTTATTTTTCGGAATTTATTTCATTTTGATGAATTTTAAAGAAATTCTAAGTAGTGTAATATAGAAAACTAATCTAGAAAAAAAAAACTGTTATAGTTTTAAAAAATCACACCTAAACCTTAAAATTATTCTTTTCAGTTCAATGCTATATAACGAAATAAACAACCCCCTCTTTTCTTACCACCACTGGCTTCTCAAATTTTTCTATGCTTGAATGGGGTATTGAAAGAGATGGGACCACAAAATCTATTTTACTTAACAATTCGATTAAAACATTGATGCATTGAAATAAAATCTTATATAACATAAGTGTATTGCAGGGAGAACACTTGAAACATAATACAATTTCAATCCAGGCTGACAAATATTAAACCGAACTTATACAGAATCCAAATTCGGACACACACAACTAGAAAAAATAATCCAAAACTGATTTTCTTTCTGAAAGAAGACCTTAATGCAGATAGCATTAAAATACCCTAAACCAAAGGGGGTGTGGGGTCTTGGATCCTGTGGTATCTCTAATTTGCAGTAAGTACATTCTTATCAGCACTCATTGTGTCGACCGCTACCTTCCCCAGCTAATCAATCAAGATGTCAAACCAAGGAAGGGGGAAGAAATTCGGAAAAATACGTTTCTCGCACTTTAGAGACAGTTCACAAGGGACGTAAATATCCGGGCTGACCGATTTCGGCGTGTCCCCGACCACACGTTGAAATGCGTGTTTCCCGCTTATGGGGTAGTCCAAGGTCGACGTAGAAATACTTGTGAAACACTCAGAGGGTTAAATTAAATTTTGGTTTCATACTAGTGGCGCCACCTGTTAATGAATCTGAGAAACAATTATTCTCAAGATTAAGAAGAAACAAGAATTGAAATAGAAAAAAAATTATCCTATTTTGTGAGCTTACAAAAGTATGTTTACAAAAACTGTGTTAATTAAATTTATTAAAGTTAATTTTTAAGCAGCTTTTTGTGTTGTCTCATAAAATGTATTTTACAGTGCGAGAAATTTGATGCATTTCCATTATTTATTGAAGAAATATTTGCAATTATTCAGACTGAAACAATCCCTAATATTGATTTAAAGGAAAATTAAATAATACGAACATAATAATACGAATTATAATAGTTTAACGAAGCTAGATGGCAAAAATGAATAGCTACATAAAAAAATAATTCAGAAGAAACTTTAAATATCTTATAAAAATCGACATCATTTAGGTATAAATAAAACAATAAGTTTAGTATATTCTAACAAATTGTAGATGACAGCGGTTTAGTAGAAGATGAATGTTAAGCTGCACGTATTTATGCATAAAATATTGACGTCATATAGTGTTACGTCACTTTTAAATAAATTAGACTAGACGCAGTTCAGTCTCACAACCCTTCAACGTATTCGAACGAAGGATTTTCCCCTTTTACTGTCGATTTTATAGTAAAACTTTTTACGCAATAAATAATATATTAATGCGTTTTAAGGTTTAGGAAATATTCCCTGAGTATATGTGATACGAGTACGCGAAGATTTGTCTAATAAAAAATTTATTTAAACACGTTTAGTAATATAAAAATGAAAAGTGATATTACCGATAATCTGAAACTATCATTTATTCACCCGAATATTCACCCTCAATATATATATATCTCGATTTCAATAAGATAATTTTTTATATTTATTTTTTAGATCATTCAAGAACTCCGCTTCTATTAATGGATTTATTACCATCTAAATTTGAATAAAACTTTTCTCTTTTTCTTTTCACAGATCAAACATGCAACCTGAGGGGAAAAAATAATTTCTTTAATTTCCGTTTCTATCCTCCCGATCCATTACTTAAGGCCTTAATCATTTATCTAGTTTTTTGCACGAAAAATTATTTCATCAGTTTTATTCGGGATTACAAAAAAAATCTCATTTTCATTCTAAATAGTTCTAAGAAAAAAAATATTATCATTACTACCTTAATTAGGAAGTGGACCCATTTCTTCATTTGGAAGATACATATTGATTAGTTCTAAATGATAAGGTGGGCTAGCTTCCTCCTTCTTAATGTTATAAAACGGAAGCAAGCATGAGGTGAAATCCCATTCCATTAGAGCGTGCAACTGAGAAAACAGCAGTAAAGCCCTCAGAGGTTTTCCTTTCTACCGGAAAGATATTACAACCGGTAGACTCCCGAGAATATCTCTGCCCAGGACAAAACCTTTGAAGATAAGATAGGAAAACAACGACGAAGAGTCATTTAATCCATTAGCAGTCCCCTGGCGATGCGTGATACCGAGCCTGGAAGCATTTTACTACTTGCCTAACGCTCTTATTCACTTCAGCAGACATAGCAATTATGCTCATCTGCTCTGGAGATCGGGGCAATAAAGTCATTTAAGGATAAGATGACCTCGTTTATCAAATATTTGTCTATTGTTCGAGTCACTGCAGCATTTTACAGCGCGAGCTCTTACGTACATTTCGGGGCTGTTAGACGGTGTGCTTAACAGCTACCTGGAAACTCATCTGGCACCGGCCACCCCTTCGAGCACCCTCTTCAAGTATCGCTTTTAGCTCACGGGAAAGGTGGAACCATCTGCTGGTTTCACACTCAGCCCAACAGGAACCACTCCTCATTCGGAACAGGGAGGTCGAGTTTAATGGTGGGGAATAAATTTCCATATTAAAGACAGCTTTAATGAGGAATGAAGTTTAAGAAATGAACTCGCCTCATGATACCCGCTACTTACGAGGATAATTAGCCTTGCGTGGTGCGTATTTTACGGATACTATTCTAACAAACTTTTCTATAGAGTTTGTAGGGAAGCCTGAAAGAAAAGGAAGGTTAAAATTTGATAGTGTTCGTAATTAGTAAGTTTCCGGAAAATGTTTCAGACAAATATTTGTAATAGTTAAGAAAAGAATGTAATATAATTCATCAATGCTTGTGAAAGCCTAAATTATGAATCTTATGGAACTACTGGCTGGTATTGTTAATCTTAACAAAGATAGTGATCATATACATGATCAGTGATATTAACTCTCTGACTGCACATCCCGCGATTTCCGCGGGTTGGAAGTGCGTCTGTTTTTTGCTGCATCCTGCGATTTTCGCAAGCTAATGGGTTTAATTAGTACTTTTAAAACGTTCAATCATATTATACTAATAAAACTCTGCATGTAAATAACAATTAGGTTGGTTCAACGGTATTTGAACATGTTTTAAAATGTTGCATCTAAATAGTAATTCAAAAAAATTATGCAGTCAGAGGGTTAAGAGATATTTTTTTAAAAAAATATGTATTACTCTCCACTGATTTTGAATTATCGATTAGAATTGGTTTGATGTTTAATATGATTTTTTAATATATTTAATCATTTATTGCCGTGTAATTGAATACCAAATAAATTTCTGGAGAGCTTTGTTAAAAATATAAATTGAATGTCTTTATTTAATTACTGAATTTTGAGGACTGCTTTATAAAATGCTTTTAGTACTGAGGACCACCTCATGACGCGGTTGTTAGGTTTTAAAAGAATAACACTCCGTTAAATTTTTATAGTTAAGAGAAAAATCTATTTGAAAGCAGTCTTCACCCAACTATGAATTTGATTCAACACAATTATGAATTTAGATTGCTTGTTTCTTGCTGAGAAATCTTTATGAATATGTTATATGGTGCAAAACGGTTGTGTTATTCTTTCTTAAACTTTCTCCTCCTTTCTTTGAGTGGAAGAATCTCCACTGAGTAAAAAAGCTCCAGCTGTATTTTAAGAAATACCCATACTTCAGATAAGGTTTGGCCTTCCTTTACGCTTTTTAGAGAAAAATTTTCTCATTCTTAATTTCAACCCACTCCGCTTTGATGGCTTGAATTGTGTTATCAAATACCAGAAGTTATTTTCATCAAATTTACTTCATCAGTTTCTTCTTCAAAAGTAAATTTTGGTTACATTTTACTTTTGAAAACTTTTATTAAGTTATCTGTTATTCCGAGATATCTTTAGTTTTAAAAGAGATAATTTTTGTTCATAAATGTTCTCTTTACATTCCGTGTTAATCTGAGATTTCTTTCATTCTCTAACTGTGTAAGAGTAAACCCATGCCCTTGCTTACACCATGTTGTAAGGGTTTTCTTATTATATAAAATCCAATGCTATGGGGAGGTGGTTACCAGTACTTTGATCACAGTGTTAGTGTTAGTGCAAGGCTCATAACTTAATATGTCGTGTGAATATTCTCTTAGTGAAATCCGTATGTACGTATAACATCATTTCTTCAGCTGAGGGCTTGATGCATGCTAAATCTGACAACGAGAATCAAACGTACTTGTGCTAGTGTGGAATTTTAAAGAAGGTATCATGATGTCTGCCTCAAAATGACAATCCAGTTGCTTCAAAAGGGGGCATTAATATAACTAATATTGATGGATTTTATGTTTGCAACATATGTGTGCATTAGAAAATTTTTGATATTGGTTTGAAGCATGCTAGAAAAAATTGTCAATATACAGGGTGCCTAATCAAATAAGGGCCATCCCCCTGAACCAGCAAATTTTCGTTTTCAGTGTTCTGTTCTTCGTATCAGTGTTTTTAATTCTTCTATATTTTTGTAATAAATCGATAATTCTTTGCATCTTTGTTTATTCATCTATCTTGTACCGTTTTTAAGATAGGAATGCTAATTCCGGAGTTTTTCACCTGGTGACAATGCAAGTGTCTCATCGCGTGACGCATAGCCGTTTAACTATACCCAGACACCACTTTCATGACTATAGATGCCGTCGTTCAGAAGTTAAGGGGTGTTGCCCTTATTGAAGTAGGCACCTTGTATATACGGTAAGATTTTTCTATACATGTTGAAATCTGAGGAGTTAGAAGCAATTCAGTTTTTATTTCCTATGTTTTATTAAATTCCTATGGAACAGCTCTGAAAGATCACAGTACGGCGATTTTTTATAATTCTACATTCACTACACTTTTAAAAATATTAAAAAAATATACTACGTTATAGTAAAAGACGTGTTAATGTGTGTGCACTGCATATTTTCGTTTTTTGTAATACATCTTGTGTTTTTTAAATGAAGGATATAATATTTTGTGAGTCAATATATATAAAATTATAATCAGAACTGTTATACGTTTCCTGATAACGGCTGAAACTGTACTTAATTCGCAAAAATTTGAATGTTTCTACTTAAAATACTTATTAATTTTTAAAATCTAAAATACATAAATAAACAATGGAAATAAAACTGCAGGAAGTGTCTTCATCACAAACAGCGTTGAATGTTTCTGATGTTATGCCTTCTATTCACTGTCTGTTAAAAATGAAATACCTAAATCAGTTACTGAAAATTTAATATCTCTTGTGAATAATTTTAATTATTTCCAAAATTATTTTTTTATTTCTTTTCTTGCTTCTTCTTTTTCAGCATATTATTTTATTAACTATTATGTAAAACTGTGACAGAAAATTATGTTGATAATTTTAACATTCTTTCCGAACGTCCCAGTTTGTTTCTTCTTTAATTATTTCTACGCTGATTTTAAATATTAGAATTAGGTAGCTTTTGAACTAAATGCGTTTTAAGAAAAGGTCAAGTGATATATAGTTAGTTTTCATGATAACACAATGTTATCAAATGTAATTCATTTCAACAACGCCGCCAGTACTTTATAAAATATAATGAGTAGACTTTGTTACGAGAGATTTTGTTATCCTAAGAATGAAAAGTTTTGTGAAGAAAAATATACAGGCAATGGTTCCATCTTGGAGACAATACGTTAATATTTACTTTGGTAATGGTGTTTAATCGTTGTTATTACAGATGGGATCGTGGACTGACAAAAAACCAGTATTCGCTGTAAAGTATTTCCAAAAAGCACTGACAGTTACGAAATCGCTCAGTTTGAGCTTCCATATGTTCTTAATCTGACACATTAGAAAATTCTATCCATGTAATTATAGAGCTGCTAAATAGCGTTGAGAGAATACTATGAGGAAAAGAAGAAGTGGCGTAAAAAAGATTGTTCACACCAAAGAGTATATTGCCAAACTTTTTCCGGCCGTACCATTTCAAACTATTAAACAGTTTGGCCCATTAAAAGGATTACATTTCATTGCACTCTATTTCTATGCATTCACCACAAATTATAAATTACGTTCTTCTATTTTATGTTTATCTCATATTTTAAAGAATAAACTTGTATTGTTGCCGTCATTTTAAAATTCGCCCTCATCATTGTAGAAATACTAAAGTTGTTTTCTGTTAAGTATAAAGATTAATTTGTATATTTATAAAAATTTAATACTATCGTGATATACGCATAACGTGACTTTCTCAAAGTGACAGCTTTATTTATCAATAAAAAAACTTGCTTCCTACCTCCTATTGACGAGAAGAGAAAAATGTCAAAACCACACTCAGATAATGCGATAAAAAATTGATTCATTCCTTAACAAAATAATAGATACCCATTCAAATTTGAAATGCGCTTCAAAATTTTAATCAATTTTTTGTAAGGAAAAAAAATGAAAAATCGTCTTTTTTTTCCTCCCCCATCCGAATGTCACAATTTACAACCCCTCTTTGACTAATCTAGTTCCAATCTTACTGTTATTTGTTACTTTCAGCACGCACTGCATTGCGTGCTGGCGCTTTCTGTAATTCTAATGAACCCTGCCACCCTTTCTTGGATTAAGATTAATGACCATTCTGTTTTTCCATATTCAATAGATAAAAACTTCATCTCTTAAACTTTATCGAACATTTTTCTTAATCCAAGTTGACGCCCTCCAATTCGTATTCTCTAATAACTTTTTCTTCATTCTGCTGAGCGTTCAGATACGACTCAAAACTGCGAATGAAATGTTATCGTATTTTAAATCAACTCTTAGAAATAAGATAATTAAAGAACGAAGAGTCAGGTGCAGAGACAAATTATTGGGCAACAGAAGAATTGTGAATTATGCATGAAACAAATAAAGATTGCTTTCACTAATGGGATTGTTTTGTTGCTTTCAGTAGGTTGAATGCCACGGGTAAAGAAATGCTGTTCTTTTATTTACTTAAGACGTTAATGGGTAATTTCCAACCAATCAACAGAAATTTGTGACGAAGATGGTATTTAGGAAGAAATTCTATAGC
>BGPR01000017.1:2443329-2486467 GCA_013235015.1 Araneus ventricosus | reverse complement strand
ATTAACATTAAAAATCATTAATTATTATTAAAATTAACATTAAAAATTATTAATTATTATTAAAATTAAATACATTCAAAAATATGTAGGTGGTCCAAAATTCCTCACCTTTGCCCTATACTCTAGAGATCAACTTCTTCAAACGAGTTAGCTTTCATCCAATATCTTCTTTACCATTTAGATAGGAAGAGCTAAATACAAATTTCTTTGTGCTGGCTTCTCTTTTCTGTGAAGGTGTGATTCATTGATTGCTATCAGATAGCTCAATAGCCGTCGTTTAAAATATCGGCTAGAGTTCAGTCATTTTGCTAATAGCAAAATAATAAGTCTTGCAAAACAGCTAGGAGAAACCCTCATTTGGGTATCCGTATTTACTATGGAGTTCTGAACAAGATTCAGAAATACGTGATTAAGGGTCTCCTCACGTTTCGCACTTAAACACGATATATCAACCCACGTTTCTCACTTGAAAATTATCTCCCCACCACTGGGCTAAACAGTTCTGTATCTTACGCTGAAATCGCTCAATCTGTACAAGTGCTGAGTAAGAGTGCGACAAAAATTTATTTTGCCATAATGAGCTGAAGTACACGGAAGAGGTGTCGCTATTACTGCATATTAATCGTCTCCTGGACCTGTTAACCTTAAGTCCCCGCAGTTTATTCACTGCTTACTTCTAATTGAGTTTGCAGTAAAAAAATGATGTCCTTATCTGATTTAAGAAGCTTTAATGAAGTTCCGTGAGGTGCTATTTAAATTTTGTTTAAATTGCAGAAAGGTGAAAATTGTTTCACTGGAAAGTTTTGTTGCTATGAAAAGCCTCTGCAAACAATTCATTCACTCTTCTTTGGTTATTTTTACAGCGAGCGCTAAATAATGAATAAAAATGATGCTAGACGTTTTGAAGAAATGAAGACGCGAAATGAATAGTTTATGGGGTTTTTTTCGCAAAGATTATCTAAGTAGAAAAGAAAAATGATTTAAGTGAAGAGGGTTTTCCAAGATTTTAAGAGATATAGCGTATGCTAAAATAGAATCTCGAAACAAATGTTTACTGTAAAGCAACAAAAAGTTTTAAAAATAAAAATAATATTATTTTAGTCTTTTTGAAAGTGACGTTAACATGACTTTCTCCTCATTTGTTAAGTAGTTTGTCAGTAAATTTAAGAGCATAAAATTTAATTTTTTTAGGTACAGTTTAGAAAGATTAGCGTCCAGTTTTGAAATTATACAAGGATGATTTATGGGCTGACCTCTTCATGTGAACCATTATCATATGAAGAAGAAGTCTGTGTCGGTAACCCCCTCACCAAGCTTCAGCACCACATTAGTGGGAAAACGTTTTACCCTGATGTTCATCAGACCGCGTATCAGCGGGGTTTGGTGAAACCAGCTTTGAAACCGCGACCTGCGGTCTTGAATCCAAGTATCTGGAACAGCCCACAGAGGTGGTTCAGTATTTAAGGTAGTTTCCTATCTATCATTTGAGATGGTTCTGTATTTAAAGCAGTTTCCTCTCTATCATTTGATGTCAAATGAAGAGTACTTTATTAACTAAGTATAATAACATTTCATAAAAAATAAAAGTAACAATAACAAAAGATCAGGTAATTAGTTATAAAATTAATGACATATTTTGTGACTAATAGAAGAAAGGTTAAATGTTTTTTAACGAAGCGAGTTGCTGCTAAAGTTTGATGGCTACAATACCATAATAATAAAGTCAAACTATGTGGAAAAATTGGAATGTGATTTCAACGTTCCCCGTATTAAAAATTATTAAGCAAATTTCTTTATCTTCCTTTAAACCTCATTAAAGTGAACTTCTGTGGAAAAAATTCCATTCTTTGTAGATCTTTGGCTCATAAATTTCGCGAACAAAATTTCCAGTGCCCATTTTGCTACACTCTTCCTTCTTCAATATTTTTACTTGAGATAAGTAATATCTTACGTTGTACTATACAGATATTTTAGTTATTTTGCAACCAATTGGCTTTTTGTGGGCTGAAATTTAATACAAAATTCAGTAGTTTTAGTTTGAAAATCCAATTTTCTTTATAAGATTCTTACTTAAATAGAAATAACTGACAAACACAAGATCTGATCGAAACTTCCAGCTAGAAATGCTTCCAGCTAGAAGTCCAGCTAGAAATGGTATTTTGAAATGGGTCGCTGCACTGGATCATGCTTCCTTTTATATAAAGTCCCTGCTTGTGTGTTTTATAGGGTCGCGGTTTTGAGATTGGAGTGTCACTTGTTCAAGATCCGATTTCACCAAAGAACCGACGTGTATGTGGGCCTGGCGCAATTTAAATCTGTCATAGTGTGTCAAACATCTTCTCGCTGGCAGGGAAGATTAGATAGTGAGGCGTAGGATGAGGTCAATCTCATCATCTGAAGACGCTTCAAAATGACGAGGTCCATCTCAACAGAGATTTCGTGTCTCTTCGAAACGAAACGTTAATACTTCAAATCAACAAATCTTGGTGAGTGCGTATTAGAGTAAAAACAAAAAAGGCAATAATGCGTCTTCATTCTGTCGTTCCATCCAGAAACTCAGATGCTTCGCCCTAAGTCTGGAAAGGCAAAATAAACAACCAGTGAACCGTAAAAGATATGAATAGAAGATTTTGTTTCCCCCATAACGTCGATCCTAGCCATTAATCTTTATATCTCTCCCGACTCTCTCTCTCTCTTTCTCTAAGCCACAGGTTATGACACCGCTGACCCATCATGATCTGGCTCAATTTTGATCCTTCTTGTTAACAATGAGAAGTTGGCAGTTAACACCATCATAATGACTTGCCCTTCTCTCAGTCTCAAGTCACTCTTGTCACAACGTAGTGAATCAGGAGAAAAGTGATTCATACTTTGCATGGAAAAGGTAATTTTGATACCTTGAAATTAGATGCTGCGAATTTGCTTTTATCTTTATAATATTACCAAATAATGACAAGTTATAGCAACAATCAAATACACATCATTCCAACTTTCAATTAATAGCTTAATTTTTCAGGGTTTAGTTAATAACTAGGAGCTAGTTAATAACTTCAGGAGTTAGTTAACTTTAAGGTCGCACTACTGTCTTACAGTCAACAGAGCATCGATACCACAATTCACACTATTTTATAAAAAATCTGAGAAAGCTAAAGGTTTGTTAAATGCTGGAAATAATTCCCACAATATTGGCAATTATAGGAATAAATTTTGCACAGACGACATCGACAGTGTTCAAAACTGAAAAGGACTAAAGTTAAGGGAACAAAAAGGTATTGACTTAATTGTACTCTTTATACTAACCTAAATGTTTTTTTTAAAAATAGATAGGGACGGTTATAACTTAAAAGAAGAGTAATTTGAATGAAATAATGTGTGGTGATATTTCAATGAAGAAGACAACTTTTATCAAAGGCTCTAATTGATCTTCATTTATTCCAAGGGTGTTTGCCACAGAACATCTACACATTTTGTGCTGTATGATAGCTTCGGAAAGAGGAGATTTTATTAGAAAAATTAGGTATTATTCTTCATTTTTGAATTATTCCAGATCATCTCGATTGTATATATATGTGTGTGTGTGTAAAATAATGACGAAAAGGAAACGAATCTCGAGTTGAAATTTTGAAAAATCACTTTATTTGGCATCTTACGAATAAGACAAACATTACAAAAAGAGAATTCAAAGATCATAATAATATTTATTGAAAGTGCGCTTCACATATTTCCTTCAAAACCAGAACCGTTAAGAACATGCTGAAATGTTATTTAAAACTGTGATATGGTGATCTGAATAAGTTTGAGTTGAAACAAAAAATAAAAGCATCAATTAATGACTTAAACAAGAATAGAAAACCCATTAATGTAATTGTTTATAAAAGATTTTGTTGCATGTCTTATAAGGCTGCGTGTGTTCGTTTGTATTTTTGTATGTGTACTACGAATTTCTTTATAAATGAATTTTTTAAATAGAAAATTAATATTGATTAAAATAAATGCATTTCTTTAGAAAGTAAAGTATCTTTTAATATTTTGATTTTTGTTCTGTAATACTTTCTTACTGCTTTAATCGTATTGTCATAAGGAATAATGCGTCACCTCTCTGAAATTTCCTGGTTTTCATTTTAAATCGATAACCTAAATTGTCTGAAATTTCCGATCTTAATAAAAAAACGTTGATGATCTAACCAATCAAACCACATGCGCATTCGGATTTTAATTTATTTTAGTTTTTGTCGCAACTGCATTCGAATATTTTGTTCACTCTCAAACACATCGGCTTACATGGGTTCACGCACAATTATATTGAAGAAAAGAAAACGTTTGATTTGTGATTTATAACATATCTTACTAGACTAAAAAAATCATGACTGCAACCTGAAAAGGTTGCCTATCTTCAAATTGAAATTGTCCCCGGTATGATTTCTATCCATACAGAAAAAAAAAATTGTAACCTTTTTTACTTAAAAATATTTATTTTTTTACTATCAACGACAGTTTTACTACCCTTAATGTTATTCATAAATGAAATTTATATTTGCATGCTTCAAATAACGATTATCTCTCGAAAGTCTTTGCGGGGTCCGAGTTTTTTTTTTTTTGTTTTTTGTTTATTTTCCTTTTCCTCTTTAAATGACGTTCTCTGGAATGGAATGTGATTTTAAATTCGTACAGTATTTGAAGTTTGGAAAACTATTACCTTAAATGATTTAAACACTAACAGACCTGTTTTTAGGTTTAGAAAATGAAAAAAAGGCTTAAACGACTAATTATTAATAAAACATGGGCAAGTTGAATACCAGCAATAAGCAAAAGTACTGAAGAATGAAATAGAGTTCAATTAATAAAACACCATTTTTCGATCTTTAGTATACCTGTGCAGCAGAAAAGTATCAAATATTTTTTCATGTATTCATATCCAATTCACTACGATGCTATAAATGTTGGTGTTTAGGCCATTCCGAAGATACTGCACGGGGAACAGAGAAGTCTGTTTGCATCTGTTTCTATTTGATCGAATGAATTTCATGCAAAAATTCAATGTACGAGCAGAATTTTTTCACATTAGTCAAAGCGAAAAAACAATTCACTAACGGCAACAAAGAAATCAAAGAATATCGTACATTATATTAAAGTTTCCAAATTAATTATTACATTATCAATCAGCTGAAGTTTCATATGTAAAAATGGCTAAACACAGTAAATATACTAGAATAAATCAGCAGTACACTTTAACAGATAACATTATGACAGTATACTATGAGATGCTTCATCTAAACACATTTCGCATATTTTTGCCGGTATTAAAAAATGGAGACAATTATCTTATAAAGCATGTTGATTTGTTTCGAACGCTAACAGTAATGCAGTACTGAGAGACAGAGAGAGATGGCCATGAAAAAAATTTGCCATAAATGGTTCTAGCATATATCAAACCTTGACTTCCATCTACTACAAAAACCTCACTTGTTGCAACTTACATTTAACATCTTAAAAATACAAGCGTAAAATTTCATTTTACAACCGTTTTGAACACAAGATATGATAGTAAGCTTCATATTCTCATGAATAATGCTTTCTATTCCATTCTCACAAATCAAAAGTTTATCAGCACAAGCGTCAGAGCAAAGTTATATTTCATGTCTTCTATTAAATGTGTTATTTTATAACCGATGATATAAAAATAGGACAGATAGCTACAATTTCTTTAGTGAACGTATTTTTTCGAAATGAAGATTGTAATTTGCAAAATAAAATTTTCCAATTTAATTTCCACTATTTCAAGAAAATTGAGGAATTATGTCGCAGAAAGAATAAATTTTGCAAATTAACATTTTCTTTATATGCTTAATGAAAGTTTTCGTATAAATGAAATTTTTAGTATATATTTTCCCGAAATTTTTTACCATACAAATTATTTCAACACTACCACAGACGTAATTTGTATATTTCATCTTTAACTTAAAATTCTAACCATAACAGTATTTACATACATTTAAGGTATCCGACTGTGTTCGGAGTCATTTTTTGAAAAATAACTTAACTATATTTTTAATGTTATTTTTCAACTGCGTATGTTTTAAAACTATGAAAATATTGTAAAATTAAGCTTTCAAAATAATATTTTTTTAAAAAACTGAGAAATTTGAAGAAAAATGACTAAAATATTTGCATTACGCTAACAGCCATAGACAAAATAATATTCTAAATATACATAAATCCTTGTAGGAGTACATTTTTATGACAGTTATCTGTGTTATGCTCTAAAATATATCTTGTACTTCAAAATAGTTTTGAGATATAGCTGAACATAGTTACTAAACTGGTAATTTTTCATAAAAAAAATGCTTTTCGTTTATATTTAAACACTTAAAATATTACTTGATTTTAAAATTGACCTTAGATTTTAGAGGAAAACATCAAGTATATCACAGAAAACAATCTCAGAAAATTTCATATCAATACTTGAATAACGTTTTGAGAAATCATCGTTACGGTCGACACCTCAAAAATATCATTTCTCAGGAAACGCATTTAAAGTTTTCACGCAACTTAAAATAATGCTTACAGTTCGGTAATAAAACAGCTGTAACTCCATTTGTAATTCACGTAGAGTAAAAAGTGAGACAGTTTTAGAAAGCTTAATAAACAGGCTACAAAATTAAGTCATAAAGTCATTTGATAATTTCATCGAAAACGACGATTTTAAACCAGTCGTATACCTTAAACATTGCTTTTCTCATTTTATATTCTACCTCCTAACTATGAAATTCCAAAATAGGCATAATTAGTTTCCGAATACTTATCCTATTTTATCTCCACCTTAGAAACAGAGCCTTCCGTTCTTGAAGGAAAGAAGTTTCCCTGGAAGACATAAGAAGTGGTCACTGTCGACATAAACCGTAAGAGCCTCGAACCGAAAGCATTTCCCGTTAACTAGGCGCATGCCAGGATCTCCACTAGCGATAGACTTAATACCGGCTGTTATCATAGGGATTAAGGAGCCGTGTGAAGTGTAGCGTTGCTTTAATCTCATGCTATGCAGGACACACTTAGTTCTTGAGGATGTACATATTTGTACCCTCGGTTCCCTAGAACACCCATTGCTTTCGACAAGTTTCTAAGAGATTCCTATAAGGTAAAATGGTCTTCTATATTCCAGCACAAAATGAGAGTATTATTTTTAAGCTTGTTTAAGAAATATTATCGAGTTATCAGAAAAAAGTGACAATTCTTTGAAGAGCTTTTTACATCTATAATGCACGAAGCTGTAAGCACTTTTATTTGAAAATGCCGCAAACATATTGGAAGGCCGTTAAGCATTGAATCATAGAACTTAATTTCAGAGTACTTAAAGTTTTCCCAGCTGAAAACCCTTTGTATTTAAAACATGTCACGGAATTTTTTTCCACTGACTCACACATATATTTATTAAGGGAAAGTAAAGAATACGATTGATTTTATACAGAATGGGAATTATATTTTTGGGTTTATTTGGAAAATTTTATTAAAATTATGCAAAGCAAAATGGTTTCCTTTAAAACTACAAGCGGCAAATTATTTCGGTGTTCAAGCAATGAGCTTTGAAAGTGCAAAAATCGAGGTTCTTGTCATACAGTAGCAGATTTGAAATTTGAAGATTTTTTTTCATTTATTTAGAGACTCGTTAGAAAATAAATGAATACAAGAATGCCGCCTTGGATGTGAATATGAAGAAAGGTAAAAATTTGTAGGCACCTGAAATTTCATAATTAATTATGATTTTTTAAATTGTTGTGCAAATATTACTGATGATCTAATCGAAACATAATACTGAAATTCTCTCTTTACCAATATCGCCTGTATGGCCTCAACTAACGAAGCGGCATTTGACTCTTTGTTCAGGAGCAATATTTTCAGAATCCGATGTGTTACTTCGAAACCAAAGGCAGTTTCAAAATATATCACAGCGGTGGAAAGTATCATTTCTAAAATTTATTAGATAAATGAATTATTATTTCATTCTTTATATAAACTGTCTGACTTACATTGTTCCAGTTTTCAAACACCTGCCGGACAAATTAATGTTTATGACTTTTAACATATTCTGATATATATTATCATGATGATTAAATGTTTCTAAGCCCTTCAGTTACTGCTTCTTAAAGATGTATGGTGTGAAATACATTTATTTAATATAAGACGTGTTTTCAAATCAGTGGCGGCTCGTCCATAAAAACTGCAGTCCCCCCTGAAAATATTTTAAAAGATTGTATTTCCGTTTTTATTCTAATTGGCTTACTTTTCCACTTTGAGAATTCAGTGATCAACGAAAATGTCAAAAAAGTAATAAAAAAATGTAAAAAGAAGACGGAAAATCAATCAAGAATTAAGAGAGAGACAGACCAGAGCTGCAACAAGTTTTGCCCCTCCTACGGATCCGATATTAACGCAAAGAGCAAAACGAAGCAGGAGAAAAGCAACCCTTTCTCCGCTTGAAATTGCATTCATTTGAGCTGCATTTTTTTTAGTTCTCATTTGCTGCGACTCCTTTCGCTTTCTCCTTTTTCGCTTTTTCTCAGTAGTTCAGTCGTTAAGTAGTTTTTTTTAAAACCGATTCTGGAGGAGTTGCAATTTTTTGCTCCTTTATGTTTTTCGGGTGCTGATTACGATTCTGAGGTTTACCACCATTTTTTTAGTTGGAATTTTAGTTATAACCAAAAAAACATTAAAAAAATCCAGCTTTTTTGCTTATAACTCAAAAAATTTCAATTTTTAGTCTATCATCATTATATACCAAAATAATCAGTACAAAATTTCCCACAACTTAGGTCTATAAAACTTCTGCAGCGCTGCTTGTTTCTGAGCTGACGAGCCGCCACTGTTTCAAATATAACTAGCCTGTAGAGAATATCTTTTAAGATAAATATTTCCAAATATTACATGAAACATTGTTAACAGATTTTATTAACTTTCTGTAGCTTACAAACTCGTTAGTAAATTATGTTACTCATTTACGAAAAATTGATTACATTTACGAAATTTAAATCAAATGCTTGAATATCACATTCCAAGTTACAACATAACAGCTTTTTCTTAGCAAACTGATACTTTATTTATTGAGCAGGTCATCAGTATGGATACTGTTTCCAGAAAACTAAAGCTTAAGACTCTTCATATTCCTTCACTGTTTTTCAATTTTTTTAATAGTCTATTCTAAAATCCCTTTTATGTATTTAAATGTCAATACAAACGTAACTTTTTGTAGATCGGTTCATTATGCTATAAATATCTCATTGTTTATACACTGTAAAAAATATCCGTTTTTTTCCCGGACTTTTTCCGTATATTTGACGGTTTAAAGCTATTTTGTTGACAAAACGGTTTTTCACCGTTTTTCGCTCCAGCCATAAACGGTTTAAAACCGTCAGTTCAAATTCTATTTTTCGTCATACGGTATTGCTTTCCATACGAATAACTTTCCCTTTTCTTAAATGTAATTTTATTGCATTCATTTCATGTTTTTAATAGAGTTCCATCTCCGTAACCTTAAAACACGTGTTCTGGCAATAGTTGATTTTTACACCACTAGGTGGCGCCACTAGAGCTATAGTGACTTTAAAACTCAATAGATTATTTTTACTTTATTTTATGAAGTCTCCGGTGGTCTAGTGGTTCGAGCAGCTGCCTTTTATTTCTATGAACGCGGTTTCGATCCCCGGCTCTGAGGAGTTAGAAGTTTTGTCACCATCTTGCATCGAAATCGTCCAAGTAAGTTCAATTAAAAATTATACTAATTGAAATTAATAATTAAGCCTTGATTAATTAATATTCCTAATTGATAATGCACATTTCAACTCAACTCAGTCGATGACGTCACTTACTTCGATGACTTAATTTTTACGGAGAAAACTTGATTTCATACAGTAAAAAACCGTTGTGACTACGGATTTACTTCGTAACTTTTACGGGAAAAAATTGTTCCTGTATGGTAAAAAACCGTTGTGCATACGGATTTACTTCGTAACTTTTACAGTTTTGCACAACCAACCCAGCTGCCAGTTTAAAACCGTAAATTTTACGGGATTTTTTTTTACAGTGTAGAGCATTTAGTGTGTTTTGTGCAGAAGTAAGATATTTTACATTTTGTAATTAGAAATGTTTTGCTGCAATGTTTAGATGCAATGTTTGCTAACATGTTCAAATACCGTTGAACCAAGAGAATTGTTGTTCATGCGCAAAGTTTTATTATTATAATATGATTGAACGCTATTATAGTGCTAAGTAAACACATTTAGCGCGCGAAAATTGCAGGATGCAGCAGAAAATAGATTTACTTCCTACCCGCGGAAATCGCGGGATAAGCATTCAGAGGGTTAATTTATGCATGCTTACAGTAGAGCTAAACGCTTCATTTTTTTCTGTTACAGGTGACTATTCCCGAAAAGGAAATGTTATTTCTTCTTATTCAGCTATCTGAAACAATTAGGTCAAATTTTCAATTATTCCATCGCTTCAAATAAAATTCCAGTTGTAGAGGACTTGAAATCGAAATAATCATTGATAACAGAACGGCCCATCACTAGGAAGTAGGTTGAAGTCGAATGACATGACTGATGAATCACGCATAGCATTATCACGCATTATAAGCGCCACATGCTTAGAAATCTATCTCACAAGGAGGTATGTCCCACCATCGGCTATGCAACCATTAACTCATTAATAACACTATTATTATTATATCCAGAAGAACCGAGAAATTGTTTACTTATTCGGTAATTTCTCGCCGCCGTGCTTCTTACCACTCGGCTTAGCTTAGTTTAGTTATATTCTGTCCCGTTTTAAAGCAACACGAGAGTTATTTTGGTACGGATCTCGTGATTTTGAACCGTAATCAGATTACAATAGCGATTATCAACAATTTTTAAGTACTTTGATAGATATTTCTCGTTTTCTATTAAGGGAGTTAGAACAAATGATAAAATTATTCCATCATGAAAGAAATAATTGAGAACAGCAGTTTTCGATAAAAAACGTTTGGGATGGCACTTTCAATATCAGTTTAGTTTCGCCTTCGCCACCTCCTCGATTCCTGAAAATTTTGACTATAAGGCCAGAAAGTCTTTTGTAGCTACTGAAACCATAATACTGGGTATTTCAGTATGAATATCGATATTTTCATTGTTTAATATTCCTCTTAAATGTTGTATACAGTAGTGATTCAATGCCTGACCGAAAGGACCAAAAATGTCCGTTACAGTTGTCCGCATGCTCATAAACCGTTACCCCTACACCCCAGTTGCACAAAGATATTGCACAATATTCTACGATATTGAAAAATATTCACAATATTGTATAAGATTGTACAATATCATATAATATCGAACAATATTGTACAATATCGGATCACATGTTGTACTACCTGCGCATTCCGCAAGAAATCGCTAATAGCAAAAATGTCGATTCCCGAATAGAAAGCCTTCTGCATTTTGCAATTTTCAAAATATGAATCTGTATTGACAGTTCAACTTTGCCTACCATAATAAATTGAATTGTGATCCACCGTGTAATAATAACATCCGTTGATGATATTATCAGTTTGAAAGCACTGGATGTCTTTGTGAAAGGAAGTGTACTGGGAGACTTACAATGTCCGAAGAAAACGTTGAACGCGCGAGAAAGTCTTTCAAGTATAGCCCTTAGAAATCTCGGCCGACTTGAAAACCTTGATTGAAGCAGATGTTGTATCTCTTACTACAAACTCGATGATCAATGTATGGAAGGTCTTCTGTATAACCTTGATGTGTGACATGTGAATGATAGTGTTCACACCGAACACTTGTAGAGAAAAAGGTCTGAGGTGCTCTTTCATGTGAAGTCATCTGTTCATCTTCCTGTCATCGTTCATGTTATTATCAGTTTCAAAGCACTGGATGTCTTTGCGATAACTCAGATGCGATAACTGAAAGTGTCCGAAGGAAACGCTGAACGTGCGAGAGAATCTTTCAAGTATAACTCAAAGAAATCTGGGGAATTTTCTTTGAGGGTTTATACATGATCCTGTGTATGGTTCTCTGCTACCAGCTGTCTACCCGACTTGAAAACCAGGATTGAAGCAGGTGTTGCAACTATTGATGCAGACGTGATGATCAATGTATCTGATAAATTGGTCTATAACCTTGATGTGTGCCATGTGAAGGATGGTATTCGTATTGAGCACTTGTAGGGAAAACGGTCTGAGTTACTCTTCCATGTCATCAATCATTAATCAATGCAAGTCAAAAGTAAATAAATAATTCATAGCTTTTAAACCTTGATAGCATTTTCAAACATACGGAAGTAAGATTCAAGTGGCTCACAAATCCATTTTAAGGGAAACCTTAAAAACTGCCGATTACAGAACAAGAAATATATTTAGACTTTACGGCAAGTGAATGAATTCAATGCTAATTCGGTACTTTTGTGCCGGGTTGAGTCATCATTGAACACAGAAAGTAAACTAGTTTCAATTTTCCTTTTTCCTAAGTCTTATATTTTCTAAAACGGAATTTTCTGTAGTATCAGCCTTGAAGACAAAATATAAGCCTAAGTTTGCAATAGAGGAATAGTTCATATTGCCAGTTTAAATAGTCCATATTGGGAAAAAAGTTTTGCTCATGAAGGATTCAGTCACAAGGTTCATTATCGGAATTTTAAATAATTAACATCAAAATACTCTTTATGTTATTGATATTGATGTGATATAGATTTCGGCAACCCCTATATTCATGGTTTAACTTTAGTTTATCGTTCATTTTAGTTTTCGTCTTCTCAATTCATATTAATTTCATCTTCTTAATTCGCTGTTAAAATTTTTGATCCTGATTTATTTCGAAAATTTGCTTATTCTGAAAATTAGGCATAATATTGCATTACATGAAAGTTTTACCGTGAGTTGTGGGCTTCAGTTCAGCTCATTTTCGCTTTGAGCCAAGATGCGTAGTCTTGATGTCCATCCAAAACGGTCATGGTGAGGTCTTGAAAGAATTATGAAATATGTAAAAACTATTATTAAAAAACCTGCAGAAATGTACCAAAATCGTTATCTCACATGCATCTACTAATTTTTTAAGATGACTTCTAACTTTTGTAGTTGCAAAAAATTTGTTTTCTTACGTTTATTTTAATAATCAGGTTTTTTTTTTATCAAAATCTTTGCCTCATCCGCTATTTCTTTCTTTCTAAAAAAATGCTCTTCACAGATCAGGAATGGCTGACTAATTCACAAGCAAAATTCGCATCTAAAATGATGTGTTTTTATAACATTCACGCTAAATTAGTTCAATTAAATCTTTGGACCAACCTACACGGGAAAGAAGGAAAACACTTTTATTTAACTTGACATGTTTCATGTTTGTAAAGATGGAATTTTGTAATAAATTTTCCACTCCCTTCTTGATGTGCTAGTGTTTGGCCATTTTGTTAATTTGGTAATTCTTGATGACGATGCAATATTTTAATATTTTCAGAAATTAATTAACAAATAAACTATTAATTTAATTAAATTTGAATTCTCACGTGTGGCACCACCAGGTAGTCAATTTAAGATAAATGGATTTCCAAGTTCCACATCATTTATAATATTGAATTTTAAATTAAAGACTACAAAGTAAAAATAATGAAATTAAAAAAATTCCACTATTTAGTACGCTAATAAATGTATATTTCTACAAACTGTTTTTAATAAGCTTTATTTATTAACCTATTAAGAAGCAACTTTCAAACTTTAATTACGAATGCAGAATGGGAACGTCTGTTCAAATAAAATGAAAAAGAACACTCTACTTCATTAATAGTTCAGATTTCGTGGAAAATTCTTACTCTTTTACGTCTTTATTTATTCGCATTCTTTAAGAAGTGAATATTTAAATAGTTTTCTTATTATCAGTAAATATTTTTTTTATATTCCTTATGCGAAATTTTTTATACAGACTTCTCTGCTTAAAGCAGGAATAAATAGCGAAGAAAGTGCATCAGTTGAAAGAAATTTTATTTCCTCAGAATTCTACCAAATTAAAATGATTATTATGAATATTAAATTATGATGATAAAAATTTTAATTCGCATTAAGAGGATTTATATTTTTAAAATGTTTACAAAATACATTTTTTTACATTAAAAGTGGTATGTTTTATTGCAAAAGAAAGGTTAAAAGGCAATTCCAACTCAACTTACATTAAATTTATTTTGGCGGGTTTTATTTTATTCAGTATTTTGCCATGTTTGCAAAGAAATTTTCTAAGATTATTTATTTTGGATTTATGAATCTTAAAACAGTTGGGATGAATATTAACATAAGAAAAAGCAACTATCATTGAGAAACAGAAGTATTTATACAAAGAAATAAATCTCATTGAAAATCATTATTTTGCAGCCTCAATAACGATATGCTTATAAAATCATTACT
This sequence comes from Araneus ventricosus, assembly GCA_013235015.1. Lineage (NCBI taxonomy): Eukaryota > Metazoa > Arthropoda > Arachnida > Araneae > Araneidae > Araneus > Araneus ventricosus. The sequence goes on along the minus strand of BGPR01000017.1, from coordinate 2,472,045 downwards.
TTTTAAATGTATAATCGCTTAAATGTTACTGCATTTTAATCAAACATCTTAAAACTTATTCAATGAGTAATGCCGAAAAATCAAGTGAAATGTGGCTTTTTACATTAGGTGTCAAAAAAGGAACATATCGACATTTCTTTGGGATACCCTAATATGAAATATATTTTCAGTTGGGACACTTTGAATAAATATTATATAAGCAATAAATAACATATAAAGTAAAGTTTGCATAAAGGAAAAGTCAATAAATACAAATGTAGAGTTTTATGAGTTGTAGGAATTCAGTATTGGGTATTGTCCAGGCGTTGCTGACAAAACCGCCTATTTAATTGCAAACGGTGCTAAGCATGCCATCTGGCGTTTGGGCTCATAGTCTTTGAATGTATGATCTTAAGACGTTGATCGTAGCGTATCCTTAGTTATAAAATTGTTTCTTGTATCTCGATAAAAAGAAATCCATCGAGATGAGATCCATTTAGTTTAGAGGTTGAGAGGATTCACATGTACTTTTTCGCATGACTATCTGATCTCTTGAAGATAGTACTGACCTAATGACGTGATAGTAACGCGGAAGTTCTCCATCCTGCTGGAAGTACCAATTTTCATTCTCAAACATCTTTTGAATGCTAGTCATAACACATTTCTGTTGTTAATTCGGTTCAAAATCAGCAGCCATGGCGTTCTCAAAGCAGAAAGGTCCAATTAGTATACATGATGTTCTTTTGTCAATTGAGGATTATCATTTGCTCAATAATGGTAATACGGACGATTGAATTCTCATAAAACCATATTAAAGAACTCTCATTTTTATGCAAAAAGGAGTTATTGGGAAAATGAAAAATATTGTATTAAGTAATTAGAATCGTGACGAGATCTTTCATTTATATATTTTAATTCGAGCTATGAAGTTTTGATGTATATTATTGATTGTTTATGCATTAGTTTAACAAACCGACTAACCATTTTTTGATACTTCCATGCGAATTATGGTCAAACGTGATATGCTTTTTGCTCTTTGCTAGTTTTCTTGTTATAACACTGAATTATATCTCTGATTATACATATGTGCCTTTAGGACTGCCATCTTCATATAAGACTCTTTGACGAACAGCAGTTCGTTACAGCAATGATTGTCTGTCATTTACAGAAGAAGCAAGATACCTTAAAAGCTATCATTATTCGATGGGGGAAAAACAGCTGAGGAAGCAATAACCAGGGTATCTGCAGGGTACTTACACATATAAAAAGTACTTTTCATATGTGTGTATCTAACAGGGTTTTTTTGCGTTTATTATGAAGGGAAAATACTTATGTGCACGTAATCATTATGGATATTTTATGTAATACTGGCGAATTTTGATTATTATATTAGAAGAGATAGAATCCGCAGATTAATTTTAATAGATGTTTCGTATAAAAGGATTGAATATCTAATGACAAAAAATAAGGATTGAATAGCTAAAAAGACAAAAAATAATAGAAGCATTTTAATTGGTGTGCGCAAGTGCAGCATCATCCAGGACAAAATTGCGAAGTACAAAATAAATATAAATACTAATAAAGGGAATTGTCAGTTGTGGAAGAGTTAAAAATACAAAAATAATAGCTGACAACGATAAGAAGTAAGAATTCGGTGGATCCGGTCATCAGAGGCCATTCATCCCTGCAGATTCGAAACTAGAAGTAATATTAAATTCAGACCTTAAAGTCTTTTTTCTCTACAGAAAACCTATTCTAGTTTTGAATCTGCATGGATGAATGGCCTGTGATGAAGTCATCCACCGGATTCTTACTTCTTATCGTTGTCTGCTATTATTTTGGTATTTTTAACTCTTCCACAATTAAAAATCCCCTTTATTAGTATTTATATTTATTTCATACAAAAGGATTTCTTGTAGCTATTTAGAAATAATATAAAATAATTAGTATCATATACGGAATAAAAATTATATGACTTTTGCTTATCAATTGATTATATACTGAACAAATTTGTAGTGGAGACAATTCGTGCATTAGTTCCATTACAGACATTTCTGTCGATGAATGCATTTTAAAGAGGTAAAATGAAGAGCCTAATTTCTGTTTTCTGATTATTACTATAGCAAAAATATCTACTTCCTGAAAGTGGAGCATTGCTACTTGTATCCAGGAATAAATGTAAGTCATTACTTTGGATTTTTGTTAAAACTTCATTAAAGAAACTGTATACTTAAATGACAAGAAGCTTAATACTTCTTTAAAAACATATACATCGGAAAGAGAAACTGATGAAGTTATACCCTAGCATAAATATGCAGTAAAAGAAGAGCCATATTTAAAGTGTCATTCGAATATACTTCTCATTTAAAAAAATAATGACTGAAATGAAAATAATTTTATTACAATTGACCAAAACTTTAAAAAAATCACAAATAAAATTGGTTGATATTTAGAATTAATAAAATATCAATTTATCAAACATGAATAAGCACCAAGAGTATGTGGGTTAGAAGTGGATCGTCTCAGTATGTTGGCTCTCGCTTCCCCTGGGGGTAGAATAATGGTGGTATGGTTGCGTTAGCCACATTTCCGATGACGGGAAATACCTCTAATGGGAGCGGTGGTGCATGCATGGGTTGATGATGGCCATTTTGTAAGTGCCACGTATTATTAGTGACGCCCTGTTATTCAGTGACGCAGATCCCAAAGCATGGCGGGGCTTATCTTTATGGTTATCAAACATGGAAGGGAAGGGGTAAAGGAGCTTAATACCGATGCTTATCATAGAATATCTATATCCTACGAAAATGGTCTCCTCGTCCACATTACACTACTTTGAGAAACCTTCCGCCTAGGCTGTCTAAGCGATATCCCCAACTTCCCGCGATGGAGGCTTTTCCACGTACTCAGGAACGGGTTAGGGCAGACATTCGTTATTCCCTCGTAAGGGTTTTACTAGCTACGTGACCCGGCGTTGCACGGGCTATCTCGAATAATGCGTCATTCCTTGACGGAGAGAAAAAGTGAGGTCATGTGACACATGCCCAACATTCTCTCCTAAATAAATAAGGAGAAAAGAGCGGTTCAATAATTCCGTCCGCGTAAAGGCTTCAAAATATACTTTTAAAAAATCGCAAAAATAATCTTTATTTTGTAAAATTACGATTCCGGAATTATTTTTTTTGTCTTACTTTAGTACGGAAGGAATGAGATGACCCAGCGTTGATCGGAATCCGTATTTTTTCATATGCCCGCCTCCAGTTTATATGCACATGAAGCAAGATGCACTGAGTACATGAAATCTAAAAGTGAAACCTCATAGAAAACAATAGTTTTAGTAAAACCCCTATATGAGCGATTTAATTTTCCCTGTTTCTTTATATCAATTACCAAAACCCACACAAAACTCTATCCACATTGACTTGTTGCAATGTTCAGGTTTCCATATTGCAACAATACATTTTTTTTATTTCTGTCAGCGTCACTTTTTTATTGTTGTTGTAACAATGTTCTTTAAAGTAAACGACTTCAACAATAAAATAAATTTTGAATTGCGCTGTAACAATGAAAAGTATTGTTATAAAGTATCCGAAACAATGAAAAGTATTGTTTTAAATTAGTTTTTAATTAATATCTTTTTCACTAATTAAAATTTCGATATTTAAATGGCCGAAATGGATTCCTTGAATTATTCCCCATCTTTTGGTACTTTCCGCGCGCTTCTCCGTTCGGCGGTTCGTGAGAAGATAGAAGGACATACATACATACATACGTTTGTTTACCTTCGAATTTTAATAGGATAGATACAAACCTTGCGTTGTTATTCTGAAAAAAGGACGCGAAGTAAGTCCACGGGAAGTGCTTTAGTACACTTTTTCCATGGAATAGTTCCATTGTGGTATATAATTTCAAGTATTTTTATAGAAAATTTTCTTTTGCAAATTTAGCTTCGGTTCAAAAATTTCATCTCGTATAAGCATATAAATACACATTTTTTTGAAAGTACAGAGATGTATTTCACTCCTATATGTGCATAGATTTTATAAAACTAAACAAGAAATGGCATTCTGCAATAGAGCATTTGATTTCCTTACATTTTTGTCGGCAAACATATTCACGACTTTTATTTCATATGCGTTTCAAAAATGCATATTGTACGTTTTTTATCCGTTTTAGTTTTACGACCTTAATACAGCATGAATAAAATATGAAATTTTGTGCTTATATTTTCCTGTGAAAATAAATTTTCTTGGTATGAATTTGTTTAACATTTTATACAATATTGAAGTTTGGTTATAAAAGTAAAATAAAGTATTTTCTTCCAATTATGTTTAACGCTCCCGTTCTTGAATAAAGTTTACATTTCCAATAGAATTTCAGTACTTGCTGCATTGTGTAATAAATAATTTAGCTACATTATTAAAAGTATTTAACAACAGCTAAAATAATGTTAAGAAACTGCTTTAAAATGCTTGAAAAAAGCAGGAGATTTAATCTAAACAAATTTACTGGCATTTTGAAAAAAAAAACTTTTAAGAGTCTTCTTTTTAATTAACAGTTTTACATTTATTCTGATTTTAATGCTTTTGATATTGAATTCTCTTCATCAATATGTTCGATAACGAATTTTTTTCTAAGGTGAATGCAACTTTAATCATTCCTAATTTAATCCCTTGTGCAATTCTTTTCTATGCCACAACAGGTTTGCATGCTTAAATTCTAATGGAACTACTGGATAAATAATAAAAATGCTCATTAGCAGTTTTTATCAGACAATACTTTCAATAGGAAGAATAAAAAAATACCGAGGGAAAAAAAGAGGATTAGTATCACAAAAAACATCGAACAAATGTGAAAGTCTCTACTCTTGAAAAAAAGTTAACAATTTTGTTCTTTCTATAACACTCCATGAACTAATGGGCTGACTTTCTTACGAAAATAAGTCTATGAAGTGCCATTTTTGAAAATTTTCTTCGCTTAAGAATATTTATTAGAAGGCCTCTAAATGAAGGAGAAAAAAGACACATAATCCTTTTTTTCTCACGAACAAAGTTAATGTCACATACAAACTTATGTAGCTTTTCAAACAAATTGCCTTAAAGTAGTCCTGACTAATCAGGAAATGCAGATTTACACTTAATTAAATAGCTTTTCCGCTACTTCTGATAAATATTTCTTATCTTGTCTTTAATGTTTTAATGTAAGAATTTCTTCTTGCTGCGCTTAATGAAGTAAAAACTAAAACCAGTCTGTCGATTAATGTATGAAATGATTTCATTAGCGTTTCTTTTCAAAGTATGCTAATAGTTAAAATTTAAGAATATTTTTGTTTGATTTAAAACGTGTTGAATTTTTATTTTAGTCATGCCTGAAACAGCATAATTCTCGTACTGTATCTATTATGAACAGCGATGCATTTGGTAACTTAAAAGAAGAATAAACAACTGGGTGTTGAATATTAAAGTATTTTCAGACCAAGAAGATTAATGCAATTTTGGAAAGCAGGCATTAGAAACAAAAACTACTTTTAACATACATAACGACTAATTTGTTTTTAAAGATCCTGCTTTTGCTCTCTAGTAATATAGTAATTGAAGAAAGCACTTCAAAATGTGACTCGTTATTTTTCGAAAATGAATATCGTGCTCCTGAAGCTATTGTGTTTGTATTTGTTTTTCATTTTTAATACAGTTTATAAAATTATTTTTATTTCACTTTCTTGGTAACTATTTTGTTTTTTTTTTCGATACTGACAGAAAACTAAACAACATATGTGAATATAAATGCTGTCATAATTTTCATTTTTCATTTTTGTATTATTATTATTCAGACAATAATTATTTATCAGGTTGTTATTAATATTCAGGCAGAATTTTCCCACGAAATATGTAACCCAAGCTTAACTATCGGTTTGTGGGCGGATGAAATCTTAGAATTCTCTTTTAAAGCGTAGATATATTCAGAAAAAAGGAAAAGGCTTCTCCTTTTTTCAAGTCACTGGAAGACAATATTTGTTGTCTTTTTTCTTTTCTCGGTGGATTTTAAAAAAAAGAAACTAAGGCCTTGCCCATTTCTTACAGATTTCTACCCATTCATCAAAACGAGTGATAAGTGAATTATAAAAATAGCTTCAGCGCCATCATTTTCATTCGTATGTAAGGTCTGTTCGAGAAAAAACTAACAGAACAAACATAGTATGCATTATATTTGGATTCTATAATATTGTATTTAGCGATATGCATAGATAATTTCATGGCTTGGTTTATTTTCTAACCCTCTCTTAGGAGTATAGAAAACGTAGGTACAGTATAGGAGAACTTGCCAGAACTTTCGAACAAAAAGAAATAAATTCCCTTGCTTTTCCATAGGAATAATACGCTTTATTGCTATACAGAATTAATTCAACAAAGCATTTGGCTAAAATTTACGTTTATTGATTATTTATGACACATTTGATTTAATTACTTTTTATGCTACTTTAAAACATTCTTATCAATCATATTTTTATTATTTTATTGTGATCGGTGGCTAATTAAAATTGAATAGTGGCGGATAAAAACGTCCATTATCAAAAATAACCGTTTGAAAAACCTGCTTATTCACCAGCTAAGAAAAACAGTTAAAATCGGATAGGAGCTGCTTTCTGTTTCGAAAAGAAAAGTGATTTGGAAATAAATGCATAATTCAGCTTTATTTGCAGTAGAACTTAATAGAACTGAATAGCAAGGACACTTGAAATTAAATTCCGTGGCGCAATTTTTCCAAGAATAAACATTGAAGGCAAATAATTCACTCGGAGGTATCAGCGAACCATCTCCATTAGATTGAGCGTGGAAATGTTGATGTGTGTGTATTTAATATGCTTCTATCCCTTCCCAGATACGCCGGTTAATTATCGGAACACTCCAACTCTCCTTGAACACGGCCCCTGAGGCTTATTCTTACCCCTTTCTCCCTGGCCAGAACGGGTCAGCCCGTTAATGCCAGGCAATGTGGTCTTGCTCTAATGGCTGATGTTTGCACGTCTCCCAGATGGATAGTCCTCTTCCTACCAAAAGCTTCCTAAATAGCTTAGGCGTGGCAACAGGGGTTGTAGAGGTGGATGGGGAACTTGTAAGTGGGTTGTGCTTCATTCACTTTTAAGCTTTCGGAAGCACTCAATTGGATGGCTTGTTTTTCCAATTCACTCAAGTCGCCCGCTTGGAAAAAGATGTTAATAGCTGCGGGGGAGAATCACAAATGTTCGCTTTCTGTCTTTTGGATAGAATAGAAAATGAAGCCCTGCTAGTAAAAATTTAACATATCTATGGTAAGTTATGTGTAAAATACTGAAATGGGATTTTAATTGCTGATGTCAAACAGAGTGTCCACAAAGTCTCTTTGCAATTTCAAGATTTTATTAAGAAACAAATAAATAGACAAATATATGACAATTATTACAAAATAAGTTGTAGAAATTGAAGTTTCTTGTTGCCTCATTTAATAAACTTGTAAATGTAAGATATTTACAATAGATGACGAACGCCTACACGTATAATACGAACGCCTACACACGGAAAACCAGCCCAAACCAGAGTTGACTCTGACTCGCTTGAAGAATATCGTCGTTACTGTTATGTCCAGTATTTCTATGTTTAAAATGTGATTGTCTATTAAATTGCTGTCTGCACTGAATGATGTCTTCATTATCATCCCGCATACATACCAAAATCTAATAGTATATGGGTACCATTATCTGCGCGAAGCACATCAAGAAGACGCATGATTTCTTGATGTTCTCAGTAGCATAGAGCCTTCATGAACAATAAATGAAATAAAAAATTTCAGCAATCTGTTGAATGAATCATTAAGTTACCTTTTGCTTTAGGTCATTAATGTCTTGTGTATTTGTTCGATACAGGCAATTTTTAATATAACCCCACAAAACGATACACTTCCCACAATACATATAGCGCCTTTTCTTGAGAAATTGCCATTTTTTAGGACTTTTTTTCTACAGTATCTCTTTCATCAACAGAGTACATGAAATACATAAATGGAATTTGATCACAAATTTTCATACAGACTGAGTGCATCTAATAATTTTGATTAAGATATCAAATAAATTTTTATTTTAGAATTTTTTTAATTGGTAAAGAGACGTTATGGGCACACTATATTTCTTGAAACCTCCTTGCCCCCTCAACTTGTCGGATCAAAGTAAAACTCAGAAATAGAATTCTCTAACGTTAACAAAGGTATGTGAATTGTATAGTATTTCACTGTACTTTAGGCTATACATTTCAGAGTTTCATAGAAATAGGATGCAAAATCTTTTCAGAAATAATTTGAAAATATTCCATCAGTGGGGTGAAAGTAAAATATAGAGGAGAGGGTTGAATGGCTGAGGCGATATTTGTTTAATTATCACATCATGCTATTTTATGAAACGAAAACTGACAAATTAAGTTGTCACTGATGTGTTGCAGTGCTCTGTAGAAGTATGATATTAAGTGGGCGAACCACACTATCTATGTGTAAAAAGAAAAACCGAAATCGATCGTCATCTTATAAGACGTCGTATACCAGACTTACTTTAAATCCTGCATATTCTGATTCATAACTCATTGATAAAACTTTAAAAGGTGGAAGCACGCACACACACTGTTTGGGGATACATGGACGCAAGTAACCCTTTGAAGCTCAAATACAACATATATCCTCGAAAGGGGACATAAACATTTTTCTTACAGCATCATTGGCAAGAGCTTCTTTACAGCAGTACTTACAATAATTTAATATTCCACCCATGGAAGAGGGTACCTTGAGTATGAGGATGAGAAGCCGCCGGATGAGTAAACGGGTTCTCGCTTTCATAGTGGTTATAGTAATGGCGAGGAGTTGAGAGATTACACTCCGATGACGGGACGTACCTCCTGGGGATTCGTTGGGTCGAGGACGGTGATGGTCATTAGGGCTCCACCCTCACTTCCCGCATTTACGTCATGACGGCTGTCATTGAATTGATCCCTGATTATATGGCAGGGCAGGGGTTGCTGTTTACAGAATTGCTAAACATTACGTCCACGGACAGTAACACCATTTGGAAGCGTCGATGGAGGGCTTTGCGTATATTTTTGGATGGACTAAGTTGAAAACTACAGCGCTCGAATAGTCTTTGGGGCTACATTTTGGGGAGAAATATCTGGGATTGTTGAAACTTCTCGAAGGAGTCCTTAGTAATGAAATAAGAATTAAATTTCTGAGATAATTTTCATTTTTTTACTTTTATTTATTTGATGAAATTAAAATTCTTCGATGAAACTATCTAAAAATAGAACAGTTTAGTTTAGTTTATTACGATTAACGCCCCGTTTTGAAGCAACACGAGGGTTACTTTGGGACGGACTTCGTATTTTTGAACCTCGGTCAAATGACGAGGACGACACCTGAGATGGTGCCCCTTCTCCAAACTTCCGCGCCACACCAAAGTGAGGACAATTAGGTTTAATGTGCAACAGGCCCAATACACGACGGATCTTCAATGGAATCGGGTTTCAAAACTGGAAAGACGTTATCACTAGGCCACCGCGGCCTTAAAAAAAGAACAGATTTGTGAATTATTCTGTTACGGAATTCTGTGAATTCTTCGGTGCATTGAATTTTAACATTTTGAATAATATCCAATAATGAATTAAATTTAATATGATTCGATAACAACAAACACTGCGTGCGATATTATTTCATAATCTAATACATAACAAGACTTATTAATTTAATATTGGGTTTTAACCATTAAATTTAAGAATTAAGAATATGAATTGCGAAAAATAATTTATTGTAATTTTATACATTTAATTAGGTAAATAAATTCCAGTAGCAAGATATTTAATGGGAACAGAGAAATATTTGTCGAGAGAAACTTATAATACAGTTCTAAATATTAATACCAATGAGAACACACATGATCATATGTTTGAAAAGATCAATAAAAAGTTATCTCTTTTCCCCATCTGTTTATTTCAATTAATTCCATATCCCATTAATACGTACAATCTTCCCTTAGGTTTCAAAGATATATTTTGTTAGAACTATGTTGGTTAAATTGGAAAAATTCCAGAAAAGGGAATAAATAAGTAAGTAATACTGAATAAATATGCCCGCCTTCAAATTTGAATTAATGAACGAATTCTATGTTTATGTTTGCATCGGCTGTCTTCGTTATTTTAATTAGTTTCACAAGTATTATCTATGGATACGATTTTAAAATCTTTGATACCAATATAAATTGTATGAAAATATAATGGTCTGCTCAGTTTATATTATAGTTTCATCTCATAAAATAATCTTGTTTGTATTCTAAATCCACATTTTAAGTTCAGCTGTAAACTAGAAGTTTTAGCTTTCTATGAATACACAGACCGCACGAGCTGATAAATGTCATTGTTGTTTTTCTATAAAATTAGAAAGCAAAGGATGAATCATACGATTTTGAGATGTTAATTTTACAAATTTATGAAAGAAAAGGAAAAAAAGTTAATCATGTGATCATCTTTTGAATTTTTTGCAGCCAACACCTTATTATATATATATATCAAAACAAACTAGAAACATAAGACAAAAACTCAGAAACAATCAAGGCACAATGGCAAAAATATAGACAAAAACTAAAATAAATTGAAAAATATCATAGCGAGCCACTCGTCAGGAAGAGAAGCTCGCTCATGATATTAATTTGTGCTTTTTTCTGCTAACGACAAACGAAATCCGTTAAAATATGCCGCCATCCCTTCAAAAAGCACAAGACAATTAAAATGGAAAATTATATATATATATATATATATATATATATATATACAGAGAAAGAGAAAAATAAATTTCGAATTTTTTTTATCTATTCGAAAATGCACACTACAGAAAATTGAATTGCAATCACTCATGACTTAAAATAAAGAACAATAAATCATAAAATAAACACGAAAAAATATTTACAGATCACGGAACAATATAATCATTAAATAAAATAACATATCAATCATTTTGAGTTCAAAAGCTCTAGACATTTAACCTTAGAAACATAAAAGACATACTGAAAACATCAAGACTTTCAGGATAATTTTTTAACTTCATATAATTTATATATAGAAAAATTACCAATGTAATTAAATTTAACAAAAACATTCTGAGATAATCCTTTGTCTGTCTAACTTCCGTTCGGTACAAAACGAATACAGTTGAGTATTCCAGGGCAACCAATCATGTTATTAATGACTTTATATAAAAACAGAATCCAATAGCGCAGATAAGTTGAAGATGCATCCTAAGAAAAAAATATTAGTTTTATAAAATAAATAACGCATGAATTTATTTTGGATCTTCTCAAGAATTCTAGAACTATTTTTATAGTAAGGGTCCCAAATCAGAAACAACTTTTATGTTGAGTTTTTTTATATATGCCGTTTTCTACTAACTTTATACTTGCTATTTTCAGAATGTTTAATATAGTGGAGACTGTTTCACTTTGGATCACATTTTTTACTATACGAATAAAAACTAGCGATTAACATTTTTATTTCAGTTATAGGTATCCTATTTTATGTAGCATTTGTTCAGCTTTTATTTTCACTATCTTTAAACTAAGACAAGGAAGGCCAATTAAAAAAAGAAAAATTAAAATTTTATTCGAAGTTATCCAAAGTATATGATGGTCTCGTATCTTGTATCCGACCTTCTTGTACCTTAAATCATACAGAAACACGTACGCATGCGCCTTATATTAAAAATGAGACAACAGGAAATCAGTAAGAAACCAGTGTATATTTACAAAATACATTTCTTTAAGACATATCTAGACATCTTCGAGGGTTTTAAAGAAGGTTTAGGGTTGGAAGCTATTGCTCTTGACAAATTTGTCCTTTCTGGATTTCTAATGAATAATTTTGCCGCTTACCTTGTCATAAATAGTCGCAACCATTCTTCTCCTGCATTTTTTCCTTCGTTCCACTTCATAGTTTGATTTTTATTATTGGCCACTGCAAACTCATAAACCATACACACTCACACTCCGAACTCCTTTCTTCGTCAATCCGTCGTTCACCTTTGCCGCTTTATTCATATGCTCTAGTGAACATAACTCTTCTTTTTTAGAAAATATTTTTCTAGTGTACCGAACATCATATTTGAATTTTTCTGCTCCAGACTTTTTAAAATTTCTCAGTGTTGTAAATTTAAAGTTAAACACTTTACACGATTCTCTAATTTAAATTTTTTTTTCTCCTTCAGCACACACAGCTTCAATTGCTTTTTTTTATAATCTTCAGGATCGATATTTTCGCATTTCTCCCCCTGCTTGCTCCGTGGCATGGTATTATAACCTGAAAAACGGCACGATAATTAACATCATATACCTCGGATTAGTAGTCCATAGTACAGAATGTGTTTGTGACCCATGGTGCAAATGGTGACAGTTTACAGTCTTAATACGTGGTTATTACTGGTTATGTAAAATTTTACAAACAACAGGTAGTTTTACTTACCAAATTATACTGCCCAAACTGGAATACAGAGAAAATCCTTAAACAATTCGTGAAGTTTGTAAATAAAAAAATATAATTCTTTAAAAAGTTTGCTTTTTGAATAGAAAAAACAATTTCACGGCTTTACTCATGAACAAGACCTGAATGATAAAACAACAACAGTTTTCTACTAGTGTATTGTATTAGAAGTCTCACTTGCAATTACTCTCTAGTAGCAACAGTACTCGTATTTCATGGAAGAAAACTTTCTTTACCAATACTGAATATAGTTCAGAATGCTATACATAATGAATTTAATGATTAATAAACAATGAAACTGATGTGCATAATCAATCATATTCATATATCATTAATAATTATTTTTATTGATATTATCTTTAATTGCATGTATATATTGTATTTTATAAATGTATAATTAACTGTTTTAAAATATACCTCACTTCTTCCAACATACAGTTTCTTTTAAGTTCATGAATATTCTACCATCAAATAACTAATATTGTACACAACTGATGTTAAATTTTAAGCAATGGAGTCGATTCATGCTCACATGAGGCATATCAATTTCACCTCGCCGTTTCCATTTCGGAAACTATTGTTATTTTTACAGGAGAAAAAAGTACGAAATCGTCGCTTAACAAGCACCACCACCTATCTCAATTTTTTGAAATTTCTAAAACGAAGGAAATGCTCAATTTTTCACAACCAATAACGAATATTTCTGAACTTTTTTCACATCTGGTAGGAATTTTCCGCGTTATGTTCATATAAGATGTTAAAACAATTCATATATATCCGTCATTGGTTGCGAAATGTTAAATATTTTCTTTCTCTGAAATTTTTAAAAATTGAGATAGGTGGTGTTGCTTGTTTAGCGACGAAATAACACAACTTAAGCAAATTATATGTGTATGTAAGATGACATGAGCTGTCACTTCTTTAAAGCAATCATACTGTTAAGCAACGGATTCCGAGACTACCACTTTTGGGCGATTTTACACCTGAAAAGGGTGTCATGCAATGAGTCATATTAGCGCATTTTGGGGTTCTTTGTTAGATCAAACTCAGTAAAATGTAAACATCACCCTTCCATTTCTTCACTATCCCCCTATTTTGATGAAAATAACTCCGCCCGGCGCATGCTCAAAAACGCGGAGGGTTTCCGAATCCTTTGCAATACAGTATGAATTGCCTCCGTTCTATTTGTACAGTGAGTAATTTTGATTAAATTATAAATTTTGTGTAGAACGATTTTTAAACATTTACAGTATTACATGATCGTAAAACTTCAATGTTTTGTTAGCTTTGTAGAAAAGAAAATCTTGTTCATTCTTAAAATCTTGTTCTTCTTCTCGAATGCTTAACATGGTTCTTAACCATGTAATTACGCGTTGTTCATCTTGAAAAACATACTTCTTTTTTTTCTCTTAACATTTTTGTTATTCTCATGATTAAATGTCACAAAATATAACGAAACAATCCTTTTCAAACTGGATTTAAAAATTTCATCCTGAACTTTCTTATTTCTTCCTCGAATAAATAGCTAAGACTATTCTTCAACGCGTGGCATGTTGAACTGAAAAATCTTTATAAAAAAATAACAGACAGCAGGAGGGAGAGGGAAAAAATTACAGTTTTCCAAAAAGAAATCTTGGGAAAAACTTGAGCGGAAAATTTAGCGGCTATGGAAAAGACAAGAAGAGAAAGAAGAAGAATATAAAATTTATCCACTCAGAAATTCTAAACGGAAAAACTTCTCCATTCACTTTGATGGTAGCTTGAAGGAAACTTGTATTCTTTTAAGTGTTAGAAAAAGAAGAGTTCGATAAAATTAGCAACAAAAGAAGTTAGGTAGTAAAACAAAATATTTAAAACTCTTTGAAGCGAGTCTCATCAATTTGAAAGCTTAAAGAAGTGCAGTTAATGGATTCTTAAAGCAATTAGAAGCAGCCCCGATGAGCACGATCCACTGTCCACAAATCCTAAGGGAGAACACTTAAAGCAAAAGGATTAAGTTTCGATCCCGGCTACTAAGATTCTGCATTAGCCTGTGGAAAAAGAACAGGAATTATTATAGCTCAAAGAAGCCTTAAAACTGTCACGGGTATGTTTTTATTTAATTTAGACTCTAGAGGAACTCCCCATATCCGATGTGTTTACTCCGAAAAACACCAGAAGTGATTGCGGATTTTTATAATCACCCATCCATCACCTGTCCCTTCCCGTTTTATTTGCGGGGATTAACAAATAAAATCTGATAAATATTCATTCCATCGCCCGGCAGGGAGGAAAATATGCTCTCGAACTATTATTATTATTTTACAGTTTTAATACTGACATGCTTAGGGTAGAATAAACGACTAGTACTTTTCATAGAATTTATTATGCACTATAAGTTTACTTATTATGCACCAGCAAATGCAAATCAATATTAAGCTGGATTTTAATATTTTTTGCATTTGTTGCAACTACAGCATATAAATAAAAAAATTTCAAGATCAGTGCTTTTCTTTTAATTAAAACTAAAAGGAATGTTTGTAAAATAATTTACAAAATACTGTAATAATAAAACATTTTAAAAACAAAGGTTTACTCCTTTTTTCCCTGTGTATCATATGGAAGAAACTAGAGATACTTGACCCTACTTTTACCTTTTCTTATATTTCTATATTTTTATTTAATTTAGGCTCTACTCTACAGGAACTCCCATATCCAATGTGTTTACTCCAAAAATCACCAGAAGTGATTGCGGATTTTTATAATCACTCATCCATCACTTGTCCCTTCCCGTTTTATTTGCAGGGATTAACAAATAAAAACTGATAAATATTCATTCCATCGCCCGCAGAGAGAAAAATATGCTCTCAAATTATTATTATATCACCATATTTATTGACATGCTTAGGTTAGAATAAATTACTTGTACTTTTAATAGAATTTATTATGCACTATAGTTTATTTGTTATGCACCAGCAAATGCAAACAATATTAAGCTGGATTTTAGTATTTTTTTGCATTTGTTGAAACTACAGCATATAAATAAAAAATTCAAGAGCAGTGCTTTTCCTTTAATTAAAACTAAAAGGAATGGCCTAAAATAATTTACAAAAAAGGGTATTTATAAAACATTTTAAAAACAAATGGTTTACTCATGTTATTTTCTATATACTCCCTTTGTATCACATGTTGGTAATTTTCCGAATTTATTGCTAGCAAACATTTACTTATTAAACATTTAGATTTATTTATTAAACAAGGCGGCTATTTTGTATTAAGCTGTTGAATCTTTTAATTAGTATACGGTGTTTGATTTCAAAGAACCGAGAGCCTGTGAGTGCCATTATATTAAAAATTTAATGGAACTTTATATTAAAGATTTAAATAAAATTACATTTCTAATTTTAAATCAATGCTTCCAAAAATGTTAGGACTAGGAGTAAACTGGGGTAGTATAGCCGTTTAATAATTCTGAATTGTGTGCACCTTGAAATTAATTTTTAAAGCCTCATGCAGAAACTTAAAATTATAGAATGTAAGAAATCTGATCCTATTATCGGTCTCCAATATCTAAATATTATCGAGCTCTTGAAAAGATAGAAGTACAGGAAAATATTACGCTGGTGCAAAACAAGAAGATTCTAGTTCAACACTTTCTCGACACTTCTTCCATTTTTGTTCTTACATCAGGCATGTTTAGGTTATGTTAACGTCCCGTTTTGAAGCAATACGAGAGATTTTTTGGGACGGATCTCGCAATTTTGAACCCTGGCCTGATGACGAAGACGATACCTGTTATAAAATTCCATACCAGAATGAGCTACATTTCAAACAGTCTTCAAGCAGCTTCAAATTCTTTTCGGATGCGACTCAGTCAAAGAAACAACTAATAAGTTTGTCAAAGATACGCTCTCAGATATGTCATTCGACCGTGGTTCAAAATTACGAGGTCCGTCCTAAATAGCCCTCGTGTTGCTATAAAATTAGACGTTAATACAACTAATCTAAACTAAGCTCTCAAATACCGTTCAGAATCGAAAGCAAAACGTCTAGATTAACTGACCAAAACATTTTTCAATAGACCGATCCTCTTGAAGTACGAAGGGCTTGAAAAGTTTCTTGGCCCGATAGTGGTTTTTCTTCGGGCCCCTCTTCATCGTCAGTGTTCTCATGCTTGGTGGCTCTATCTCACCGAAATCGATCACTACAAGTAAACTCTGCAAGACTACAAGTATTATCTGCAAGACTTATCCTCATCTCATTTATGTAACATCTTCGACATTCACAGTTTGAGGGTCCGACGTGATCTTTCGTGTCTTTTACTTTATCATAAGATAATTAATGATGCCATTGATTGCAGTGACATATTGAGCCGTATCACTTTTTCTGTGCCGACTAGAAGTCTGAGGAAGAGTTGCTTATTTGTAAATGTATTTACCAGATTTAATTTCATAAGTTTTCTATTTATAAATTTCAAAAGATTTTTAACAGGTATTCTGATGATCTTGATATGTTTAATATGTCTTATGGTGTTTTTAAGACTGAATGTTTGCGGCTTTTGTGTTCTTGAAGTGTTTTTTTATTTTGTGTGCTTTTTAAATTCGTGTTGTGTTTTTAGTGATTTCTGTGTCTATCTGTTGTTTTTATTGATCTGTATTTTACGGCTATTTTAGTGTTTGTTTCTGTATCATGAGCTCTGTAATTGGAGTTTATTCTGTAGTGTGCATTTTCTAAATAAATAAATCACTAGAACCGGCAGATCTTCTATATGTTTAGATACGGGAGATCCCTTCCAGGCTATTTTGATCAGTACAACCAATTGATCGTTGTATCCGTGATCACTACAAGAGGCGACGACTGTTTTTTTTCACTCTGAATATTAGAGAAACAGTTATAGATCAGAAAAGATGTTCAGATACGGGAGATCCGTTCCAGGCTATTTTGATCAGTACAACCAATTGATCGTTATATCCGTGCTCAAAACAAGAGACGACTACTGCGTTTTTTTTTCACTGTGGATATTAGAGAAACAGTTATAGAACAGAAGAGTTAATTTGAAGGGAAATTAGACAGATCTATTTGATTAATTTCTTGGCACATTTCCAAACGCTCTACAATGAAGCTAGCGGAAAAGTTGTGTAACTTTTTTATTTACCTATTTTCATGCCCCTGATGGACTTCAGATATAGCAGTTACATTCGAAATGCATGACAGAGAATATGGAAGATTTTTATTATAGCTACGTAACAAAATAGGTTTGTCTAAGACATCATAAATCAGTTAATCTAAAAAATATAGAAAATTCCTTTTTATTATTGTTTACATTTTTAATAATAAACCAAAATCATTTTGAAACTAATTCGCATTTTATAATGTGTAGTACATACACATTGTAAAACATAATAATCGTTTATCTTTAATGCGTTTCTAATGCTAATTCATAGAAACTAAAACACCATTATGAGTCCCTGCCCATCTCTGGCATGTTGGTGTGGCTGTCGTTTTCGTCATATGAGTATAGATAAAAATAAAGAGTTCCATCCCAGGATAGTTTCCAAGTTGCTATAAAACGGAACTTGAATCTGAGAAATCAACCCTAACCATCTACGAGCAAAACATTTTTTTTTGTTTATTTTCTGAAGTTTCTTTGGGATAACCATTTTTCATACGAAAGCCGTTTTTTCACAAACTCCGATGGACTATAAAACAAAGGCAAGCGAAAGGAACAAAATGAATTTATTAGCAAAAGTTATGTACAAACATGGTTACTGTTCGACATAATCGCCGCGAAGACTCAGGCAATTATCATATCGGTGGACGCGATTTTCGAGCAACTCTTCGAAGAACGTTACCACCAATGATGTGAGATGGACCTTAACTTCGCTTTGAAGTTCCTCATTAGTCTGGAAGCTTTGGCCTCCTAGTCAGTTCTTCAATTCAGGGAAGAGATGAAAGTCGCTCGACGCTAACACATCCAGCACATACTTTTCTGTAGGATAGGTGTTGTAAAGAGATGATCTAGACATTTCTGGAAATTGCAAACACAACTCACTTATGGTAAACCTCCATTTCTATCGAATCACTCGGACAACTCGTTGAATTCTGATATTCTGTCGCGGCAGGCTTGTCCCTCTTCATCATGAACGTTGGTTCTCCTATCTCCCAGTTTTCGCCATATACTCGACTCATTCTTCGGTGAATTTCTGCTGCATTTCTGCTTGAAGAAAGCGCATAATACTACGCAACTGGCACTTGGCGGGAGCATCAATTCTACCAGCCATGTTTACATGCCAACAACTTCGCTCAAAATGGAGAGCTGGTGTCGGCAGTAACAGAGGATGTGGTTAGAGGCAGGCGCAGTCGTCCACCATGCATCCCCACATCCTACCATTTCTCTGCCTGTTTAGCGGCTCGATCTGAGGTTGAAAAAAACGGCAGTCGTATTATATGATCCTTGGATTCATATCCTCATGGATTTTTAATCAGTTAAACAGGGTGGTAATTTGAAAACTTTCTCACCAGGACCGAAGCAATCAAGAATATTTTTTTTATTATTATTTCCTACATTAAGGCTATTGGAGAAAATACATCATTTTCTTTTTTCGAACTAATTGTATATTCATTCTATGTATGTTTTAATTTAAACAACGATTTCATCCGTCTAGACATAAGTAAAGGCGGTTGTTGGACAAAGTATAGTGAAGCATTTTTTTGAAAATCGTTTTCCGTCTACAATTCTCTCCTAATATGGAAATGAATAAGGTTTCCTTTGAAGGAGAAGCAATTTTAACGGAGATAAAAGCCAATATGCCAATACAATATGTCTCAAAATACATGAGACCCACATTTCACACAGTTTTTCTAAAAACTTAACTTAGATTTTTTAAAGTTCGTCGGAACTTGTGCGCAAGATGGCTACGCATTAATCCTTTGTTAAGCACGAGAAATCTCTCACATCGCTTGGGTATTTACTTGGGTATTTTTTTGGTATTATTTTGGTGTGAGTATTTACACTATGAAATGATAAGGAGAGGCGAACGAATTAGTTTCTTTATGAAATTTTAACAGTATTTCCTTATTGGAAAAATGTTTTGAAATAAATAACTGATGGTTATATAGTTTTTTTAAAAATTTGAAGATTATCTTCCATTTCAAACCAACAGCAGTTCAAAATAATTACTTACAAGTGAAATTGTACCCAAAATAAAAATATATTGTTGTTAGCAGAAAATAGAATTAAACAAAATTTTATGATTTCTCATGATAATATAGTAATCTGTAATTTTTATTAAACACACGGAAAAGAATGATAATTTATAGAATATGAAGTATTTTTGAAATTTTAGCCTAATCTTTTACAAGTATATTCCAAAATTTAAAAGAATAGTGGATACTTTAATTAGGATACAATACTTCGTTGTTTTTTGTAATATTTAGAAGGAAAATAGTGTACATTTGGTTAGGAAGTAATTATGAAACTTAGAAATGCAAACAGTACGACTAGCCTCGATGAAACAAAAATTTTCAAACATTTTTAATATACAGTATAATAGAAAATGAATAAAATATAATATAAACTCGCAAGTTAATAACAAGCTATTTTAGATGTGATTTCCATGCTGCAGGCAATAAAAAAGTGAAAATTAAAATCAGCTATTTAACTCAAATCCAAACCTATCGCGAATTAATTTAGCACGGTTTGAATAAAATATTCAAAGCTTTAGTAGCATACATTTAAATATCTTTAGCGAATTTACATTAGAACTGATAACGATCGGTACAAATTCTTTTGTGTTCACTCTTATCCTAAAATACAAAGACCAAAAACATCTTACAATAATGCTGACTCGTTTAAGAAAAACTTCATTACATTTGTATAACGTTTTAAATTAATTTGGTGTTATATTTGCAAGACTCTTCAAAAATTCATCCAAAATTTCAATTTTAGTGAAGAGCAGAATGAATTCTAATAAAGAAATGAAAAAATTAAAAATAATAAAAACAAACACAAAAATGTAAGTTAAATTTGTTGAGAAATAAATTCTGACTTTTCAAACATTTTATTCATAAAGAACAAAATTATAGAATGAAATTTACGCCTAAAAAATTCTCAATAATAAATATTACTTCACAACTTGTTTGGAAATATGATTGTAATGAAGGCGAATGTTTCATTTTTGTTGATTATTTAATGGTAATATATTTTGTAAAAAATATCGAAAAGGAATTTTTAGTGTTTTTAAAATAGTGAAAAACTGATGCATAGTCAATAACAAAAAGTGGCTAATTAGTGCGTTCAGCTTAGAATAACTTTGAGAATATCTTTTAAAATCACCACTCGTTCCTGCATATTGTATTACCCTGTACTGATCGTGTCAAAATGCCAAGACTACCAGTTTTTGACGATTTTACTCCGGAAAGCGTAACGGGAAATGAACAATACGAGCTCATTTCTGGAGTTATGTAACGCTAAGTAAAATGTAAATATCTCTCCATCCATTTCTCACTTCATCCCTATTTTGGTGTAATCAACTCTGCCTGGCGCATGCGCGAAAGCGCGGAGGGTTTCGGAATCCGAGAATCATCTATATCTGTACCTGAATGGAAAAGTATCTTAAGTCCAATTTTGCTGTTTTGAAGTTTTATAGTATTTGCATTATTTTGACCGTATCTTCTGGGGGGGAGGGGGCTAAGTGTCGTAACTGTAGGTCGAAAAGAACAAAAGAAAACCACTCTCAAAAAATAAATTGCGCACTGAAATACATTACGATCTGGAACTTTTTTTGGCTCTTCATTAAAATGTTACAATTGTTACTAAAGATAGTTTTTTTCTTGTGCACAGATGTGATCCCAAATAGCACAAGACGCTGTACAATATTGTTACGATATCTTCACGATATTGTTCGGCATTCAGAATACCGGACAACGTCGTAGGGATATCGCACAATAACTTGTGCTAATAGGGATGTGTACTAGATTCATCTTTTTTTAGATAACTGCTAATCAATATTTCAGTGCAAGTTCAAAGATATATTAAAAATTTCGTCTTCTTAACTTATTTTGTAATTTTCATTAATTTATTAATAAAGAGGAGAATTAAATTATAAATTGTACTGTACTTATGACTCTACTTTACTCAACCGTATTATTTAATATCAAGCATTCTAACAAACTCGGCAATAGTATTAATATTTTATGAAATACAATCCATCTTATATTTCTGAGTACATATCAATTAATATTTAGCATTAAACAAATAATAGTTTTAAGAAAGAGACCCACACACATTTTTTTTGCTTCGTCAGATATAAATTATTGTGGAAAATAAGATATTTTCTTTTATCCAAGAAGAAAATCATCGGACTTTCTTATCTTAGCATATTTGTTACATGAATTTTACATTTGAAACTAAGTAGCAACTCTTAAATTAAATTCTTATGTTAATTTTATCAAAATATTACTCATTCTAAGATTTCATGATATACTCTTAGAAATAAATTCATAATTAATTTCCACGCAGAAAATCGTCTAAGTATTTTGTTTCCTTCGTTTGAATAATTAAGGAGAGTAATTAGAAAGAATATTATAAGTGTAATTAAATCCAGTTTCATTCTAGTGCCTCCTTTAAAGGATTTCCTTTCTTCTCATTGTTTTAAAAAGTTTCGCATTGCTATTATAAAGTTATTGCACAGCATTTAATTGCAAAAAATTACATTGAAGTTTATTTAACTCATGTTTACGTATGTCATAGTTCATAGCTGCAAAATTTTCCATTAACTTTGTTTTACAATTAGGAGAGTTTGTTTTAAAATATTTACCATTAATATTTTACGTATGAATAATAACCGTATTTTACTAGTAAGTAAAATTTTCCAGTGAAGAAAACAATTTTTTCTGAGATTTTATAAACTTTTATTTATTTATTTTTTCAAAAAGTTCACACTACAGAGATTATAATTACAGCGTTCCAAGACACAAAATGAACAATGAATCAAACAAAGAGTTTAAAAGTTGGGAGCATTTAATCTTAAAAGCGTTTAAAGACGTATTATGAATTTAAAATTTGCAAACACTGAAGCTTAGACACATTCAAAAACATATTAAGAATTTAAAAGATGTAAATACTCAGTCTTTAAAGCATTAAAATCATATTAAACTTTTAATATCTGTTTCAATCAATAAAGCAAAATGACGTCAAATAAACTGCCAATCAAAATAAGGCATCTTGAATGGAATTCATAAAACTAATGATTTTATTATATTTTTTTTTCAATAAAGTAATGCAAATCACTCTGCTTCATTTTCCGTACCCATCAAACAATAACTGCTGCTTCATTATTCTATTTAGCATTTAAGTACTAGATTAGAAAAGGAAAAAAAGTCTTTTTAGTAAGCAACACTCATATCTCCATTTTAAAATATTTACTGTTCTAACTTTAAAGAGAACTGAATCCCAACTTAAACTTAGTAGCAATATAAGAGAATATTCTGATCCATTTACGGGATTTACTTCAATTTTTCACACTTGAACTATTTCCTCCTATCTTTGGCTTGCCTAGATTCGAAACAGCTTTCTACATGGAATTTAACTGAGCTTGAAGCTGTTACATTGACGAAGGAACGATCCATTGTTACACTAATTACATTACTTAAAATATTAGCAACAGTAATCTAAATAGCCTGAAATGGTCTGCATTCTTAAGTGTGTAATTATAATAATGTTTCTACATATTCTTATATACGTAAAATTAAAACAACTGTGAAAACTAGACTCATGATTATATCCGAAATGAAAAATACTGAAATTCTCCTCCAGTTTCCTGTAAGAATATATGATTACCTTAGGAGAAGACTGCAACAATACAAAAAATTGGAATTTTACACAAGAAGAGTTTAAAGTTTGCCTATTTAAGCCTATTTCCCGTAAGAAAACAGGGCGTTGGCTTCATTGCAAAACTGCTCTGACTGATCTACTCAGTGGCAAATATTATAACGATAATTCGCCGCTTAACAAACAACACCACCTATCTCAATTTTTTTGAAATTTCAAAGAATAAGGAAATACTCAATTGTTCGCAACCAATAACGGATATGTTCGAATTTTTTCAACATCTGATATGAACATTAGAGCAACAGTTCCTACCAGATGTGAAAAATATTTCAGGAATAATCGTTGTTGGTTACGAAAAATTGAGTATTTCCTTCCTCTTTGAAATTTCAAGAAATTGAGATAGATGGTGTTGTTTCTTAAGCGACGAATTGCGTCATTATGCCTCTAAGAAATATATGAGATTTTAAATCTTCCAAGCAAAATGAATAAATAAACAAATAAAACTGGAAAATTTCGCATTGTGGCATTTCCCAAATGAACTATTCTCAACACTGTTGCTCTTATTTATCGATTATTTCAGATGTTTTGGAAATGTAATCCCATCACTTCCCTTAATTACTGCCAGATTAGATGATTACAGTGTACCTGGAACCTGACGCCAACAAAACATGAAGATATTTCCTATATGCCAATTTCACTATTTAAGATATCTACATCAGTAACTGTTTCCTTTGAAGTCAGATTGAATATGAAGCATTTATCGCAAAGTATGAAATACTGTAATGACTCTTCGTACGAAATCTGCAATACAATGGAGTCAATATAAGTGAACTTTCTTTCCGCCACAGTATGATCCCGAATTCGGAACCGTAAAGGTTTCCTGTCATTTGAATGGGCATACGCATAAATATTTATCGAAAATAAAAAATAAAAAATACAAAGTAAAGATAACGTTGTACATGCTAACATTTATTTTCAAAATGTCATATGCTTTTTCTCCAACAAGATTTTCAGTGGATTCACAAATTAAATTCACGCGACACATTTGACGTTCATTAAGTGTTCTTGAGTTGACTTCTTTGAACAGTTTGCCATGATATGCCACCCATTTTTCCGACATTTCTACAAAAATTACCTCTCTTCGATATAAATCTGTTTTATTTATCGCACATAAACTAGTAAATAAAAACTTGCTGATATGTAATGGGAAAGCTATATACAGTTAACATTAGTGGGCATTATTCTACTTCATTTGGTGCTACAAACCTAAAGCAATGCCGAATCCTGTCAGAGCTAAGGATGGCCTAAATTCCACACTGCCTACGTTTAGCATAAGTTGAATTATCACACACTGTTACGTTTATATGCTTTCTTTAAAACATGAACTGCAAGAGGAAAAAGCAAAATAAATATTGTACGAGAGTGTAATGTCCATTAATATCATCTAGTGTCTAAAGTGAAAACAATGTTAATATTTCACATTCATAAATCATCATAAAATAATGAAAAATTTATTTCAAGGGTGTGAGTGATTTTTACAAAGTAAAACATTTTTAGTGGTCATGGTTTGGTTTCAGAAGTGCGATTGATCTTTTACAATGTTAATGGAAGATTCGTAAAAACCAGACAGCTGCTGAAGTTTTATTTTAGAGGTACGATTGACGTTATATAATAACCATGAAAGATTCATAAGACAAACCAGCTAACAGCGATGGAAATTTTATTTCAGAGGCGCGATTGACCATATGTAATAACATGGAGGTTTCGTAAAAGAAGTCAATAAAGAGTGGTGTAAGTTGTCTTTCATAGCGGATGCTATGAGTGAAACTGAACCATAAAAAGCGCATATTATGAATATCGCTCAGCAAGGTGCTTGCATTCTCCTAATAATTAAACTTTCATATTTTTACTTATATGTGCGCAACCTTCAAAAGTTTTTGCCCTTTCAGATGAAAAACAGCTTGTGGATCATTCCATGCAAAGCAAGCATCAGAGGAAGTCCTTAAATGATTTCAGAAAGTTTCATCAATGGAGATTTTGTAAAGTATAAGGTGTGCCCAAATGAAAAGGAGACTACAGTTATATGTAAAGAAATTTTAATAACAATAATCTAATTACAGTTCATGTGAAACAGTACAACTATAAATAATCGCCATTGGCATTGATACACTGATCCCAGCGCGTAGGAAGGGAGTGGATGGCTTCAGTGTAGAAACTGCTGGGTCTGACAAACACTTATCTCATTCTCGCCGTCTTCTGATTCTCTGACAGATGATTGGGCACTCACTATGCACAGACTTTGCCATAACCAAGCTTTTTGTGGATTATATGATGCACAGTTCCTTTTCTTATCGATAGTTCAACAGCAATTTAACGTGTGGTGATCCGACGATTCTGCCGTAAGATCTCATCCACAGCCGAAATCGTGGCACTGTTGGTCACAATGTGCGCGTGTCCAGGGCGTGGCAAGTACTTGATGTTTACGCGTCCCGCCTCAAAACGCTGACACCACCGGAATATGGTGCGCAATGCGAGACACTGCTCTCCGTACACCTCTTTCATCCTGCGATAAATTTGTGAAGCATGTCCCCTTCTGCGCGAAGAAATTGGATAACTGCTCTTTGTGCTGATCTGGAGGAATCCATCGTGCAACGAACTGCGAAAACAACTCTCCAGAAATGAGGATATTGAAGCGAAGCCGTTAACGACGCAGGTGCAACTGGGAATGCCACCACGTCATCAATCGGCCAGTACATTAACTCACTGGGATTTCATATAAAGTCGATACAGCTAAGGTATCCTTTTCATTTGGGCACACATTATACATAGTAATTAAAACAAAATACTTCATACACAAGAAAGGAACTTATTGGAGTTTATTTCTTATTAACTATAAAATCCAGTAAAATATCTAAATTCATGATCGCTTTTTATTTAAAATATTATTCAACTGAAAAATTATACAGTTTATTTGCTTACATGAATAATTTGTCACGGCGTTAAATGCTCCTTCCATATATCTTTAAACTACTAAGACGCGCCCTTTAATAGCTAAAACCACACTAAAGAAGAACGATGGATACTATGTTTTCCTCTTACTATTTTTTACTGTCTCTTTACTTCAATTTATTTCACTCAACAACAACTTGCAAACAGGGATTTGTGCTCTTTAATGACGAAATTCAGAGTAAATGCTTCAGTTTCTTGTACCATCTTTATTTTTTAAGCATCTTTGCATTTTCCCGCAGAACTTTTTAAGAATATTTCAGCACTTCAATTACTCGGAGAGAAAGTTACATTTTCAGCCTTTCACATCCCACTGAGGAATAGAGTACTTTTTTTATTAATTATTAATCAACTTGCCATCAAAAATAAAAAGTAAAAACTTACCTTAAGTCATATTTCAGTCAGTCTTCTCTTTTCGGTCTAATAACATATAATTAGAATTTTTTATCGGTTTCATTTTTCGAAATAAAGTACACCACTTCATGTCAATTTTTTTTACTTATTTTTTCTAAAGAAAATAAATTTTAGCTCTGAAGTCGTAAATACAGACATTGCGATGTGTTGGTTCCATCTTCCGGTATTCTAAGAAAGATAAATCTGAATTTTGATCCCATTTAAAAGCAAGATCTTCAAATGAGCATCAATGATTGTAAAGCATCCTTTCAAGACGTCGAAGTTTAAATCCATGTTATTGCTAGAAAACATGTTTTGATGTCCTACATCCGCATTAAGTTATATCGTGCAGATGCTTTTATTCAAAAGTCTCATGAGTAAACTTGTTTTGAATCTATGTTAAATTAATTTTAACAACTAAGAGAATTTCCTTTAGAGAATTTGAAACATGAATTCCTTTAAAACTATAAAATTAAAACATGGTTGTAATACGAATTGACATAAAATTGAAGCAGTTAATTTAGGAAACATATAAGCCATTTCAAGTTCTTTGGGTTCTTCGATGTATTTGTTTAAAGTAGTTAAAAATTACCACAGCATAAATACTGTTGAAAGCTCTGAAAATAGAAATTGAGTTGTAAAGCATAACATTTAAAACAATCTACGTTTGAATAGATCTATGGATTGTTCTGTGTTCTAAAGGGATCGTTTCGCATCATCTCTTCAATTTGGGCATTTAATATCGCCGGTTATAACTAGTCACTGCAGGCAATTCACTAATAGTGGTTGGATGCTACGAAGGGCACGAGTAACCTTTTAGGGGACCTACCTTGTTCCCAGTGGGGTAATTTTGAATTATTCTTAAAGCCAAATAACAATCCTTTTGTAGCATTCTCACTATTTAAAAATTATTAATGATAGATATTAAATAATATTTTAATTCTCAAAGATTCATAAACAATAAACATCAAAGTTTTGTCAAGATCTTTCTTAAGACTGTTTTCGTTTGTTATTTTTAACCACAAGATATTTCAAGACAAATATTTTTACTTTAAAATAATGTTCTTGGACAACGGTCTTTTTACTCTTAATGTGTAATGCAATTCAATCGTTCTGAAAAAGGAAAAAGAAAATTCCTATAAGAATAGGTTGAAACGTATTTTAAAATCTTAGCTGTATTTTTACTGGCTCTGTTCAATCGTTTCTAAAAAGGGATTAAACTAAATTGGTATAAAAAAATTTCTAACAAAAATATATATTTGAAAAATTGATTTATGTATTGCTTAAAGAAAATTTAATTGTTTTTAAATTGTGTACGTCAGTTTAATTTCTCGAAATTCATTTAGTTATTGAATTCATTAACTGATTGTTGGAATCTATTTTTAATCATGAATGAATTATTACTATTGAATTGGGATTTAAGTTTCATATTTATTTTCAGTATCAACATATATTTATCCATTTTAATTTGGTTAAGTATTTATTGTTCTGCTCGTGATTTTGTTTACGTAATTTGAGAATTTTAAAGATTTGTGTCAGTTGGTGTTGTGTCAGTTTGAGTATATAGTTTAGTTATATTATCGCCCCATTTTGAAGCAAGGGCAGAGCTATTCCGGAACTGACCTTGTCAGTTTAAACCGAGATCAAATGACGAAGATGTCATCTGAATCACTAAAGAGGGATAACCTTTGACCCTCGACGTCAAATTTAACATGTCCAGACCTACATATACGACAGATATTTAGTGGAATCAGGTTCGAACCTGCATGTGTGAGTCCGGATAGTAGATGTTGGCCTCGTTTTCCCGAATACTCCAGTTGCTCTCGTGCAACTGCAGAACGGAACGCTAGAATAATAAATCAACAAATTTAGCTATTTGCGTCTAAAACTTCTGCGTTTCAGAGTAAAGCTTGATTTGTTTTAAGGTTATAAAATATATCGAACAAATTTATCAAAATATTTTTCCAAGAACATAGGCCTCTTACGTTCAAAGAA